>JAJOZX010005679.1:0-311721 GCA_023014485.1 Bathynomus jamesi | reverse complement strand
TCGCAACAATAAATTTTAACCAACAAATTAAATCCAGGTTACCGGGTTGACGCGATACTGTCTTTATAATTATAAGCCTTCGTGGAGGATATTTTGTGGACTGGGAGCTATCTCCGCTTTGTTCGTTCAAGATGGCCCAAAAATTTAAAAATGGACCTCTGATGGGGGCAAGATTTTTACCCCCCTAAAAAATGTTCCTACCCACTTTATAATACTTTCAATGCAATTTGCAATTTATGGATCAGTTGACTATAAATTTGAATTTAAGTTCCAAATTAGATTTTAAAAAACTAATATACAATGTATATATACTTTTTTTTTTTTTTTATATATAAGGGGGAGAAAATTAATGAAAGCCGAACCAATGAAATTATTTTAAGTATACTCCCATTTAAAAATTGGGTAAAAGTTTAAATATAGATTTTCGATCATTTTAATGACAAAAGTTTGTAAATCAAAATTTCTCATGCTTTTCTTTGAAGAAGCAAATTAACACATTAACTTTACACAAGGCCTACCAGTAATATTAAAGCAACGGATCACCTGAAAATCAGGGCCCCCAGCCTTCTTTAGTTAGCCTTATAGGTAGGGTTGCCAGGCGTCCCGTATATACAGGACATGTCCTGTATTTAATGATTTTGTCCTGTGTCTGTATTGACTTTATCAGGACGCCTTAAATGTCCTGTATTAAGATTTTTTTTAAATAAATTGCAAAATTCAGCAGTTTAGAGGTGTACGATTTGGAATTTTCAATATTTTTATTTGTACTACTTGTACTCATAATGCTAATGTTGAGCGTATTTTCTCGTTAATGAATGTTCAATGGACAAAAGAACGAAATAAGTTGGATGTGACCACAGTAGAAGCTATGTTACAATGTAAATGGAACATGACTGCCAGTGCAAGAATTTTATGAGCAAGTTCTGCAAAACAAGGACCTGTTAAGGAGAGCCAAGTCATCAGTGAAATATAATTAAAGGTATGTGATTTAAATACTTATATTTTACTTAGATAAGAAATTGATATTTTGGTAACAGGGTCTCGCCTGCGTAAAGTTAAGCTGATTAAATTTTTAATTTAACCCAGATGACCGTGTTACCAATATTTTTTAGTGTATAAGTTTGTCCCATGCAGTAATATTATTTTATCTCAATTTACGTATGTATATGCAAATTAGAAATCATTTGAATTTAAATTTGAACAGGGTGTCCTGTATTTCTATTTGGCAAATCTGGCAACCCTACATAGGCTAACTAACGAAGGCTGGGGGCCCTGATCTTCAGGTGATCGAAAGCAACTAAACACTTCATAAAAACGAATGGATGTATCAATGATTTCCCAAAGCCTCTAACTGTTAAGTTAGTTTTATGTAGAATTTGAAAAGAAAAACTCAAACAGTTACAGATAAAAACGTGATGTTTGGAGTTCACAATGAAAACTCCTTTAATTAGTAATCCAACTATTCGGGCTTAGACTTTTACAAAATGCTTCGCCTTTCAAAAAAAGATATTACACAACATACAAAATCATTAGGCCTACCAGTCTGTAGATACAGATGCTTTTTCTGTCTACCAGCAAAACTATGAATAATCTAGTGAAAATTATCGTAAAGTGAGCGAGTGCTCTAGAGTCTAGACTATTATTGTCAGTATGCATACAGAGGCAATGGCCTACTGCTTCTATAAAAATTTTCCGTATTAGTGCCTATAATTTTCAGTATTATAATCCTTGTTTTAGAACTATCCTACTTAACTCATAAAAGGTCAAAATCTACTAGTAGTCTTTACACACACACACACACGATACCACATCCTACGCACAGTATTGTACATACCATAGTAGGCCCTACATAAGTTTTAAATCCTCAATACAAAAACCATTAGCTTCCCTACCCCAAATTTCTCCATGACCTCCTTCATGATGGTGATGAGAAGGGAGTGTGGGCTAAAAGAGGATACTACGAAATGTAATATAGAATTCACTTGCTTAAACACTAAACACAATAGAAACATTGAAGGATTAGTTAGATAATTAAGACTATCTGTCACTATAAAACAATGTGAAGACAGTCCCGAGATGTTATCTTTTAGAAAATAAAAATTACCGCGAATTCTTACACTAAACCATTCCATTTCTTAATGCTCCGCTCAAAGGGCAGGAAAAACTGCAACCAATGTTGCGATATCGTGGCCAGCTGGAATAATCAGACAAAAGACATACAGTGACATTACACTTAGTAAAAGTAAAGGCTGGTCGAAAAAACCCTATACTCGCTGAAATTAAAAAATGCAATCAAAGAGTTAGTTAGAATCTATAAAAGGTAAACTTCTACTTACCAGGTATTGTAGTAAATGCTTGGATCCATAATAGGCCTAAAAGCGTTGCTTCTTAAGCCTAATGTCGAGGCTTAGGCAAGTGTGAGATTAATCTGTTGAATCAGGCCTTCTCTCCAACTAATTCCTTTGCTTAAAGCCTGCAAATCGGCTTTTCTTGAGAGTTTTCAACGCCTAATTCAATTTTCGGCTGTTACTGGGTTAAAATCTTTAAACTTTATTAACAGCTAATATTCACGCGAGTACGGTCACAAGTCTTTTACTTGAAAGAAATAGATTTATTTCTAATAATAATTAGGTGTTCACTCTTCATTGGAGGACCCTACTAAACAGACATTAGCTTTAACTATATTAACATTAGCCCAGCCTAATTTGCCTCTTCTAAACTGATTATTCAAACCTTTAACCCAAACAGGAAATAACACAAATTATTAGGAAGCGTGGATCACAATGCTTGTTACAAATTAAACGAGCCTAGCTAGCGTTATATGTCATTAAAACTCAATTTCAGTACTCCTCTCATTTGTTGTACCTAATAACATTTTTAAAGCTGCGAGCGAGCCTAAACCACGAGTAGGCCTAGGGCCTAGCCATTATGAAAATTGGATCTACCGTGATATAGACCCCGTAAGGCCGTAATACCCCACTATGTTCAATTTAAATTATGTAGGTCATACACAGACTTTGGCCTATTAATAATGATTACACTGACTGTTAGGCCTAGATGTAAAATATAATTACGCCCTATAATTAGGACCACTCTCTCAAGACAATAGCGTAGAGCCTATGGTACGCTCTATTCCAATTAACCAAGGTAGGCCAAAGCTATGAAAGTAAATTGTTAGGCTCCTTGGCTATAGCCTACTGGGAAGTACATTATTACCTTCAATAACAAGTACGTTCTTTGGGCCTACGTCTACAGCTTATAAGTGTGGCCTAGGCGAACTTAAAAATTAATTCGCAAAATCAATTTCGCTTACTAAAGCAGGGTTCCAATTTCAATGAGCCTAAGCTAACCTAGGCCCCATGGCCCTAGCTAGACCTGCTAACCTAGTCTAACCCTAAAGTACATGTTGTTACGTAGTAGGCTAACAGACTAAGGTTGAGCCTACTTATTAATTTAGGATCAAAGTAGACAACATGATTAGGACCTAGAGCTTAACTGTTACTTGAAGTCAAGCCACAGTAGGCCTAACTTTATTTAATGTAAAGGACTTAGACCCAATGTAAGCTAGGTTCTAGGCTTACTAGCTAGGCCTAGTGATTATGTTATAGAAGGTCTATTTAATATCTACATCCTATTGACATATTAGGCCTAGTCCTTATGTTACAGGCCTACTTAATATCCGCACCCTATTCACATATTAGGCCTATGGTAGTTAGGCTATATACACTATTCAACAGGGACTGTAGCCGAGGCCTATGGTAGTTTCACACGTAGGCTACTTATGGCCTTAAGTTTGTCAAAATAGGCCCAAAGTAGGCTAAACTGTTATGACCAAAGCTTATTTCAGCCGTTAACATAGGCTCAGCTTATGTCAGGTTTGGGAACTTCGAAGTAATGATTTTTAGGATTAACAACACAAAAACTTAGATAGGACCCTATGTTAACTTTGGTTTAAATTTATAACTACTACTCTTAATGTTGGTGTGTTTGTAGGACGACTTCTTTAACAGTTATTATAAAAAAAATAGGCTCAACAACTACACTATATAACATAGAAAGCTAGCACTCTTCCACCAACCGCTGTCTGCTCGGAACCAAAGAGCAGTCAGCTTTACCCTAGCCTAGCTGTCCTAACAGGGGTCGGGTAGCCTGGTGGTGTATGTTCATGTAAGTATGTGCGTGTGCATGTTACCATCGTGTAAGTGAATGTGCATGAAAATATATTGGCCCACCTCCCAAATCAAAGCTCAGAAAAGCCACATGTTCATATACAATAATCATTATTTGATTTAGTCTATCGTTTTAGCATTTAAGAAAATTATCTGTCGCAGTTATACTTTCCATCATAATTACACTATTATCACTGTAATTAAAAGTACAAGAAATAGCTTTCCTGATTTAAAATTAACTTACTATAATATTTGGAGCCTAAATGACTTCTGCTCAGTAATCCATAAATATTTAGTTCTAAATCTTAATAAATTTTTAATTTACCAACAGTTTGAATGTCAATTTTTGTACCTTATGAAAGGTCAGAATTTTGAGCAAAATTTCTATCCTGCGCGGACAGACAAACCAGGGATTGCTTTCTCAAAGAAATAACAACAAAGTAATGTATATCATTGTCACCAAAATGAAACATATAATTTTAGCTCTCAAAATATGTTTGCAATCGTGCAGTTGTATTAGAGTGGTATAAACAGAAACATTAATTATCTTCTCTCAAAATTTCCTCCCAGGCCCCAATAATCCAGTTTGCTTCCCGCTTTCCTACATTCACCCAGTCCCCCGAAGCTCCTAGGCTACCTCCCATTTCTTAACAATTTTTCTCTATAGCGTTCCCAAACATCATTTCAAAACATTGCTAATTCAACCATTACAAAGTTATTAAAATGTGCATAATATTTCTGTAAAAGATAATACATTTTAAATTCCTAATATTCGAAGTCAAGATCACTTATTTTTTATTTTATTCATATAATGATAATCAACATTCGTTATATATGAACTTTTGTGAAACAAATGCGATCCCTTACAAGATATTTTCCTGAATTGCTTACCTACTATCGTTGCCAGATTTGCTTGATATTGGAATTGATTAAAGGGAATAGCCTATTCCAATAACTAGAATTTAAAAAAGCAACTTTAATGTTTTTTGTACTTCGGCATTTCAAACAGTTGTACTATAGTAATAATACTAACAGTGATAAATAAGAGTAAAAATTGCATATTATTTTCAAATATTGATGAAGAATTATGAAAAGTAACGTTGGTAACTATAATCTGTCCCTCTCCACCATTATCCAAACAATGCTGAATCATTACTGTATTTTGAATGATTGTAAATTTGTACGTTTATGATATTAATGTTTTTAAATTATTCTAATACCAAATCTGGTGATAAAACTTAATTCGTGCTTTCCTAATATTATATCATTACAATCCCATTCTGGATGCTGTTTCCTTCATTCATATGTGTACATGTTATACATACATACATACATACATATATGACTGCAAGCATCAGGCCACGCTACGTAACTAGACGCCAAACTTACTCGTTTCAACGTATAAAATTCTCAAGCATCCATTTATAACTTTGCATTGCAGGCACTTGTATTTGTATTTTATTTTTGTATTTTTAAGTTTTACTCACGTAATATTAGTATCGAGTTTTTTATTTTCACGCTGTTATGGTATACAGTATACACCCAGTTATAATATACAGAGCATTGCTGACTAACAGAAAAAGTTTTGATTCTACAATCGATGGAAGATTTGCTTTATTTATTAAGAATTTCTGCTCGAAATTCTCATTGAAATTGTTGGTTATTATTATTATTATTCCGTGGTGAAGGCTACAGCCTTCGCTTTTAATCGGATCTTCATGAATCTTGGTGGAAATGTTGGAACATAGAATTTCCTCAAACCAGCTGATTTCCACCATTTTTCACCATAGGTCAGTGTATCAACTGCAAAAATATTGCTCGCGCGAACAAAAGTGATAGCCATGAAAAAACTCTCCTCGAAACATAAGCTAATAATAATTTTATTTCAGAATATTACTTGTACTAATAGTATTATCGGTATTAGTGATAATTTCTAAAATCATCGCTTTTTAACCGATCGTGATGAAACTTTGTAGGAATGTTCAGAAAAATATATTGTTCTGAATGAATATCATTTCGGACAAATTTCATAAAGTTTGAATTCGCGGCATACCATCAACCATCAAAGTGTGAAAAAAATTCGCTAAAAATCACAAAAAATAAATCTTGAAATATTTTCCAAACAGATTTTAGCTATGCTCCTCTATGTTCATAAAAATAAAATGGTATATCTGCTCTGCGCCGTTTATGACGCATTTCTTTTTGAAGGAGACCCCACACACAGCCTATTTTCTGTAATTATTGCTCGTACAACAATGTTTTAACTACGATGGACGAGTATGGTGTCATTCGAAAGGTCTTACAGAGCTCTAAAACTCTTAACATGTTTAAAATTAAAATTACTGCTTTATAAACCCGTCGGCTTCAATTATACATTTTCATGAAGTACTGTGGAACGAAAAAAATTAAAGAGAAACTCAAAATATTGAACTCACCAAAAACTGTATAGAACAAAAGTTATAAAACATTTCCGCTTCTTTAGATTGACAATGATTTTGCGTACACATTCTTTATAGTTTTAAGTTATTTCCATTTAAATGAGCACGGGTCGGAAACCTCAAATTAAAAAAATATTCCTAGACAATTGGTTACTGAAGTCACTTGACAAATGTACATACCCAGTTGCGGAGCGGATCTAGTGTTTTTGTCTATGGGGGGCGCTGACTGGGTTGGGATGTGGTTCTGAATCCAACCTAAAAAATATGCAACCCAAACCACAAAAACATTCGGTAATAAGTTTAATGTTCGATGATTACTAATTTATTAGAAGAACAGCTAATTTATAATTCTTTTAATGTTCAACCGAAAAAAAAAACACTTATTTGACAATAGAAATAATGAACAGCCAATTTTTAGCCTAGTGTCCAACCAAATTGCCCAGAAAAAAGAAGATTCTTCTTTGTTAATTCAAGGTGATATCTTCCTCAATTTGTCAAATATACCCCAGAGCTTCATATCTCGTCTCGAACCGTGTCTGGGGAAGGCCGAAGAATCACTAATCGCGCATAATAACTTATTTCATGATACAGTAACTCATTTCATGGAGTATGCTTCTCATGTGAGGGGTGGCCAACCCACACAGCCCTACTTGCCCGGGTGGAATCAAAAGCTTTTCGTCTCATCAATTTCCCGCCTCTTACTGACTGTCTTCAATCCCTCTCCCTTCGCCACAATGTTGCCTCATTCTCTCTTTACATCGTTATTATAACGGACACTGCTCTTCTGAACCTCTAACTGCATGCCTCCTCCTTTAAGGACGAGTCCGCAGCATATGCAGTCACTCTTGTTACCAGAACGTATAGGTTTTATTGTTATTCAAAACTAAATATTTTAGTAACTAGTCACTGAAATGATACACATTTTGGGTTCCTTTCTCGACAATTAAATAATATCTATATAAACATGTAGAAACATTTATAGAAACGAGGCATTGTAGTACAATTTATATTGTTATTTCTGGTGGACCTTAAGGTACCATCCGTCGTTAAAGGGTTAAGGAGAGGACGCAGCACCAGACTTTCTACACATTCTCATTCCTTTTCTGTCCAACTCTCTAACGCAAGTATTAATTGACATTTTCAATCTTTCACCTACTCAACCGGTCAACTCTGGAGCAATCTTCCTGAATCCATCTTTCCGCCTCCAATCTTTCAAACGCTGAGTGTCCAGGCATCTCGAAAACCCCGGATCTTGATTTTGGCTCTCTTCTTCTATCAGGGGAGGGGGAACGTTTTTGTGGACATTCGCCCTTGGCTCCTCCTTTCTGCATAAAAAAAAGAAATGTGGAAAATGACATTCTTCAGCCTCGTAAATTGTGTAGCCTACAAACAAAACAGATGAAACAATCCTGAATTCACTTGGTCACATTTAATTGCCAGAATAACGCACAACGGTAGACTCACCTAAAGCAACGGTTGTCCGTTGGAAATAAAAAAAAATTGTGAAAAACAAGACCAATCGCACTGGTTTGCGTGAATGCTAGCCACAGTACAGGCATAATATGCGCACAATTTCAGGCACATTCTCGCGCACCAATAGAAATGCATACACATGTACTCACCCTAAAATGATATGCACCAAACGTCATATTTACCTTCTGTACAGGAAACAGCATTGGAAATGCCTCCGCGCAGTGATGGGCATCGTTACATTTAAATCTGCTGCGTTACCATTACTCGTTATGAATAAAATGGACGTGCGTTAGTTACTCGTTACATGAATAAAATAAATGGACGTGCGTTACCGTTACTCGTTGCATAAAATGGACGTGCGTTACCGTTACTCGTTGCATAAAATGGACGTGTTACCGTTACGTTACATCATTAGATTCGAAATTGGCTCTCGGCGTTACCTTTACTTGTTACATGTAGCGTTGTTGCATGTAACGTGTTACATTTGATTAATAATATTAGTTCATCCCATAAGTAATGTCGTTTTTTAGATCGGAATTTGAAGGACAAAAAAAACTCAACTGAAACTTTTTAATCTAGTATATATTTTCCATCGGAATCAATGACACTCTGTCAATGTCCTACAAGCTTTTCAATGCCATGTTTATAAAATTCAGGCGGTTTTGAGGCAAAAAACGTACAAAGACTGGTGTGCAGGTCATCTAAAGAAGTATACTGTTTCTCGTCAAGATAGTTTTGCAGACTCCTGAAGAGATGATAATCTGAAGGCGCAAGGTCTGGAGAATATGGAGGATGTGGAAGTTTTTCCCACCCAAGCTCCTCAATTTTTGCAGAAGTGATCCGAGCGGTATGAGGACGTGTGTTGTCGTGATGGAACACGATTCCTTTCCGATTAACCAAAGAAGGTCTCTTTTCTTTTAGTGCAGTGTTCAATCGATCCAGTTGTTGACAGTAGACTTGAACGGTGATTGTTTGGTTGTGTGGTAAGGTTTCAAAGTGTATTACACCACCTTTATCCCACCAAACACTAAGCAACACCTTCCGAGGGTGAAGATTTGGTTTTGGCTGTGGTGTACATTCTGGTACAGTATCCACTTTTCATCACCAGTCACTAAACGGTGCCAAAACGGATCTTCGAGTTCACGGGAATGAAGAGCTGTGCTAATGTTTACCCGCACCCTCAGATTGTCGACCGACAATTCATGTGGCACCCATTTTTCTAACTTAGGCACTTTCCCGAGTTGTTGCAAATGTCGATGGATGGTGGACGGGGATGAATTGAGTTTCTGGGCCAATTCTTCGACAGTTGTTGAACAGTCTTCTTCAAGTGCGGCTAACAGCAGGTCATCATCATACTCAGCAGGGCGTCCAGAGCGTGCTGCATCTGTCAAACAGCAGTCACCATTCCTAAACCTTTGAAACCATCTTTGACATTTCCTCACATGCAGAATATCGTTGCCATAAACGTCCTGAATGTTTCGCGTTGCTTCAGTAGCACTGTTCCCTTTTTTGAACTCGTAAAGTATTATATGCCTGATATGCTCTTCTGATACATAAAGCAAAACACACGTCTTCACTGGTCAAGGTCTGTAAAGTATGTAGCGAAACACGATAGATCTCCTCTTAGATATAACCTTCGGAAAATTTATGCTTAAACCGAGTAGGACTAGTTTAAACTTATTGTATCGTAAAAAACGACATTACTTATGGGATGACCTGATATTTAAATCTCTCTGCATAATTGAATGACTGCCATATTCATCAAACTGACGCATAATCTTAATACATTACTGTTTTCCTCTCCTTTACGTTAGGATAGTGAGCATACACTGTGATATCGCAGGTGTCTTCATAAATGTCTCGCGCAGTTTAAGTCTCATTTCTATAAGTACTAATGCTTTTCATTGTCGTTGTTCGTTCTCTGGCGAAAGTAACGATGTAACGAAAAAAATGCGTTACGTTTAAAAATTTGGCCCTTGCGTTACCGTTATTTCGTTATATTTCGAAATTTCTCCCTGCGTTACCATTACTCGTTACAAATGTAACGCGTTACTACCCATCTTTGGCAGTGCGAAACCTCTCTATCAATGGGAGTGGGGGGTTGGAGCCTCCTCAGCTACCCCCTGGACCCGCCACTGTATATACCTGTGTAAAGCTCTTCAAAAGTTTTATCAGATACAGTAATTTAATATTTAAAATGTTTTAAAAAGGAGTAAATACTCAAAAATCAATTTTCAAAAAGGAAAGTCATAAAATAATAATTTTTTAACGTAGCGAGTTTATTTTTGTACTCTTATGTAGTTCATGTCATGGTGCATATATGGTCAAATTTTCAAGTTCACACCTCTTATAGTTTTTATTTGAGGACGTAATGAGCATCATCTTTACGTTACATTTTGCGATGGAGGCTGAAGTTAGAATTTTTAAAAATCTCTTTTACATATGGTATGAAATTCATGTGTATATACCTTACGTATGTATTGCTCTATTAATCGTAACAGCAGTTACAAAAATAAGCCCTGTCATGCTCCAAAATGTGTTCCGCAATGCTGCTGACAGATTCGAACTCTGTAGAGATACTGATGGTGCTCATGTAGGATCATATGCTTAAAGTATTCATTAAATGTATGCCTTCTATTATATTGTTATTGAATTTTACCCTTTTTGCTACGTTTTCACTGAAATAGATAGGGACTTTATAAACACCCTGTATATGCCACCTAGTGGAACTTATAATCTTTTAATAGATATAATATATGACTAGTGGGACTCTATATTTTTTTCATTTAACCACACTAGTGAAAGTTGCTCTGAGCAGCAACTTCGGGAAGCTTTCGTGTCCTTTTTTGAATGTGTATATATGTATATAACTATTGATATCATTAAAGTTTCTCTATGAATAAAACTCAGATCTGATTTTTGTCCATGAAAAAAAAAAATATATATATATATAGTTATATATACTGTATATATATAAACTTTAATTGCAATAACCACAACAATATAAAATTACACCAAAACCGCAAGGAAAAGAAATATAAAATTAATTATAAAACAGTGTTTAAAAAGGCTAATTAATTTCGGCTGGTCACAACCAAGCCCTTTTCAAAACCATAAACTAAATAAAGTATCTAAAAAAGTTATAAAACTTCCGTCCTGCGGAAGAGCTAAGATTAAAATTAAGTTTTTAATCTTAGCTCTTCCGCAGGACGGAAGTTTTATAACTTTTTTAGATATTTTATTTAGTTTATGGCTTTGAAAAGGCTTGGTTGTGACCAACCGAAATTAATTAGCCTTTTTAAACACTGTTTTATAATTAATTTTATTTTTTTCCTTGCGGGTTGGTATAATATATATATATATATATATGAAAAATTATTTCACGAAAGTGACACGTGAAAAGTATTTATGATGAATAAAACCACGAAGGAAAAAAGAAACACAAAGGGGTGCTCAAGCGCTTTCGTCTAATGAATCCTCAGGAACACTGGAGTGAAAGGACAGATCAAGGCAATATATAGGTTACAAAAATAAACATACATACATACATATTCACATATATATATTATATATATATATATATATACATATATACATATATATAGTAAGCATAGAAAAAAATTGTGGGAGGAGCCAACATTTATATGGTCACAGAAAAATAAAGAAATAAAATAAATATAAATATAAATTGAGAAAAATTAATTACAAAATAGTGCCTTAGTGATATATATGTCACACAGCCTAAATAATCATAAAGAAATAAAAGGCAATAAAAAAAAACCCATAAATATACATACATACATATATTATATATATATATATACATATATATATATATATATATAATATATATATAAGACACTTTTAGCACTTTGGCCGACCTTCAATATAAATTCAAATGGCTTTTTTATGAACGGTCACAAAGAATAAAGAAATAAAAATAAATATAAATATTGTAAGTGGAGTCTACCAATTCAAGCTCAAGAGGGAAGTTTTACAATCGATTTAATAGATGCTGCCAAATTGATATATATGTCACTAAAAAAAAAATAAAGAAATAAACCAAAAAAAAAAAAAAAAAAAAAATTAATTATTAAAAAAATAAAAAATAATAATAATAAATTGAAAGATAAATTTTAAGAGGCACACCAATTTATAAGGGAAAAATTACCACATATGCATATTATAGTCACAACGAATAAAAAGTACAAGTAAATTAAATTGGAAAACAAAATGATGCCTAGATGATATATAAAGAACAATAATATATATACAACATATATACGGTATATATCGAAATATAAACGCATATATACAGAATATTATATATATATATATATGCATAAGGGAAAAAAATTACCAAATTGTTTTTATAATTATTGTCTGAGAAACGGTAGGTCGCAAAGAATAAAGATAAAAATAATATAAATTGAAAAAATACAAATAATCACGTACACATGTATACCCACATAACCAAATATATATATACATATACACACATATATAGAAACCCCCTTTGTCGCCCCTTCTCTCCATATTTATATGGAGTTTTTTGAAATTACTTACATTCCGAGAATCCTGGGGGTTGGCATCCCTGGATGCGGTACGTCGACGATATTTTGTGTATCTGGCCCATGAATCGTGACCTGGATGACTTCCTCCTTCAGTTAAATGACCAAGTCCCCTCCATTAAATTTACTTAGAAGTGGAACAAGACAACTCAATCCCGTTTTTGGATGTGCGTGTTCATAGGGATAGCCCGGGTTTTAAGTTTAGTATCCATCGGAAAAAACAACAATTGTCCTACGTACCTTTTACTCTGGACATGACAACCCCTATTAAAAGGCCATATTTTCCTCAATGTTTTCTCCGCGCTCTTAGGATCGCCAGTCCGGAATACATCGATGCGAATTGGAAATATCAACGGTATTGGAAGTGAGTTGTGTTACCCATCTGCGTTCATGGAATCTTGTCTTAATAAGGCTAACGAACCTTCTATCGTGTGAATAATAACACTCGCACCTTGTCAAAGAATATTTTAGTACTTCCATTTTTCCCGGGCTTCTTAGGCATTGCTAATGTACTTAACTTTTGGTATCAGTGTAGTTTTTTCATATAACAATATTGTGAAAAACATCATAGTAAAAATAGCCCTACCAATAATTTAGGCATTATCTATAAAATTGGGTGTAAGCAATGTGATCCTTTTACATAGGTCAGACGGGAAAGGATTTGCAAACGCGTGTAAAACAGCATCAATATTCCGTTAGAACGGGACAGTTGTCCAGTGCCCTTTTTGTCCATTTGTCAGAGTTATCCCATTGTATGATTGGAATAATGTTTCAGTTTTGTTTCACTCTAGCAACATTGTTAATAGAAATATTCTTGAGTCGGCTATAATTCAACTTACAAATAACCTTAACATGAGTAAAGGTCTGTTTCAACTTGATCCCGTTGCTCTGAATTCCTTCAGAATGGATTTAAACAAAAAGGGCAGGTTGTTAAATCTTTGGTAAAAAATTTGTTTTTGTCTGTTGTTTCCCTTACAATTTTATTTTTCAATTTTTTGCTGTATGCGTGTATGTGTATGTATGTATGTGTATGTGAGTATGTGTGTGGTCATTGCAGTTAAATGTGTTTGTATGTATATGTGTGTATATGTATGTATGTATGTATGTGTGTATATGTATGTATGTATGTATGTATGCAGTTAAATATATATATATAATATATATATATATATATCTATATATATATGTATATGTGTATGTACCTTACCTTACCTTACAACCTCACAAAGGTTCTGCGGGATGATTTCTCATTTCGTGAAGGTCAAGCTTGTATATATATATATATAATATATGTGTGTGTGTGTGTGTGTGTGTTTCTATATAGTGTGTATATGTATATATATATTTGGTTATGTGGGTATACGTGTACGTGTATTATTTGTAATTTTTTCAATTTATAATTTTATTTCTTTATTCTTTTGCGACCTACCGTTTTCTCAGACAATAATTATAAAAACAAATTTGGTAATTTTTTTTCCCTTATGCATATATATATATATATATATATTCTGTATATATGCGTTTATATTTCGTATATATACCGTATATATGTTGTATATATATTTTATTGTTCTTTATATATCATCTAGGCATCATTTGTTTTCCAATTTATATTTACTTGTACTTTTTTATTCGTTTGTGACTATAATATGCATATGTGGTAATTTTTTCCCTTATAAATTGGTGTGCCTCTCTTAAAATTTATCTTTCAATTTATTATTATTATTTTTTATTTTTTTAATAATTAATTTTTTTTTTTTTTTTTGGTTTATTTCTTTATTTTTTTAGTGACATATATATCAATTTGGCAGCATCTATTAAATCGATTGTAAAACTTCCCTCTTGAGCTTGAATTGGTAGACTCCACTTACAAATTTATATTTATTTTTATTTCTTTATTCTTTTGTGACCTGTTCCATAAAAAAGCCATTTGAATTTATATTGAAGTCGGCCAAAGTGCTAAAAGTGTCTTTATATATATATATATATATATATATATATATATATATATGTATATATATATATATATATATGTATGTATGTATATTTATGGGTTTTTTTTTTTATTTGCCTGTTTATTTCTTTATGATTATTTAGGCTGTGACATATATATCACTAAGGCACTATTTGTTTAATTAATTTTTTCTCAATTTATATTTATATTATTTTTATTTCTTTATTTTTCTGTGACCATATAAATGTTGGCTCCTCCCACAATTTTTTTCTATGCTTACTATATATATGTATATATGTATATATATATATATATATATATGTATATATATGTGAATATGTATGTATGTATGTTTATTTTTGTAACCTATATATTGCTTTGATCTGTCCTTTCACTCCAGTGTTCCTGAGGATGTCATTAGACGAAAGCGCTTGAGCACCCCTTTGTGTTTCTTTTTTCCTTCGTGGTTTTATTCATCATATATATATATATATATATATATATATACAGGGTGGGCCGTAAGTTTCCATACATAGGAAAAATAAACATTTTTTATGGACAACCATTTTTATTTATATAATATGCTCTACATGGTTGCCATTGTTTTGAAAACACATTTCAATACGTGTTCCCCACTGTTGATGAACACGCATTAGCACAGTTGACGTTATGCTTGTAATGGCGTTGGTGATACGTTCCTTTAGATGATTTATGTCGTATCTTTTCCTGATACACCATGGCCTTCAAGTGCCCCCAAAGATAGAAATCAAGGGGGGTGAGATCTGGGGATCTGGGAGGCCACTCCACAGGACCACGCCGACCAATCCAAGCATCCGGAAACTGCTGATCCAAATACCGACGCACGTGAAGACCATAATGAGGTGGAGCTCCATCTTGCTGGAAGTAAACTGGGAAGTTACCTTCCTCGTTTAGCAGGGATGGGAAAATCTCTTCTTGCAACATGTTAAGATACCTTTCGGCATTAAGATTTCCACTGACAAAAATTGGTCCAATAATTCTGTCACCCATATCCCGGCCCACACCATCACTTTACCGGCACCTTGCATCTCGTCGGACTCAGCCAGTTAGGGTTAGCATTACTCCAATAACGTATGTTTTGCCGATTAACCTCTCCATTGACGTAAAAATTTGCTTCATCAGTAAACAAGATCTTACGTCAAAACGCATATTCTTAGGGTATCTGAAACATAAAAACAAACGTTTAATTTTTCCTATGTATGGAAACTTACGGCCCACCCTGTATATATATATATATATATATATATATATATATATACAGCGTAGTAAACAATGCTTGCCCTCCCCCTGCACAGATGAAAGTAATGGAGGTACAAAAAACTGATTGTTGCATCTTTTAAACAATTTAATTCTACGCCTAAACAAAACCACTCAATAGTTGGTGTTGCCTCCTTGTGCTTGGCGGACGGCTTCAAGTCGGCAAGGATAGGAAGTGAGGAGAGACTCGAAAAGATCAGTGTCGTACTAAAGATTTCGGAGGATTGTTTCGATGTGCTGCTCCATGGTCCGCCGGCAGAATCTTTCAGGATCCATCCTGAAAGACAGAGTGGAATCCCTGATGCTTGCTGAACCACAGTGCTGTGTCCTGGCACAGGTGGCAGGTGTCGTCTGTAGAGTTGTCTAGTCTGTGTTTATATGTCTATAAGTTGGGGTGATGTCCACATCGGAATCGTACTAAGTTAACTCGATCCGATCTGCTCAGGCTGGTCTTTGACTTGTCAATGGGTGGCGGTTTCGCACCTAGGCCCGCATTCAGGACCGAGTCGTGTCAGTGCTTTGTAGGTTAGGTGTGTGTGTATGTGTTTTCTGTACTGTGTGATGTCTGTGGGGCGTGGTATGGAATGAAGTATTTGGTTATAATGTCTCTCTGGTATTACCTTAATGGTGCGAGGTGTTGGTGCATGATTGTACATGTAGTGGCAAGGGTGTTGTGGGTTAGTTGTCGCTGCTGCCATGAATTGTGTTCCCCTCATCTCTAAATGTTTCCTAACTTTCAGTATTTTTGTTTCTGTGTGCAGATGTTCTATTGGTGTTGTTTGAGTACATCCTGTAATGATACGAAGTGCGTTGTTTTGTATTGTCTGTAAGGTGTTTGTGTGTGTTTGAGATAATGGGTGCCCAGCATGGGCTAGCATAGTCCATAACTGAGCGAATATATTGTTTGTATATGAGTGATTTTGTTTCCTGCTGGTGTCCAAAGTTTGTGCCTGTTAGTACCCTAAGCGTGTTAAGTCTTGACGTACATTTGTTTTTAATGTCCTGAATGTGGTTTCCAAAAGATAATGATGTGTTGTATGTGACCCCAAGTATTTTGGTCCTGTGAGTGTGTGGAATGTTGGTGTTTAGTGTAAGCTGTGGAGTTATCTGATGTTCTTTTGTGTTGCTTGTTAGCAAGGTGATGGTTGATTTTGTGGGCGCTGCTTTGAGTCTATTGTGTGTAAGCCAGTCTTGTATACTGTTTATGTATATTAGGGTGTGACCGTTGCCCTCCAAAAATCAAAAAATGGTCCTACAATGCTGTTCAAAGTTTTAGTGTTGTGTATTTATCTAGGAAACACCCCTGTAAATTTTCTTGGAGATCGGTGCATGTTTGAGCTAGCACCGTCGTACCAGCAAGTATTGCTATTTCAGCTTATGAACTTCATAAATATAAGTGTGAAAATAGCACATTTTATCAGATTTTCATTTCCGGGTCTGGAACACTGACCCACAAATTTTCCACGTATTATTTTATTGCATTTAATTTTAATGATGCTCTTTTCTTTTCCCTTGACAGTGATTTGATGTGAATAGAGAATTTAATCATGGATACATGGCAAGGCAAGATGATGAGTATGTCAGAATGTTATTGGTCACCATACCCCGAGAAGAAGAAGAGGAAATAAAGGGCTGCAAACTGCCAACTAATAGGCAGGTCTTACTATGTCTGTTAGCAAACCTTCGGGATATGCATTGGGACCAGGCTTTATCTGCCACCATTGACAATGTGCTTTTGCATTACCAGAAGGCGAATGTCCCAACCATTACAGGCAGGAACAATATTGGCCGAGTGATTAAAACTTACTATGACAAAGACTACATGATGCTTATGAAAAAGAATGAGGATAGAAGACAGGCTGATGATCCTGGAATTATGAAGTTTAAATCAGAATTGAGCCTGACGATGAAATTTTATAAGAACACAGTGTTGAAAGACATGGCAGCTGCGAAAAAGGGGAAAACTCAGGCTGAACAAGATGCCATCGATACTGACATACTCTTTATGAAAAGCATGCTAAGTGACAGAGTAGCTACCTACTCTGGGGTAAACAAAGTACTCACAGAAAAGGTTCAGAAGTGACAGAAAAGGCAGATGCGAGAAGAGAAGCGACAAGAGAGAGAGCAATGTGATCATGCTGAGAATGTACAGGCTGATATTGATTCACTATTAGCTCTGATGAGGATGATGACATTGATGAGGCCAGCACTGCTGAACCAAAGAGAAAACATCGGAGAACAGTGAAAGAGGGAGTTTCAATTTTTGTGCCCCATGATATTCTGAAGTCGGCAGAACTTGTTTCATGCAGTGTTTGAAACAACATCTCGCCGACCCAGCTGAGTGCAATTGTGTACTCCCTTGTATCTGCATGTGGTGGAGATACATCAAAGCTGAATCTAAATGCAAGGACGGCCCACCGATACCGAGCTTCCATCGTGTCAGAAATAAGTTTAAAAATCATGGATGAATGGCAACCATCAGACAAAGTACTGGTGCACTGGGATGGTAAACTTATGGACACGCTGGATTCCAAAGGCACTGATGACCGCCTGCCCATTCTTGTGTCTGGTGTCAATGGCACAAAGCTTCTTGGAGTCCCACCTCTTCCGCATTTGACTCAAAAAGCTGGCCTGGTTCAAGGAGACTTGATATCAACAGCAACCAAACAACTTCTGGTCGATTGGGAGTGTGAACAGAATGTCGTTGGTATGGTTTTCGACAACTTCATCCAATACAGGTAAACCTATTTCAAACATCAGCGTGAATTTATCACGACATTAATACCAAAATACAGTGAATGATTTAACAGAAATCTGCAAAAAGCACGTGCCTGAAATGGTGGCCTTAAACTACAATTACATTTTTTTTTCAGGACAAAAAACAGCTGCTTGCGTCTCCCTCCAAAAGGAATTAGAGCGTGCCATATTCTGGTGCGCCTGTCACAGGCTGACTTCTTCCGTGAATCTCTAGCCCAACCATTTACACGTGGCGACTACAAGGAGCTGGTAGAGCTTTGTCTGCTGCTTGTAACTAAAGGATCCGAGCCAGTGAACTTCACAATGGTCTACCCCGGCGCACTTCACAAAGCAAGGTGGATGGCTAAACTGCTCTATACCCTCAAGATTGTTCTTTTGTCAGGCCAGATCAAAGAGCAGTTTCCCAAAGCCGAGGTTGTGACGAAGTCAAATCAGCAAGTTAGAACGGTTTGCTGTGTTCACAGTCGCTGTTTATGTCCCATGGTGGATTGTTTGCCCCGTTCAAGCAAGTGCGCCACTGAATGACTTGAATTTGGTCGAAACCTTGGCTGAATTTGCCCCCCATGATGCCACAATAGTTGACAAAGCACGTGTGGCACTCGGTAGACACACTTGGTACCTAACTGAGGAGTTGGCCCCAATGGCTTTGTTCTCGTCCCAAGTACAAGAAAGGACAAAAGAGGAGATGAGGAAGGCCCTTCTTTGCCATGAAGGCACTGAAGTTACTAAGAGAGTGGGGCTCAATCATGGGGCTATGGAAAGCCATATCTTCCCCCTGTCCCAGAAAGTGGCACTGCCCTGGTGGACCTAATTGGGCCTGACTCAAGCCGGTTCTTCACCATCTTAGGCATGCCCTATCAGTTTCTCCACAGTCCAGCCAGTGAATGGGCGGATCATGACGACTACCTGAACATGAAACGGGTTGTGGACAAGCTTCAGGTCGTCAATGAGGCTGCAGAGCGTGGTGTAAAACTTTGCCATGACTTTCTTAATGTTGCCAGGGATGAGGAGCGCTTTCAAGAAGTCCTTCAAGTAGTTGAAAATGACAGACTCCGCGTTCCTAATCAGCGCAAACGATCATCTGTTTCCGAACAGAAATCATGGTTTCTTGCTCTAGAGAAATAATACCTTGTGAATATATGATAAAACCCCTTAATGTACCATGAGAGAATAAGAATGATTAACTTTTTTGTGTTAGTGATAACAGTTTTTAATTAAGACAGGCAAATGATTTGTGTTAATATCCCTTATGATGGTTGTGTAATCTCATATATAGGCGCGTATGCCGTATAAGCAAAATCGCTATTTTTCAAATTGCTGGTGCTCACTCGAATATGCATGAATCTTCAAAAAATTGCACGTGGGTATTTTTTATGTCAATATGCAACACCAAACTTTTGAACAGCATTGTAGGACAAAGTTGGGGCAACTGTCACACCCTAATGTATATGTGTAGGTTATTTGTAGCTGTGTCGATGTTGTTGTGGGTGGATGTTAGAGTGATGTCATCTGCATATGATGATAAGGTAAGCTTGTTATCTATGGGTGTTGGAATGTCATACATGTATAAGTTGAACAGTGTTGGTAAGAGAACAGAGCCTTGAGGGACCCCGTTCGGGAAAAGCTTGTTTTTGGATGACTTGCCATTAAATGTGACATGTGAGTATCTTCCTGAAAGATAGTTGCTCAGCCACCTTTGATGTTATTGTGCATGTTTGTGTTGAGTATTTTGTTTATGAGAGGGAAGCGTGAGATAGCATCAAATGCTTTACTAATGTCTATTGTTACGAATAGTGTACGTTGAGCTGGTCGTCTGGAGTTGATGCCATCCATGATGTGCTGCGTGAAGTTAGTGAGTAATGTCGCGGTTGAGTGGTGAGGTCTAAATCCATGTTGAGTAAGCGATTGTGGTATGTGTGGGTTGGTGATTTGTAAGATTAGTCTTTCTGTTACTTTGGAAGGTGTGCATAGTAAAGTAATGGGTCTATAGGAAGCTGGTTCTGTTGGATTTTTGTTTGGTTTGAGTAGTGTAATAATTTTACTTTGTTTCCATATGTCAGGAATAATACAGTATTGGTATGAATATGTGCTGATGTTTGTGAGAGCTAGTATTCCCTGTGGGCCCAAGTGTTTAAGGTGTATGCTAGATATGTTGTCTGGTTCAGTAGCCTTCGAATTCTAAATGTTTTTGACGATCTTGCTGGTCTGGTCTGTATTTGTTATTTTTTTATTTTATTGGGTTCAGAATCCCAGCTGAGCCGTGAACGGCCACGCTCTGAAGGGCCAGTTTAACCTACAGCCCAAGTTAAGCTAGACTAAAAACTTACGGACTTGGAGGTCCTATTAGGTCCTACCTCAGGGTTGCTGACTCGGTGTGGGCCTACCTTAGGCCTCAGTTGCATAAAATTAAGATAAAAAACAAAAGGGGCACTATTTATGGTCTTTCTAAACCTTGCAACAACAACACAACCTGCACCATTGCACGATGCAACAATCTTGTATCTAGACAACCAAACTGAATTGCAAGAGAGCTCTCTATAAGACCACGCCCTGTAAGTGCCGCATTCAACAAACGAGTAGGAAGGACGCGCAGTACCCCAAAAAAATGATGCCACAAGAGTGCCCAAACAATGATGTCACAAGAGCCCAAAAATGCTAGCTCTAAATTAAGTGAATTTTTCACTAACCTTACAATTATGAGATGGATATATATATACACTTTAACTTAATATATACAAGCAATGCTGCATCAATCAGCTTAGTCATCATATCGCCTTGGGACAACAATGGCTTTTCCTCTTCTAGATTTTCTAACAGTATTGAAAGGTGTAATGATAATTTAGCAGTATTCCACTTCAGATATCTTTTAAGCTGCTGTAACATTAAAAGACGCAGTGCACCACAGTACAGTTAACTACATACAGTACAATTCACTTGCTATCACTTAACAATTTGCAAGGTATATAAATAATTTTAGGCTATGTTAGGTAAGGTTAAGTTAGGTTTTATTATTATAATTAGAAATATAGATTTTGGAGATTACATATTATGTATCTTTTAACTCGATGTAACCTTAATGATAGATCGAGCATGTAGACGCTGCTGAAATAAATTCGACGAAATCTTTTAAACAAGGTATTTCACCACAATTATCGGTTCATGCGTAGGTCCTCTTTGATAAGAATTGAGTTCAAGATAGTGGAGCAGAAATTCTCACCACTTTCACTTCCAGCAAAAGTAATTTCAAAGATATTTTTAGGATTTCAACACTAGGCAGGTGCTGTAAAAAAAAAAAAAAAAAAAAATATATATATATATATATATTATATATACAGGGCGTCCCAAAAAAATGTATACACACTTTAATACTTATAAAGGCAGTGTTTATTAAAATACATTTCATTTTCAAAATGTAATAGAATCTACAGACATTATTTAATTGTTTTGTCAACGCCTGTTTTCAAACTGACGTCCGTTCTGGTCCAGGCACTGCTGATAACGCGAAGCAATGGAATCGCAAACATCACGAAACATTTCGTTTGGTATTTGTGTGCATTCTCGTTCAATGGCTGCTCTCAATTCAGCGACTGTTGCAGGTTTTATAGCGTAGGCTTTGTCTTTTAAGTATCCCCATAAAAAAAAGTCTAGTGGTGTGAGGTCTGGTGAACGCGGAGGGTATTCTACGAAACCCCTTCGTCCAATCCACATCCACATCGTGCCAAGTACCACTCGCAATACTCCACTCTTCGGTCCGGATCATCTTCATTAATAGCATGGACTAATCTTGGAATGTAACTTTTCCATTGACAGCGCTTCAAAATGCGTTGGACAGACGATTCTGAAATTCCTACCTCACGACTCGCTTGCCGCACAGATTTTCTTGGACTTTGGTGATACGTTTCCAGTACTCTTTCTTGCTTTGTGGGGCTTGTCGATGTCCGTGGTCTTCCGGAACGCTTCTTGTGGACATTCTGAACAGTTCCATCGGCTTCAAACTTATCTCTAATTCGAGTGATGGTAAGTCGCGTTGGTGGATCTGTTTGAAACTCCCTCCTAAACTGTCTTTGCACTTCAACTGCGTTTTCACACTTCCAGTAGCATTTTAGAATGAATTTCCTTTGTTCAAAGCTTAGTCTGACTGCCATTATTAATTCTAATGGGTTTAACTTGGAAAGAAAGAAACATCAATTGAGCTATCAGCTGTTAAAGTGTGTATACATTTTTTTGGGACGCCCTGTATATATACACCGGGTGATTACAAATGATCTTCCCGATTTTGAACATTTATTATGAAAAAACTAACAAAGTTACAACGAAATGCAAGATATACAAATAAAGAACTCCAGAAGTTTTATTTACAACTTATTGAAGTTCAATATGAGCTCCTTTTGTGGCTCTGCAGGCATCAAAGCGGTATTCTGTTTTCCTCCATACATTTTGTAGCATATCATACTGAACTTTTCTAACAGCCTCAACTGAGCCTCATGTATCCTTTACTTCAAATGTTCGAAAGTTGTTGCCATTGGTGGAACAAAAACTTAGTTTTTGACATAACCACAGTGGAAGAAGTCAAGTGGGGTTAGATTAGGCGAACAAGCCGGCCAAGAAATGCCCCCCCACCGCACCCGATCTAACGATCAGGCAATTGCTCATTCAGGAATGTTGTAACCTCAAAAGGAGCTCATATTGGGCTTCAATAGCTCGTAAATAAACTTTTTGAGTTGTTCTTTATTTTTATATCTTGTTTTTCGCTATAGCTTTGTTAGTTTTTTCATAGTAAATGTTTAATATCGGGAAGATCATTTGTAATCACCAGGTATACATTCGACATCTTTCCTTATTCCTTATTCACTACTGGACTTTCATCTTTCATCAATTTTTACCATGTTTTGTTTTGGCATTGGAGGCTAGCAATGATTAAATACGAACTTAGGTGAAACTTGAATTACATGAATTACATTTGTTGCGTGTATGGCCATTTTCTGAGCCATGAATTTTTTTTTTTCTTCAGTATTGTAAATGGATTTTTCAGTTTAGTATGTGATATCCATTTTTTTCTAGCCTTTTTGTCATTTAGTGTAAAATGGGCTGTTTTACGTTCATTACATTTGTTTTATTTGATTGTAATATATCGGTATTGTACGCTACATTTTATGTATATATACTGATTTACACAAATGAGTTTCTGTCCGTTTTCTCATTTTATCAGTTGCTCGGAGACACTAGCACCGGACCTTAACCCACACACTGTGATATAATAACAAAATCTTTTCATGGTTTTCTATAGTCATAACAATAACTGTGTTAAAGTGTAAATAGTCTATTAACTCAATTTGTGTTCAGAATTGCTGACACATCCTCGAACCTCCACTTCGAAAAATTCCGGACACACCCTTGATGAATCCCATAAAATAGTACAATATTCTCTCTCTCTCTCTCTCTCTCTCTCTCTCTCTCTCTCTCTCTCTCTCTCTCTCTCTCTCTCTCTATTATATATATATATATATATATATATTATAACCTGGCTTTAACCTAACCTATTTAAAAACTGTTGCAACCCTGCCTACCCTAGTACTGCTTAGAGATGGGTTGTAATGTATATATGAGTGTGTGTGTGTGTGTATCATGGGCGTCGATCGCTTCTCAAAAGAAGCTTGCTACTTTAGTTTCTGTTAAGAACCTTGCTACTTTAGATACAGATAAACAAGTGAGACATTAAAAAATTATCAAAGATAGATATATTAAAAAAATACAACTTCAAATAAACATGTCTCCCCACACAAAAAAAAGTGGAGGGGACATGTCTCACCCCGTCTCCTCCACGATCGACGCCTTGGTGTGTATGTGTGTGTGTGTGTGTGTGTGTTCTCAGAATAAAAGATCTTTAATATAAACTACGATTCGGGGGAGGCGTCCGGCAGTGCGAAGACACCTTTGAGTCGTATGCTCGAACCCCATTGCTGCCGAGAGTTTGGTGGTTGTCTTTGCTGTGTTTTACTTATGGAGATAAAGATAGCGGAGCAGAAATCTTCACCATTTTTGCTTCCATCAAAAATAATTTTTAAGGTAGTTTAGCGGTATTCTAGTAACGTCATCTTTTAACCCACCTTAACATTAAAAAAAAAGCGATCGAGGATCAGAGGCGCGCGAAACTTGCCCCAAGAGGTGTGAGCGAAGCGAGCACTCTCTAGTTATTAATATTATTATTTGGAATTGGTTCCAGCAGGAAAAGTGCCTATTAAAACATCTATTATATAAAAACTATTTGCCTATTTCTCTCATTAAGACGAGTAAACGAATAAAATGTACTTCTTCAAATGGGAATGAACAGTATACCTGTAGTTTGCATAAATGTTATTCATGTCTTTATTATACAGGGTGGCGCAAACGTCGCGCACCAAAGGAATTTTCAGTGTTGACTATAATATATTACTTTTTTTCTTTTTGGTAAAGGGATGAGTGGGAAATTAACAATAGACGAGAGGGTGAGCTTGGTTTTAATGTATGGAATACCAGGTACTACAAATCGACCAATTGCTACAGAATTTAATAGAAAACACCGGAAGAGACCTCCAATTCATCAGGCAACCGTTGGAAGAGTAATTAGTTGGTTTAAAGAAACGGGAAGTGTTCATGACCCAGGCCTAAATCTAACATGTTAACTGGGTGGGTGATCACCCACCCAGTAAAGGATTTCACCCACCCACTAAATAGATTTCATCCACCCAGTTAAAAAACCAAAATAATACTGTATTCAATCATCTAAAAAAAACTCGGTCAAATCCATGGATAAAGCAGCCAAAAGAATACAGCCAAAGCCGCCAACTTGGCCATAAATCTAATCGGTAGTTTGGCATTTGCTATAAAATCCATTGTAAACAAGACCCATGCTGGCCCTAATACTAAAGCAATGAGTGTAATAGCCAGCTTGATCTGTTCATTTCTGTTGCTTTTAATTTAAGTGCTTTTAAAGGGGATAGAGGTAAATAAATAACTTTGTTTTCTATAAGTTCTATTACATAGTTTAATTTTACTCATATTATATTGCAGTATTAAGATATTGACTTGCTAATGCTGCCTTGGTATATAATTGTAATGTGATGGAATCATGGATGGCGGCCTAACTTTAACTATTGAAGCAAATATGAAACAACCTATTTCCTATGTTTATGTGATTGAAATTATTTATTCTAATGGAATTATGCATTTATGTATTCATTTGCATGACTCTATTACATAATGGTTGATATGCAGGTAACAGGTAGGCATAGCTACAGCTACAGGGCCTAATTATGCCAATCTTGAGCAAGTGACACATGAATGCGTGTTTGGGTCTTTTACAGTGGCAATTTTTTATATTGCATAATTGTATATTTGCATACTGTTTATCCTATTTTATTCTATTTACCTAGTTCAAAATATAATAACTGGTTGTTTTATTATCCATAATATTTATCACAATATTTTTATTTTCATACATAATGAGACTATATATAAACAATATTACATGGTATTACCTACAAATGTATATTATTTTTTCGTTAAAAATTGTGGAATACTTTATTTATGCTTGTTGTAGGTTATCTCCCCCCACTATTAATATTTGTTATTAATAGTGGGGGGGGGGGGAGATAACCTACAAGACTAATATTTACTACTAATACACTATTAATAATACACAATTACTAATACACAAGACTAATACACTATTAATATTTGTTATTAAATAATAGTGGGGGGTTGGATCAATCCCAGAATAGGCACCTGAAATCATTTTTAGGTGCTTAATCTGGGATTGAGGCAAAACACAGGTGCTTAATCTGGGATTGAGGAGAAAAAAATATAAACAGTTTTTAGAGATATAATTTCATTGTTTTTATCAATATTTGAAAAAATCAACTCTAACCTAACCTAACCTAATCTTTTGCTATATCTTCTGCTTTTTTGGTTAGTTTTGCTATTCTTACCAGTTTGATTTTTACCTGATTTTCACATTTAATATTTTATTAATAATATTATTCGATTTCTATTTCAGAAATAATTTTTCTTTATTCATTAAACCACTTTAAACCTTTTATAACTTTGCCTTTATTACATTTGTAATAAACTTTGTATAGGGTGGGGCACGGGAACCAAGTGTTTTTGGAATAATCAGGAAAATGATATTTATTTTTGTAAAGAAAATATATTGGTAGAACAACATTCGTAAGAACATAGCATTTCATGTCATAATAATCATGTACCGAAAATTATATCTGGCATATGATGTCCTTGGCCGTCGACGCATTGTTGAAGGCGTTTACGAAAATTGGCCTCCACTCTTCCCAGCAGGTCTCTGTTGATTTGGATGATTTGTTGACGGATCGCTTCCTTCAATGCATCTAATGTACGGGGCTTGTCCTCGTAGAACACGTGACTTGAGGTACCCCCATAGAAAGAAGTCACATGTGGACAAGTCAGGGGACCGAGGGGGCCATGCAATGTCACCAAATCTCGAAATGAGATGGTTGGGAAACAGGGGCGAAGAACAGCCATTGACGCTCTGGCGGTGTGTGGCGTGGCCCCATCTTGCTGAAACCACAAATGTCGACGAGCAATACGCCTTCTTCGTAACTCAGGGATGAAAAAGGTGTTCACCATCTCAATGTAACGCCCAGATGTTATGGTAACGGTAACCCATTTTGTTCGAAGAAATAGGGACGATGACGCCAAACTTTCCCACCGCGCACCAAACTGTAACCTTAGGGCTATGCAGCGGTTTTTCATGGAGTTGTCGCGGATTTTCAGCAGCCCAATACCGACAGTTTTGATTGTTGACGGCCCCATTAAGGTGGAAATGGGCTTCATCACTCATTACCACCATCATGTTTTCATTCTGCTCATAAAGTGCAGCATTTCCTGTGCAAAATTCAGTCGTTGGGGGCAATCGTTTACATTCAATTCCTGCACCATCGCTAACTTGTATGGGTGAAAATGTAATTCTTCATGCAAAATCCGTCTAACAGTACGATTGCTGATTCCGAGTGCAGCTGAATGTCTCCGAGCAGAGCGGCCTGGGCTTTGCAACATCGCTTGTCTGACCCTTTCAACGTTCTCTGGAGTACGCACAGTGCGTTGCGGCCCCTTCGGTTTTGTTTTCATTATTGAGCCTCCTGTTCGAAGATTGTTAACCCAACGTAAGATTGTGTCACGAGCGGGAACAGAGTCATTTCGATGAATGTTGAATCTGCGGCGAAACGCACGCTGAACTGCTGTCACTGACTCGCCACTCCTAACAAAATGATCATACGCGAACATGCGGTGTTCTAACGTCCACTGCTCCATGATGGCACTGAAAGATAAAGGTGAGTGTTAGTAAAGTTAAATGCTATGAACCCAGGAATGGAATGCTACCTACCGCACGCCCCTCCCATTCCTAATGGCCGATTACTAGCTATTCAAAAAACACTTGATTCCCGTGCCCCACCCTGTATAAACAATAAATTTTGTAATCATCAGGTTTTTTTTATTTAATTCCTTGCAAGGTGCCTATTCTGGGATTGAGGTTGAACGCAGGTGCTTCATCTGGGATTGAGGTACATCAGGTGCCTATTCTGGGATTGACCCGGGGGGGGGGTATATAGGTTATATTTATAGTTTATATAGGCATATCAGATTATTGAAACCAATCAGATTTTTTATTGATATTCATTGCTCTTTCAATTAGCTATAAATTTACTTTATTGTTGTTTATTTTATTTTTACTAAAAATATTTTCGACCTAGTATATTTCATGGACTGCTCTCGATTTTCCTACGAAATTGCAAACAAGGGCAGTCGATGACCCTGATTTTGTTTCTGCAATCGGTTTTCTTGAGAAACCTAACCTAACCTGACCTGACCTAACTTAACCTAACCTAACTTGACTTAACCTAACCTAACCTAACCTGACCTAATCGAGTTTCTTATACTATTGTTTTTTGGAAGGCGTACGAGGGCATTGATCAACTCGCTGGGTACAACTATTCGCATTACACTGTTAACCACAGCATGAACTTTATCGACCCATCTACCGGAGCTCACACTCAGCAGGTGGAAAGCTTGTGGAATTCATTGAAACAATCGAACAAACTGCGATGCGGAACAGATCGCGACCAACTTGACTCGTACCTTTGTGAATTTGTATGGCGTAAGCGCCACACCAGCTCGGACTTATTCAAAAAGATGTTGGAGTGTATTGCGTCGTTTCAGTAAATAAATTTATTCAATATCCAATAACATTTTTCTTTATCATTTCTCAAGGAAACCGATTTCAGAAACAAACTCAGTCATCAACTGCCCTTGTTTGCAATTTCGTAGGAAAATCGAGAGCAGTCCATGAAACATACTAGTCCCAATATTTTTACTATGTTTTAGTAACCAATTCACTTTATTATGCTAAATTAAATTCATACATGAATAACATTGGTTGTCTATTACAGATTGTATTTGAATACTAAAATGTCTAGTCGTAAAAAATTAAAAAAAGATGATTCTGTTGGTTCAATGGACATAACTAGTTTTTTCAAGTCGAACAATAAAACACATAGTAAAGAACCTCAGTCTGTTGGAATTACAGCTAATGAACGACCATTGACATCTACAACGACCAGTGATACAGGGTGACAGGTTCTTCAATTATGCCATCTGACTGTTCAAATACAGCCTCTTCTCAATGTCCATACCCAGAGACCTCAGCTTCAAGTATTGGTTAAGATGCGGATGTGGCCAATTCATCTTCCACTTCTACTGGTTCCACATCGTACTATATGGGCTTACCTCTTAATATTAACAGATTGTTGAACATGTATTCATCGGATTCGGTTCTTACAAGAATTAAAAACAAGGATAAAAGACAAACTCGATTGTTTGTTAAGTGTAATGTTTGTTGCAGTTTCATAGATGATGCTGAGAAGGTTTCATTGAACAGAAGTGTACCTTATGCATCCAGTACGGGAGCACGAACAGAAGGTAAGCTTGGAGCACAGCGCTTAATTGAGCATCTTCAGGGTAAACCACATGCAGCTGCACTAGAGGCAAGCAAATTACATGATCAGTTTCAAAAGCAGAGCGACAAACATCCTTGGCTGAATCTCTTCAAAAGATATAGAATCCAGGAAGTTTCACAACTACAGTACTTCGCCTGGCAATGGACTGCTACAATGACACTCAGTGTGAAACCGTATCAGGATATTCCTGGCCATCAAGGTGTCTCACCAATATCTTTTCCGACCAACTTGTACAGAAGTTTTCCCAAGACTGGGATTGCAACATGAAACCATTTAGACCCAGAGGTTCAGATATGCACTATCGCACGACAAATATTTACTATGAAATGTTGTCATGCATTGGTATGTATTTAAGGAGAATCTCATTGAAGAAATAAATCAATGCGATGCTTTAGGAATACAAATTAATGGACAGAGCTGGGCAGTATTTAAATACATTTGTATTTAAATACGTATTTAAATACATTTGTGTATTTAAAACTGTATTTATAAATACATTGTTTTTCATGTATTTAAATATAGTATTTAAATACTTTAATGAGTATTTAAATACAATGTATTTAAATACTCAAAATATAAAAATGTAAATACTTTTACTGGTTTAATACACGTTCTGTACTACAGAATATATTGGCATTTCTACAAGATTCCGATCGACCATCAACAGTTTGGGAAAACATCCTCTCATAAAAGACTGTTCCTCCGCTATAACACGACATTACCATCTTCGGCACCGGTAGAGCGAATATTCTCATTCGCGGGAATCACTTTGACTCCCAAAAGAAACTCTCTTTCAGACAAAACTTTTGAAAGATTGGTTTTGATCCGCAGCAACCGTGAAATAAAAGAGAATTCGTAAGGTGCCTTATGTTTATGTTTACGTCTTATGTTTACGTTTATGTCTCATCTACTCATTAATTGTTACTCATTTTGCAATGATATAATGAGTATAATATGTCACTGGTTGAACATCGTAAGTTCTAAGTTCTTTTGTTTTTGTTTTGTTCTAAAAAGGGAAATATATAATCGGAAATTAGATTGTACTATTTCTTTATCCTTTATCAAGCATTTTATATTGTTGTTACTCATGAATTAGTGAATGCATATGTTAAAATTTGTATGTATTTAAAATGTATTTACAAATGTATTTAAATACAATTGATGTATTTTGTATTTAGTATCTAAATACATTCGTAAAATGTATTTAGTATTTAGTATTTAAATACATTTCTCCCATGTATTTAGTATTTAGTATTTAAATACATTCAATGTATTTATTGCCCAGCTCTGTTAATGGATCATGTGATCGTCAACAACTAGGCATTAAGTTTGTGACTGCAAGATTGGTGAAAGATGGCGTTATTACTACACGTTTTCTTGCAGCTGTGGAGCCTGTTGAAAGAGGAGCTAATGGCTTACTGAAGGCTCTCGGTAGAAGCTTAGAGAGGCCTGGCGATGTATCATTTCAATATAATAATCTAGCGCCAGAAGGCCAAGATTCAAGCGATGATGACGACACCGAGAGCGACAACATGAATGAAATTAACTTCACTGCACCTGTTTTCGACAAGCTGTTATCCCTTACAACTGATGGTGAAGCAGCCAACACCGGTATCAATTCTGGGTTGTGGAAGAAACTGAATGATGAACTACAACGGCTGGTTCCTTGCATATGGTGTGTGTGCCATAGAACTGATTTGGTGTTTCACGAGTTAATCACAACTGTTCCTGAATTGAAGCGATGGTATTCCCAGGTGAAAGATACTGTTAAATATTTTCATGTGTCTTCTGTCCGTACCAAGCGTGTGAAAATTGAATGCAAAAAACTAGGGTTGACGTTCAAACAATTTATTAAATCCACCAGAAGTACGATTTGCCCAACATGTCCAAGCAATGTGCATTCAGTCTATTTAACAATCTGCCAGCATGTGTTGCTTTCTAGGAAAGCATCTCCACCAATGACGATAAAATCACTAAGCAACAGGCGTCTGGTTTTTTGCGTATGTGGGAGGCAGGAGGTCAGCAATATAGACTGACTGGTATAATGGCTGACATTCTTCATCACCTTGCCTGTCTACAAAAGGAATTCCAAAAAAACAGACCTAATACTGTTCGATATTCCGGCAATCCAAACTCGATACATCGAGCGTATCACGACGATGGTGGACAAACCATATATCGGTGGTTGGGAGGAGAAATTGGGAGATGTAGACGAAGGTGCAGGAACAAGTAAACCGACAACGGATGGCGATCAACATAAGGAGGCAAGAGAAGATACAGGTGCAGTTAGAAGGAGAGCAAGAAGAGCAATATAATCAGTTCGTCACGTTATCAAATCGCTCTTTCAGTGCTATTAGGCATGAGACACTTGAGTCAATTAAGAATTTCTTGCAAAAGAGAATGGACGAAGGAGCAAATGCGTCGTTAAAAGAAATTTCAGAGGTTTTTAATTCGACATCTCCTGAAGTTATGGCCAGAAAGGCTAACATTCTTCTTCGGAAAATGAACAGACATTTTGACTCTATGAAACTTACTGACGATTGTATTGATATTTTTATGAAGAATCCGAGGTTGAACGAACATGAAGACATCAACATGAAATTCAAACGTATTTCTGAAGCTGCGATAAAAAATCCTGACTCTCCACTTACAGCACTCGTGAATCTTGTTCTCACTGCAGCTCCACATTCAATGGCAGTAGAAAGAGTGGTATCGCATTATAATATTTTCCGTAGTGACAGAAGGCTTGCGATGTCATTGCAGGGTGCCAACAACAGATTGCTTATTGCATTAAATGGTGTTGGTGCAGGTCATTTTGATCCACGTCCAGCAGTAGCAAAATTTCTTCAGGCTAAGCGTCGACGATACAAAGCGCCACAAACATCAACCTATAAAAACAATCCACCTGTAAAAAGGTTTTTCCGTAGTAATGGCGAAATATCTAATTGAGCTCACATACTAGGGAGCCCTCGCGTAACACGAGCACTCTTGAAAACCACCGTGTAACTTAAAATCATATTAAACGAGGCAAGAAAATTAGGAATATGTTCCTCTTTACTGAAAGATTGTCTTCTTGTAAAATTTACCGCTAATGATTAAACTGTATCTCGTTTTTTTCCGAAATTGTGAAATATAAATTCGCGTTAAGCAATAGCTAACTGTAATAATTACTGATAGATGATAAATTAATGATGTATTACATACGTTATGTACATCTATGTAATGAATAATTTTGCAATTTTTTTGTATTTTTGTGCTTATTTTTAACTGCCATTATTTTTCATTGAATGACTTATTATTCACTTGTCACTGTGGAGGCAATATGAATATAATTATAGATGAAAATGTAGGTATATATGTTGAAAAAACTTCCTTAGTCTTACAAATACAGTTTACTAATTGATTGCATTTTCTTATACGATACCCATTGTTTTCCTGAACAGCTGTGTTTTAATTTTGCAGATATTGTTTTCATCAATATGTAATATGTATTTCATTTCTCAAAATTTACATGCAGTCTGATGATGTCAAGAAGACAAGATTTTAAAATTGTTTCAAATTAAATGCTGAGCCAATTCTGCAATCGCTTACTGGGAGTGCTGTTACTGGTTACAAAGATATTCAGTACCGACGGTTGTACCTATGTGGATACTTGTGTAGTCTTAAAATTTTGGACTATAAACTTGTTAGGTTGGAAAGTTTTCTGTATTGTACAAACAATACAGAAAAGGTGTATTTTAATGCAACATCACAATGACGAGTTTGTGAAATCACCCGCCCACTAAAAAATCCTTAGGTTTAGCACTGTCATGACCCCCGTGTAGCGGTAGGCCGAGAACTTCAACCGGCGAAGCAACAACAACAATGGTATTAGGTCATCTCTTACAAAGTCCAAAAAAGTCGACGAGAAAGCTTTCTCAGGAGACAAGAGTCGACAGGAGATCCATTCAGCGAATTCTAAAGAAACATCATTTCCATCCCTACAAAGTCCAACTTGTTCAGGTCCTGCACGGTGATGATACAGACCGTAGAAAGGAGTTTTGCGAATGGTTCTTACAACAACCCAACCTCATCTGTTGGATCATGTTCAGTGACGAGGCGATATTTCATCTCACCGGAAATGTCAATAGACATAATGCACGCTATTGGGCCAACGACAACCCACATTGGATGAAAGTGACTCATGTGCAACATGATCCACGGGTTATGGTGTGGGCGGCGATATGGAGCGATCGGTTAATCGGTCCGTACTTCTTTGATGGTAATGTGACAGGTGACACTTATATGCAAATACTGCAGACATTTTTAAAGCCTATTTTGTACGACATTCCATTGGCACAACGGGCACACCTGTGGTTCCAACAGGACGGTACACGCCACATTTTGCAATCATCATCCGTAACTTTTTAAATGTGACGTTCCCAAACAAGTGGATTGGACGGCGAGGCCCAGTCGAATGGCCACCAAGGTCACCACACCTCACGACTCTTGGCTTCTTTCTGTGAGGACATCTGATTGTACCAGAAACATAGAACAATTGAAGGAGAAAATGAGATCCGAGTGTGCCAAGATCAGCATAAGAGTGTTAAGAAAAATTCAAACACCATGTTTACATCGATTCGAAAAGTGTATCCAGGTTGATGGTCAACAATTCGAACATTTACTTTAATTTTTCCTATGGTGCGCGACCTTTGCGCCACCCTGTATATGGCCATGTTACCCAGAACAGGTAACCGGAAACGGTGCTTTCTTGGAGAACCATAGGGATACAAAACACGCGACACTGAAGGAAATTTGAATTTGGAATACTTGAAGGACAACGCAAAACAGGAAACATAAGGGTGATCCAGAGAAATGGGACCCAAAAGAAACCCCTGTAACTCTTAAAGTATAAGTCCTTTTATAAAATTATACGCATCATTCGAAAGAGGATAGTTACAAGTTTGTACAGGATTGTATAGGTTTTGACAATACAAGACAAGATAAGATACAAAACAAAATAAAAGTGTTAGTTAAAACTAACCCTTCAAGATGACTGCATGGACTGTGGAACAGCTGCGTTTCATAACTGAGCAATATTATGAGCATGGAAGAAGTGTAGTTTCAGCTCAAAGATCTTTCAAGACAAATTTTCAGATGTCAAAATCACCTTCTAAGAGCTGAAACTACACTTCTTCCATGCTCATAATATTGCTCAGTTATGAAACGCAGCTGTTCCACAGTCCATGCAGTCATCTTGAAGGGTTAGTTTTAACTAACACTTTTATTTTGTTTTGTATCTTATCTTGTCTTGTATTGTCAAAACCTATACAATCCTGTACAAACTTGTAAGTATCCTCTTTCGAATGATGCGTATGATTTTATAAAAGGACTTATACGTTAAGAGTTACAGGGGTTTCTTTTGGGTCCCATTTCTCTGGATCACCCTAATCCTGGCAAATATTCAAGGGCTAAGACCGAACTACACGATAAACAAAGTTTCATACCTGCGAGGATTTATAAAAGAAACAAGAATTGACATCACGTGCCTCACAGAGATACATTTTAAAGACTGCCAAGGAGATTGTGTAAACTGCGAATACTGCATAAATAAAAAAGAAGTAAAAAGTGATGGTTACAACATACTATGAGCTGACAGAAGAGAAAGACGAAAAGGTAGCTGTGCTATATACATACGTGAGAGTCAAACTGCTACCTGGAGTCCTTGGCAGTAAAAATTTAAAAACTTAACGTGATACTAATAGCAGCCGCCCAAAGGGGGTCGAAATTGCAGAAAGGCGGACCTTTTGGTGCAACGACCTAGTCACTGCAAAGGGAGTTTAGAGTAGTTTGTGAAGTTTCAAAACAAAAAAATGAAAAAAAAATGCTTGCTAAATGATGTTATATATTATAATATCACATCATAAGTTATAACTATGGTTACAAAAGTGGACCTTTCCTATCAAGGGGGGCCATATGGGCTGGCCCATATGGGTACCATGTATATACACCACATGGGTCCCATATAGAGCCAATATCTTGCCCATTTGAATACCATTTATAAACCACATACAACCCATCACTGGTCCACATGGGCTCTATGTGGGAACCATGTGGTATATATATGGTACCCATATGAGTACTACATGGATCCCGTGGCCAAGCCCATATGTACCCCATGTGTTGCCCACGTGGGGCCCATATGGGCATGTTTTCTGGGATTGTCGACATCAGAAACCTAATAAAGTCCTTAAACACTCCATTCCTGAATATAATACTCTGCGGTGATTTTAATTTCCAATTTATAAAATACAAAAGAATGGGAAGAAATGTATACATACACCAGGACAAGGGGGGGGGGCACAAGAAAAGACCAAGAGCAAACAAAAATGTTGATAGCTCTAACAAATGAATTTATGTTAACGTAGGAGATAACAGATAACACCAGAAAAAATAGCTGCTTAGATCTGGTATTCACGAATAACACAAACTTAATCAATGATATAAAAATAACACCAACAAATATCTCAGACCAGAAGATCATCGAGGTATCCACTAATATGGCGAGGGCACTAAAAGAAAATACACAACACTGAAGAAAGAAGCAAATTTGAGATTTTTAATCTAAACTCTAAAACTATAAATTGGGAAGAAATCAGATCCCCTATAGCACAAATAGAGTGGAAAAACAGTCTTAGAGGATAACACAACCGAAGAAATGCTAACAACCTTGGAAGAAAAGACGCTGGAAATCTTTAAAAAAAATGTTTCGAAAGTATAGCTAAAGGGAAAGAAGAACTATTTCAAGAGGCAAAAGCGAACACTATTCCGCAAGAGAAGGAGAGTAGCCACGAAGTTAATTAATTGCATAGCAACACTAAAAACGTGATACAAGTAAAACTGGCGCGTATCGATAGGGAAATATAAGCCCTAATTAAGGACTATTCAGAGAGAGAGAATAGGAAGATGCGCTGAAAACAATAAAAGCTAACCCAAAATACTTCTATAGCTTCGCGAAAAGAAAAACAAAAACGCGGGCCACTATTGCACCCTCAAGGAAAGAAAATAATAAGCTAACCGATGATCTCAATTCTAAAAGAAATATCTGAACTATTGAGAGCTTACTGTGAATCAGCTTTCAGTACCCCAAATAGAGACAAAGCAATACCCGACAGAAATATCTTTTTTGAAGAGGAATTTGATGGAGAATGTATAGTTGATTTTGAATTTACGCAAAAGATATAACGAAAGCTGCAGGACAAATGAAATTACATTCAGCTGCAGGCCCGGACAAGTGGAATGCCTTGTTGATTAAAAACTGTAAGAACGAAATCCAAGGTATATCATCATCAGAATCGGAAGTACGCAACTCAACAGTATTAGCCCGACTCCTGTTCATAATCATGCTAACGGACATAGAGAATGAAGTAGATGACAATATAATAACATCCTTTGCTCACGATACCAAACTAAAGGCTCGACAAGGGACACCCTCAGCACTAAAGAAAATAGTTTGGTTGTCAGGGGGCCAAGACTTTTTACCCAGCTTCCAAAGGACCCCAGGAACATCGCAGGGACCTTCCACGTTCATCTGATATACTGAACTTCATAATGTTTGCAGCTGATACAACTGTCTCTTTTTCTTGCAAAGATGTTAATACAGCTAAGAATATATTTCATTCAGAATTCATCAGTGTATTGAAATGGTTGACCAACAATAAACTCTTCCTAAATACCAGTGAAACAAATTTCATGATTTTTACTAATAAAAGAAATGTATATCTTGATGAACTTAATGTTAATGAAATCGCCATAAAGGAGTGTACTGTAACAAAATTTCTTGGTGTAATGCTAGATAAAAATTTGCAATGGAGTGATCATGTAAATTATATCGCGAAAAAGATTTCAAGGAGCGTTGCTATAATGTTTAAACTTAGAAATGTAGTCCCTAAACAAGTTTTATTGACTCTTTATCATACTCTTGTTCTTCCTTATATAACATACTGCACCCTTGTTTGGGAAAACTCCGCTAACAACGCATTAAATGGTATCTTTGTCATCCAAAAACGAGCAATACGGTTATTATCTGATGCTGATTTCCTTGATCACTCTAGTGCATTATTTAAAGAGCTAAACCTACTAAAGCTCAACGATATAACCAAACTGGCACATTTTATTTTTATTTACGAATGTAAGAACAAAATCATTAATTTGCATTGGGTAAATAGATATTTTGTAACTCATCAAGAAATCCACTCGTATCAGACCAGAAATAGATCAAAGCTCGTTATACCTCAATTTAGATTGTCTTCATCTTAAAAACTACCCATTTTCATTGGATTGAAACTATGAAATGACTTGCATGCCGATATAAAAAATATTGTGAATGTAAATTTGTTTAAAACCAAGTTGAAATCCCGATTAATAATGGCATACTAACAAAAATCTAGGATTGATATCCACTAATATTGTTTAATATTGTCCATTAATATTGTTTAATATTGTAATACATGTTTTAACTATTAATAATACTTATTTACTTATTTATTTATTTATTATTATTAATTTATAACAACTAGCTGCTTATTTTAATAAGAGCCCAGTAAAGCCTAAAGCTTAAAGGCCAAATTAAATAAAATAGATAGTCGAGCTTCACAATTATTCATGTCACTGTAAATTGAAATTTTTTTTTATTTTATTTTATTATTATTAATAAAGGTTATTCTATCTATCTATCTATCAGAACTTAAGGGGAAGAAGCAAATGAAAAACGAAAAAGTATGACTGTACCAGTAAGCAAAGGGTGAAGTCTCTGTTGTTTTCCATTGTTAACATTTGTTCATGCTGTAATAGTATTCATGTGAACGTAATGAGTGATGAAATTGGCTGTTATAATACACGCTTCAAAGTGTGTTCGAATAAACAGTATGACATCTCCGTGAAGCAGGCATTAACCCACGTGACTGCAGAATTTGGACCTTAATTTTGCTTAGCTGGTCTAACAAATACAATGATGAATCTGGACGCGGAAAACGGTCTCCCATCCAAATATTCTCCAGGCCCAACGTCGCTTAACTTCGGTGATCGACAGGAAGTAGTGTTACTACATTGGCCACAACGTAGCCCGCAAACTATAGAGTGGAAAATTCTCCTAAAAAGGGAGTTCAAATAGCTGGCGGTTTCCTTCTTAGAAATGTCCTCGTAAAACAAAATTAAGTTAGGTAAACTTTGGTTAATTACGACGAATTCGAATCCGCGTTCATTTTTTCTGGTTACTGTTTACACTCGGAATTATGTCACCTTTACATAATTGTAGGTTAGGTTTTTTCTTTAAGTGTCACTTCGAGCAATAGTGACTTTGTTTGGCCTAAGCTTTGCTTAACCCTTAATCCTCACCCATTATAAAAGTTTCGCTAGCCAGAGCTGGGCAATAAATACATTGAATGTATTTAAATACTAAATACTAAATACATGGGAGAAATGTATTTAAATACTAAATACTAAATACATTTTACGAATGTATTTAGATACTAAATACAAAATACATCAATTGTATTTAAATACATTTGTAAATACATTTTAAATACATACAAATTTTAACATATGCATTCACTAATTCACTAAGCCATGACACGCACACGATAAAGAAATCAACCGCTTTCGACTAAGAGTGGCACACAACTGATTGAACTGACACGTTGAAACATGAACCATGCTGTACTACACTGTCGAAGCGTCGTACTGTGCTAGTACATAACATGTATTAAACCAGTAAAAGTATTTACATTTTTATATTTTGAGTATTTAAATACATTGTATTTAAATACTCATTAAAGTATTTAAATACTATATTTAAATACATGAAAAACAATGTATTTATAAATACAGTTCTAAATACACAAATGTATTTAAATACGTATTTAAATACAAATGTATTTAAATACTGCCCAGCTCTGTCGCTAGCAATACCCGCGGTACCCCTGGTAGGGTTTAAAGGTTAAACATTGTTTTTAGAAATGGAACAGGATAACATAGTTTAGTACCAATACACATAATAATGCACAACTCAAAATCTAAAAATTCAGGTCTAACAACTCTTAATGCTCTCAGTTATGTAATATTATGAACGTTAGTATTGAACTAAGTTATCTTACTCCATTTCTAGAAAATGGTTTGCTCTCTCTCTCTCTAATAAATAAATAAATATATATATATATACACAGGGTGGTCCAAAAGTCCTGTCTCATGGGGGGGGGTATTGTTAGAATATATTCCATGTAGTATTAACTTAACTTATCTAATAAAACGAGGCAGGACTTCCGGACCACCCTGTATATATAATAAAATTTCAGCAACTATGACGTTGGATAGCGACAAAAATGACACATGATAGGTAAAATAAACCAAGTCAGATTGACCATTACCATTGGAGTCAGAATTCGCCCCCCGTTCCGGCCACGGTGGGACGGGGTGCTGGATCCTCTACTAGTGCTTGCATAATACCGAAAATTTTCAATACCGGTATTTGGAGGCAATTATGCTAATCCCGGTATTGATACCGGTATTATGAAAAAAATAATTTATTTTGATTTATTATGGTGCCACCCTACCAACCCTCCCACAAGTCTGAGGGACTTGCAGTACTCACCATATTTACTATAAATTAATGACCCAACTCCAAATAGATGGCATTCTACTCGAAAAAGTTTATACAGTAAATTACTAAATTGTAATGAAAATATTATTTTAATTTTTTTTTAGCATATTATTATACAACTACTGGGGTAGATAGAAATTATTAGTATCTAAATATTTATTTCTTAGTTTGATTTTGAAAGTATGCTTTGAGGAAACAAAGAGCATCTAGGGATTGTTCAGATAGACTTGATCTCAGTTTCGTCAGAAATAGGCCTGCAGCAGAAAAGGCTCTTTCTGATTCTACACTTGTAGGTTTAATTGAAAGCAGTGCCTTGTACAGCTTCTCTAAATTCTCACTTCTCTGTAAAGTAACTTCCAAGCTTTTAAATTCATTAGTAACATCAAAATCAATGGAATTTTTTTTAGATGGCACTTTTCCTAGTTTGTCCATTTCTTGCATGTATTCACTCAGTAATGAATCTGCTTCCACTTCAGTCTTATCGGAGGACTAAATTGCCTAAATTTTACAATAGCAATTTTTGTCAATACCGAAAACCTATAATATCGGTATCGGTATTATTTGTACTTCTTCAATACCGGTATTAATACCGGTTTTAACCCCTATCCTCTACTGACTTGTTAATTTTGTGCTAATTCCTCCTAACTATTTTGTTTTACGCTCTACAGAGACATATATTTTCGGCTTTTTCGCCTTTTCGCTTCATTCTCTGACGAGGTGTACTGTTCAATACACGAAAAATCTTGGAATCGCTTTTCATTTGCCTTGTGGATGGACACTATTATATATATATATATATATATATATACAGGGCGTCCCAAAAAAATGTATACACACTTTAAATAATTATAAAGGCAGTGTTTATTAAAATACATTTCATTTTCAAAATGTAATAGAATCTACAGACATTATTTAATTGTTTTGTCAACGCCTGTTTTCAAACTGACGTCCGTTCTGGTCCAGGCACTGCTGATAACGCGAAGCAATGGAATCGCAAACATCACGAAACATTTCGTTTGGTATTTGTGTGCATTCTCGTTCAATGGCTGCTCTCAATTCAGCGACTGTTGCAGGTTTTATAGCGTGGACTTTGTCTTTTAAGTATCCCCATAAAAAAAAGTCTAGTGGTGTGAGGTCTGGTGAACGCGGAGGGTATTCTACGAAACCCCTTCGTCCAATCCACATCCACATCGTGCCAAGTACCACTCGCAATACTCCACTCTTCGGTCCGGATCATCTTCATTAATAGCATGGACTAATCTTGGAATGTAACTTTTCCATTGGACAGCGCTTCAAAATGCGTTGGACAGACGATTCTGAGATTCCTACCTCACGACTCGCTTGCCGCACAGATTTTCTTGGACTTTGGTGATACGTTTCCAGTACTCTTTCTTGCTTTGTGGGGCTTGTCGATGTCCGTGGTCTTCCGGAACGCTTCTTGTGGACATTCTGAACAGTTCCATCGGCTTCAAACTTATCTCTAATTCGAGTGATGGTAAGTCGCGTTAGTGGATCTGTTTGAAACTCCCTCCTAAACTGTCTTTGCACTTCAACTGCGTTTTCACACTTCCAGTAGCATTTTAGAATGAATTTCCTTTGTTCAAAGCTTAGTCTGACTGCCATTATTAATTCTAATGGGTTTAACTTGGAAAGAAAGAAACATCAATTGAGCTATCAGCTGTTAAAGTGTGTATACATTTTTTGGGACGCCCTGTATATATCTCAGGGGGACCATTCTGAGTTTGACCATATATATATATATAATATATATATTATATATATATATATATATATATATATATATATATATATATATATATATATATATATATGGTCAAACTCAGAATGGTCTCCCTGAGATAACCTTTATGGAATACATAGAACCAATGTGCATGGAACAAGGAACTCTTCTGGGATATTAAATCCACTATAGTCCGAATAAGTAATAATAAATTGCAAATACAGTATTGAAGTTTTTTCTTTTTTATGATGGAAGCTCAATGTGGTCAACGAGTCATTAGCAAAGAGGCCTCAGAAATATAGCTTCCTTCACCAGCTATATTCTAAGCAGATAGGACCCAGCTTTGGGACAGGGTCTAGGGTTTAAAACTATAGATAACAATCCGACCCGGAGATGATCGAATCTCCGAAAAAGTCGGATATCTAAATGGACTGTTTTTAAACAAATGTTACTGTTTATCCAACAGCTTCTTTCTTCTTCATTCTTTAGTTTTGTTAGAACTTCCCACTGCTTTTATGCTCTATATTGTTTTTGTATTTAAATTTTGGTTAGAATTTTTTTTTATGCAGGAAGGAAGGGACAAGGGCGACCGCCGCAAAAATGCACCCCCTCTATATAAGAATGAGGGAGCCAAAATCAAGGTCTCTGAGGCCCATGATGCCTTTTTTTTTAATAAATTTTGAAAAGATTGTGTAGTGTGTAAAATGCATGTATGTGTAGCGAAGAATAGAGGGCGAAGTGTGTGTTTGAAAGCATGCTGGGCAGATGAAACACGGAAAAAGATCGGCTAAGGAGGACAGTGACAGGAGAAACGGGAGTTCCAGCACTCCTTGTCTCCTGTCTAACGTCCCCCCCGGAGTACTTCCCTGGTCGATTGGTGTCTACAGTCTCCTCCTTATTACAGTGTAAAGGCCACTAACCATCCGATAAAAAGCGATCTGAGCATGCGCACACAGCGGATACAGTTCCCTCCGACTCATGAACTACAAAGATTTGATAGCCGAAAATGAATTGTAACAGCTTGTTTACTATATCTATCTATATATATATATATATATATAACCTTTGGTTAGCTTCCGCCCGAATTGTTCATTCTGACGAAGGTCAAGCTTTTCACTCCACCTTAGACCTACAGTTTAACGTGGAATCCGAACCACGCCCCATCAGCAGCCCAGCGTCGTAACCACTAGGCCACCTAGGGTACCCATTTATCTACCAACCACTTCCTTTATTGTGTGGAAGGATGAACAGCTGGGTTTTGCTGCACGCCGGCTGCCGTCGGGTCTCGAACCCGGGGCCGATGGATTCGTAGTCAGCGACGCTAACCACTACACCACCGAGGCGCATATATATATAATATATATTATACATATATATATATATATATATATATATATATACAGGGCTATTCAAAATGATTCACCTGATTTCAAATGAGAATATTTTTTAATGTTACAAATACAGAGTGATTTGTGATACATCAACCAAAAGAAAAACTGTCCAAATTTTGTCTCTCACCTCATAAATGCTCTATGTGACTTCCCCTAGTTACACAAGCAACGTCGACACGATAGTCGAATTCCTCCCATACTCACTCCAGCATGTCCGTTGTCACTGACTCTACGGCAGTAACAATGCAAGTTCAGAGCTCATCCAAAGATGTGGGCAACGGTGGCACGTACACAGTATCCTTAACGTACCCCCAAAGGAAGAAGTCGCACGGTGTAAGATCCAGCGACCGATTTACAGCTCGAAAACTGCAACACACAAAACGCCTTCTGCTGTGCGGATGCCATTTTCACACTGACTGTTTGTTGCTAGGCTAGGCCACGGCGTGACTTCGGAGCCCTCTCGCGGTGATCTTGTAAAACTCCGAGATTTCCTCTTTCATGTGGTGTATGCCCAGTTGATGCACGGTTGATAGGTACGGAAGTATTCTCAGTTGAAATCGGATGAATCATTTTAAATAGCCCTGTATATATATATATATGGTTATTCATTACTTTTTGACTTTCTGTGTTATATGTTATTCTGTATCGTTCGCACAATGAATGAAATAGTGTTCTAAATTTTTCTGTTCCAATGAATTTGGCTTATACTGAAACCATGAATGAGTACAGTATAGTAATCAAATTTAGACACTTGACAGACAACTTCATAGTTCATCAAGTAAAAAAAATTAAATGTTTTGAACACAATTAAAATTAAAGGTGAGCATGTAACTTCGAACTTTTCTGCAGTTAATAGTTTAATCTCTATTTTATTAATTTAATAAAAGGCTTTAGTATCCGTATTTTAAATTTGATATTCTGAACATGGTTTGTTCCATGTGGATTAATGATAAGGTCATTAATCCTAGTTGTTACAAATACTACGTTGTCATTAATTTAATTAAGGTTACTTTGCAATTAATCTATTTGAGAAATGAACGTAATTGTTTCATCAGCAGAGAATTCACGATTTAATTATACTGTATGTCAGCGTTCAGTGAGGATGGGGGGACGCAGTCTTCTTTTTATAATGTTGAAGAATCTAAGTTGGTAACATTATTTATTTATAATAATTAAAATAAACGCTGCATTTTTGCGTTCCTCAAAAATACTTTATTATTAAATAGACTTCAGTCTGGATTTTCTGACCGCTTAAGCTTCCTTCACAAAGAGAACCCGGCTTTTATTAACCCTTTACAACACAGACGTCTTTTCCGAGACTGGATAAAATCGTCCGGTGCTAAAGTGTTAAACACTATCAGAGTGGTGAACAGAGCTGGGCAATAAATACATTGAATGTATTTAAATACTAAATACTAAATACATGGGAGAAATGTATTTAAATACTAAATACTAAATACATTTTACGAATGTATTTAGATACTAAATACAAAATACATCAATTGTATTTAAATACATTTGTAAATACATTTTAAATACATACGAATTTTAACATATGCATTCACGAATTCATGAGTAACAACAATATAAAATGCTTGATAAAGGATAAAGAAATAGTACAATCTAATTTCCGATTATATATTTCCCTTTTTAGAACAAAACAAAAACAAAAGAACTTAGAACTTACGATGTTCAACCAGTGACATATTATACTCATTATATCATTGCAAAATGAGTAACAATTAATGAGTAGATGAGACATAAACGTAAACATAAGACGTAAACATAAACATAAGGCACCTTACGAATTCTCTTTTATTTCACGGTTGCTGCGGATCAAAACCAATCTTTCAAAAGTTTTGTCTGAAAGAGAGTTTCTTTTGGGAGTCAAAGTGATTCCCGCGAATGAGAATATTCGCTCTACCGGTGCCGAAGATGGTAATGTCGTGTTATAGCGAAGGAACAGTCTTTTTATGAGAGGATGTTTTCCCAAACTGTTGAAACATGAACCATGCTGTACTACACTGTCGACGCGTCGTACTGTGCTAGTACAGAACGTGTATTAAACCAGTAAAAGTATTTACATTTTTATATTTTGAGTATTTAAATACATTGTATTTAAATACTCATTAAAGTATTTAAATACTATATTTAAATACATGAAAAACAATGTATTTATAAATACAGTTCTAAATACACAAATGTATTTAAATACGTATTTAAATACAAATGTATTTAAATACTGCCCAGCTCTGGTGGTGAACATATGATAATCTGCCTTCTCGGGAATGTTTTTTTTAGCCGTTCTGAAGTTTTGAACAATATAGTGAAGTTTATCTGATTTACTGAGTTACAGAAAAATAAAAATATGTATTGAAACTCAGTTATTCCTCGTTAAATGTTTCGGATCAAGTAAAGATAAGCACCCCGAGCCTTCTTTAATTAGCCTTATAAGGCTAACTAACGAAAATATCACGACCTAACCTAACCAATCGTTAAGTCAACTGTACGCCCTTGACGATTGGTTAGGTTAGGTCGTGATATTTTCGTTAGTTAGCCTTATAAGGCTAATTAAAGAAGGCTCCAATGATCCAATGTTTCATTTGGGACTTTTGATACCAAACACTTGCTTTGTCTATTAAATCAGGATTTTTTATGTCAGTGCAGACAACCAAATTCAAGACAGGTACTTACGGGAGAATGACATTATAGAATTAGGATTTAGGTACGGATGAAAGTTTAAGTATGGGAAAGCCTCCTCATTAGGTATTTCTCATGTATAGTTTTTCCAAGTAAACACCTCCAAAATCATACACATATTTCACTATGGAAAAACACTATGCCCATCGTACATCCGTAATTAAATTAACAACCAAAACACTACTACAGCCCAGCAACACCATGACTCCATTTCCTAATTCTGACAACTTAGTTTTTGGGTTCAGAAAAAAATATCTTCATTTTATAGTTGATTTGCAAATGAACAAGTCGTAGAGGGAATTTTAGAATCGCCCAAACCCAAATTACTGATTTATTGTTAGCAGTATATTTACAATTCGATATTATTATTATTATTATTATTATAATTATTATTACAGTAAATTTTGAATATATATATATATATATATATATAAATGTGTATGTGTGCTGTATATTCTTTTCTTACCTGTTATTATTTTTATTACTGTATTACCCTAATCTTCAAATCATGATCAACACTTTAAATACTCTCAATATTGTAAATGAAATTATGGACTGAAAACGTAGTCAACTCCGCTTATATCTCAGGAGACAACTTCTTAAACAAGAAATACAACAATGGCAATCTGGCTTTCCTAAACTTAAACACTCGCAGTCTCCCAAGCCACTTTGAAGAATTGACAGCTAACCTAAAATTATTATAACATAAATTCACATGCATTATATTAACTAAAACCAGTGATGTAGGTCTCGAGATCGGTCTCGAGACCGATCTCGAGACCCAATTTGCAGATCTCGATCTCGATCTCGGTCTCCGCTATTTAGATCTCGGTCTCGATCTCGGTCTCGACAGACGCGGTCTCGGTTTTTCTCCCCGAGACCTTTCGAGACCTCGCGAGACCGTATTGAAAAATACATGTTACTGGCATACTCATGATGGTGGCTTGGTTGAACAGACACAATTCAGAATGTTTATGAAAGTTTGTAAAAGTAAGGGACTCTAGGTATTCACTAATCAGTCACCCTGTTTTGAGTTGCCACGTTTGTCTTGCGGAGGGGTGTGGGTCTGAATTTTTTTAGGTTAGCGCTACAAAAAAATCCCCCCCCCCCGTCCCCGTCAGATTAATTTTATTGAAAATGGAAACACTAAATAGAGAATTTTATATATATATATATATATATATATACACACACATATATATATATATATATATATGAAAATGAAAATGAAAAGGTTTATTGGCAGACTATAGTCCATATGACAAATATTATTAATACAATGACAGTTCATACACTAAGGATAGAAATATATACAATTGATTAGAAATAATACGGCACTGTCGAAGTTAAGTGGAGCTACAGACAGACGTTTTCGTACCAAGAAGTCCATAGCTTAGAGCCACGCTTCTCAAACTATGGGTCGCGACCCCTCAGGGGGTCGAGTAAATATTATTGGGTGTCGCAGAAACATTTGAAAATATTATTTTTTTCATAAATATACAGTGTTAGTACCTATTGCTTTTATGACATTGAGTGAAGGGTCGCGAAAAAATTTGTCTGATCCAAAGGGGTCGCAAGTGAAAAAAGTTTGAGAAGCCCTGGCTTAGAGGATAAATGGCAGGACTCATGGATAGCTTGGATGATCGGGTTGGTTGATTTTTTAATTCTTTGCATTAGACTGTGTTGAGCACGTCTTGTTACCTCCGGGAAGCTCGGGACATTGCGGGTAGCAAACATTTGCGAAGCTGAGCATCTCGGGGGTAATTTATGTAAGAGTCTAAAAGACCTGTTGTACAGCAAATTTAGGGTTCTGCCAGAACCTTTTTTATAATTCACCCAGAGTTGCTGACCGTATATATTACTGCAGAAAGTACGAAAGAGTGTGTCTTTAGCTTCACTTGTACAGAAACGAAAGTTCCTTATGGTCATATTCGCTTTAGCACACAGGCTTCGAGATTGTTTTCTTATATCCGAGTCATCACTCAAGGAGCTGGTAATAGTTTGACCCAAATACTTAAACTCTTGTACTTCCTCAATTACTTCACCATTCATTTTAAACCTTATATCAGCTGGCTGATTACAGCTTTTAGGATGAAATTGCATAACCTTAGTTTTTGTAACATTAAAAAGAATATCATGTTTCTGCGAATACACTTCGCAGACATTTAGTAGCCGATCCAGACCTTTAACAGAGGGACTTATTAACACCATATCATCGGCATAAACTAAGTTTTTATCTTTGTGTTATCTATACAACATCCTACTGTTGCCTCATTAAGTGAAGCAATTAATCCGTCAATATACAAATTAAACAGCATAGGGGAGAGCAAGGAGCCTTGTCTCATCCCGCAAGAGGATATATATATATATATATATATTATTTAGACCTTATGCTAATTGCCATGCCTCTGTTTATAGTACCGATATGTCAATTTATTTTTCATAGAAATGGTGTTGGAAAAATGTTATACAGGAAACTCAAGCACGGAGAATGAGCAGATACAGAGAGACAGCGCTCATTCTCACAGCAGCGATGACGAAATAAAAAAGTCAAACCAAAGTTTCGAGACTAATGGCAAAATATCAAAGCTATCGGTCCAAGCAGAAGAACGTTGAAACTGGGAAGATTTTGAACCGCAGGGAACAGTTGCGGCGGTACCTCTTAGAGATCGATGAATCTCATATTTTAGACAACTGCTCTCCAATAAAGTTTTGGCACCAGAAAAGGGATAAATTCCCATCACTGGCCAATATTGCCATGACTGTTTTAACAGTGCCTGCCTCTAGTGCTCCAATTGAGCGTGTATTTAGCCATGGAGGCATAATAATGAGGCCCCACAGAAGCCGAACTTCAGCAGATCTTCTGAGCATGCTGATGTTCCTTAAGTGTAATGAGCACCTATCATGCTTTAAATAAATGCACAAGTCAAACTGGGCAGTGGGTACGTTCATTAAACCTTCTGTAACAGATATAAAAAGTAAATAAATAAAAAGCACGTATATATATATATATATATATATATATTCATTTGTTAATTTATAGGCTACACTTTTTGCATTCAACACACTACATCTGAGAAAGTAGTTATTAGTTTATTAATATACTTAACATAGTCTAATTTCCATAGTAGTGTAAAACAAATTGAAAGGGCATGAGCTTGGTCTCGATCTCGATCTCGGTCTCAAATTTTAAGGGTCTCGATCTCGGAAGGTAGATCTCGATCTCGAACCTTTGATCTCGGTCTCGATCTTGGTCTCACAGGATCAGGTCTTGGTCTCGGTCTCAGTCTCGGACTTGGTGGTCTCGACTACATCACTGACTAAAACCTGGTTAAATGAAAATAATAAGATCTTTTTTAACATTAACACACCCAGAGTACACAAGCTACCATGTATGTAGGGCTGACAACAGGGGAGGAGGTGTAAGTATCTTTGGAGACTCAAACTACAAGAGTAAAAGTATCGAAGAAATGACAAGCATAAACAATATCTAAGAAAGAAACACTTGGAATTGAAATGTTTATTCATAATACCCAATATACAATTTCAGGCATTTACCTACCACCAACTGGTAACGCACCAATTTTTATTACGATTAATTATCGATAGAATTCTACCCTCCAATTACATATAACAATTGTAGCCAACTAGTCTTCACAATGACATTAGAAACTCGACTGTGCGAGATCAGATCTGGGTGCGGTTGCCGCTTGACTGCATCTCGTGTATAATTACTGTATATTAAATATCACAGATTCATAGGCGGATCCAGAGGGGGGGGGGCCACAGGACTTAATTGAAGCAACGTGGACATAAACATTCAAACGTTTTACCTAATTTCGTTTAACCAGGATGTATGGGGGCCTCCAAATTAAGTCCCCTGCCCCCCTCTGGATCCGCCTATGCACATTAGTGTGTAGCGTCATTGGGCAAAGTGTAACGGATCAAGAGGCACATTTCAGGTTTTGTACAATTGACCTCCCTAAATTCAAAAATGAAATTTTTTTTTGTGACAAATGCAACACCTCCTTTTTCGCATGTGAAAATCGTGAAAATTGCTAGTTACCCATAACTTTTGGACACTTGCTTTCCTAGGGTTTGAGCTATCATTTGACCTCTTACAATGTACTGCTTTTCAGGAAAAATAGGAAAATTTATTTTTGGAATAAACATATACACTGTAGGTAGGTAGGTAGGTAGACTAGATAGTTTTATTTAGTAAATGATACATTAAAATCTTGTTTAGTTTTGAATGACGGCATAAAGTCACGGGATTTAAGTACTGCTCTAATGTAACCATCTCTTGAATCCTTTCCATACACTGCCCCAGACGCTTCAGTTACCATCCTAACAGCGTTCTACACCTTGGGAGTGACATGGTATCCGGACAACAAGGGGCTCTTCAGTGATCTTATCGAGTTGTTCGACAGAGAACTGCTTCGTGAGTGGTGGTTCCATTGTGCACTCCTCCACTGGTGGAAGTAAATCTTTCAAATTCTGAGCACTTTGTTTGATCTTTGGTGGCCGAAATTCTCTGACTTGTTGTTGAGCAGGTTTGGGAGCTCGTCGAATGGTCTTGATTACATCGATGGCCAATTTCCGGTTTGCTTGATCTGCATCTGCAAGCATTGCCAGTAGAACATTTTCAGGGTGAGCCCAATATGCATTTCTTTGGATCACAGGCCATGTGACAGTCTTGCTAGCTTGTGGCAGTAATCGTAGCAGCTTAATTTGCTCCAGGAAATGTTTTGGGCCATCTGTGCACCTTGGATGGCACTTGATGCTAAACCACATGGGTCCATAATGGCACACGACAAACTGTGTGAGTGAATACAGTTCATCACTTGGCTGCGCCATCGCTACATATAGCCGACAAATTCTGCTGGCAGTTGTAACCCATCTTGCATGGGAGATTGGTTCAGGCTTCTCTCGTAGAAGATCTTCATTAATGACACCAGTCCTTATCGCTTTCATCATTCTGTAGAGGTAGGCTTGGTCACGACTCAATTCAGTAAGGTCAACATCCAGGAGAGTGTGGCCATCAGCAATACATTGAATTCCTCTAGAGGAAAGTGGCAAACTTTCACATGTGGCCAAAGCTTTGCCAATTGGTCCTTTCCATTGAGTTGCAGATTCTGTTGGGCCGATGAGTTCCTTGCACAAGTGGCGCAGTGGGAGTTCATTTAAATGCAGACTACAGATGAACCAGTGCAAAGGGCGACCCAGGCGGCACTCTAGCAGGTGTATTGCTCCACTTCTGTGCCCTGTGTTTGTGGCTGTGCTGTCGGCTCCCACTGCAATTATCTTGTCTGCAATACCCATTTCTTCAATCGCATTTTGAAGTCCATCCGCAATGACAGTGCCAGTTCCTCGTTCCAGTGTCAGATGGCTTAGATAGAAGGTTCCAGGCTCTCCGACCAGCACATAGTGGTCCTTTTAACTTTCTTTGTACTGTACTATTTGTTCCCCTTTTTCTCTTTGACAAGTGTCATGTCTTTCCGCCCATCAAAAAATAAAGCAGTGACTTCCACATCGTGGTAAGTTACTGCTTCCTTCAGATCCCTCCGTACCTTCTGCCGTGCTCTCCATACTTTGCGGTGGTCAATTACGTTTATCTGATCATCAGAACTAATGATGCCATAGTCAACCAATGTTGCAGTGCTGATAGCTGCAGCAGCCCTGTTCGATACACCATACCGGTCAGCTTCCAAAGCAACAGTGGGAATCGGTGTGATGTTCCTGTCCTCCTGGGAACTACCACCCATCCACTCATCACCAACACTTTCACTACTGGAGTCTGCTTCTGCTTGAGCTGATTCGACCACATCTGCAGAAGATGCTACCTCTTGCCGTTCCGTTTTTCTTCTATTCTCTTCTTCTTGTCTTTCTTGCATCCGATCCTCTCTTGACTTCCTTCTCTCCATCATCTGAGTCACATTCGTATCCACCCGACTGATCTGCATGATCCGCGTGGTTCTCTGGTCGATCAGAAAGGCATGCTCTCATCGTGGAACTTTCATTTCTTTTTCACAGTGGCATGCAGACAGATCATCGCATTGGCAGACAGCTATGTCAAACAATTGATTCAGGCTTTCCTCGAACTTCTTGGTTTTTGTGGCCTGCTTGCCTTGCTTCGATGCTTGTGAGCCTTTTTCCATCAATCGGAACAGCTTGGTCTTCACATTCTTGATTGGCTGTGATGGAATGTTAGCACGATTCCAAAGGTCAATGAGTGTTTGGCATACCTCCGGAAGAATCTCCCTGTTGTTGGTGTACTTGTTCTCCTTCAAGAAGAGGAAATGCCTTGCAACTTGTATACGGATTGGAAGTTCAGACAGAAGAAGCTCTGATAGTGGAGAACCAAAGACAATATGGCTGGCAGATCCCCGTGTTCTTTGCGTGCTCATTGTACCAGCAAAACTCAACAAGTATCACACAGGAACACAAACAAAAACACAAACGTATAAATAAAAAATATATATGATTATGAGTATATATATATATATTAAGGCTTGGTTTATTGGTAAACAATAAGTTTACCAATATATATATATATATAAATATACTGCACACACATATGTATTATGTATATAAATATCCATAGGTATATATATACCCTAAGACATATAACAAACTTATAAACAATGTAAAACACAACAAAACAAAGAAATGTGTATAATGTATATATCACAAAACGCACCTTTCGTTAGTACCTTGGGGTTTTTGAACACCCCATCCACATAAAAAACACTTGTTTCTCTCAAGCGAGCTAGCGTAGAACTAAGAAATTCCAGGGGATGACTCACTGAGAATAATTAGAAAGCTGCCAGAAGTACCATGTCAGTCAGTGTTGCCAACTGTAATTAACAAGAATTTTGTATTTTTTACATGCGAAAAAGGAGGTGTTCTGCTTGTTACAGAATTTTTTTTATTTCTTTTCTGAAATCAGCAAGGGTGATTGTACAAAACCTGAAATGTGCCTCCAGATCGCTCATGACGCTACACGCTAATGCACATATCACTTGCCTACATATACCATGCTAATCACCCATTTCTCAGCACAGGAATCCATAAAAGTTGACTATAGATCTTACAGCTATAATAACAAATGAAAGTTCCTGAAAACAATAACAGCTTTTGACTGGAGTAGAATAACTGAAAGTAACCTTGACATTGGAACAAAATTTCAAGCATTCTCAGACACATTAATGTATATGTTCAACGTAAACTTTCCTCTTAAATCAAAAGTGACATCTAAAACTAAATACAACAACCAATGAATCACACCAGCCTGCGATGGTTTTGTTGTCCGAAATATTTTATCACTTATATAGTGATTTTGCACGCTGATTCCGAAAATAATATTCATTTTTCGCCATCAACGTACAGATTTTTCACAAAATGTCATATTGCATATTACATATGTAAGTCATTTTCATTAAATTTTGATTAAAAACTACTGCCTATAAATGCTTATAAATGTTTGGTTTCACCAAGACCTAAAAAAAAATGGAGAAGAGATATCAGGGAAGGTGGGACATCAGCATGATGGCTGATAATTACTGCTGGATGTTGAAACGGGATACTCCACAATTATTACATAAAAAAGAAAAGGAACAGCGTGTACATTCGAGACTAAAGGGCATAGATCTCATAAGAAATCTCAGGACAAATAAAGATGAATATGTAATTGACGTTAATAGTCTTCTTTCTTTTTAAAGTTGTTTGCATTTGTAATTAGTATAACGAAGCGAAATAGGTACCTAATGTAAATTTAAATAAATAATATTTGTTTATGTTGTTTTTTCCCTTCCAGTTTGCAGAAAATCTTTACGTGATAGAAAAAATGACACCTTATTCGAAATCAGCGTAGTTAAATTATATAAAATCAGTTATTAGTAAGAAAACAACTCTTACAAAGTTTTTATTCGCAGGCCTGTGACATACAAAAATTACTGTAACAGACTTAATGCAGTCATTTAAAATGGAAAAGCAGATCATTATTTTTCAAAAATTGATGAACAAAATTCCAATCCAAAAAGGCTATGGAAACACTCTGAAAGAGATGATTAACACAAAGAAGGTTAAAACAAATTCCTTGTCCTCCCTCAGACAAGGCAGAAATTCTTACAGTGACCCCAAAGACATAGCCAATTTATTAAATAACAACTAACAACTTTGCAAATATCGGCTCCAATACTGCAGCTTCTATCCCAGTTACAGGCACTCACTCCTGACAATACATGCCACAACCAAATTCAAACTTATTTTCCTTTGATTCAATCCTACCATACGATATCTCTGTTAGAAAATCTAGAAGAGGAAGAGCCATTGTTGTCCAAGGCGATATAATGACTATGCTGATTGATGCAGCATTGCTTGTATATATTAAGTTAAGGTATATATATATATATATATATATATATATATAATATATATATTATATATATATATATATTATATATATCCATCTCATAATTGTGAAGTTAGTGAAAAATTCACTTAATTTAGAGCTAGCATTTTTGGGCTCTTGTGGCATCATTGTTTGGGCACTCTTGTGGCATAATTTTTTTGGTGGGGAGCATGGGCGCGTCCTTTCTACTCGTTTGTTGAATGCGGCACTTACAGGGCGTGGTCTTACAGAGAGCTTTCTTGCAATTCGGTTTGGTTGTTTAGATATAAGATTGTTGCATTGTGCAATAGTGCAGGTTGTGTTGTTGTTGCAAGGTTTAGAAAGAAGACCATAAATAGTGCTCCTTTTGTTTTTTTCTTAATTTTGTGCTACTGAGGCCTAAAGTAGGCCCACATCGAGTCAGCAACCCTGAGGTAGGACCTAATAGGACCTCCAACTGCAATGTTCCCTCTAATTTTTTTAGTCCGTGTGCGCAAGAAATTTTCGTTGTGCGTACATTTAGATTCATGGTGAAAAATTGTGCAAACTTTTCTGAGCGCTATTATCTTCAAAATGAAATATATATAAATATTAAATACTTAATAAATATTATTTCCATAAGGTGATAGCTCGATCATTACGGTACTATTAAATGGATATTAAAAAACTGTTTACAATATTATATATTCTTGAAAAAGAAAACATTTTATCCATTCTAAAAATATGAATAAAATAAAAAATAGTAAAATAAAATTCAACAAAATAAAGAAATAAAATAAAAATAACATTAATTGAAAATGACTATTTTAGTTATCATTTCTCAAAACAATTTTTAGCATTTAGCAATTTAAAATAGACTATCAAGATTAATACATGATTTTATCCATTCACAAAATAGGAATAAAATAAATTTATTTTTTATTTTTTAGGAATTATGAGATAATTACTACTCGTTTTTATACAAAAATAAGAAAGAGAAGGTTTATATTCAATGCGTTAATGTATAAAAGAAAAAAAATGCAAATACATAGAGTAAAAAAAATCCGTATTGCGTAATTGCGCGGACGTCGGCGAAGTCGGGCGGAAGGGGTTAATACTTAAAAGAGCGACTATAGAGTATGTTGATGCAAATGTTCAGACCTTGTGTGACGGTATATTTTTGAAATTACTTCATTTACTGTCGTGACTCATGATACGCTTGAGCCTGTGCGCACTTTATTTTGCTGTGTGCGCGGGTTTCACAACGCGTGTGCGCGCGCACACGCACACACCTTAGAGGGAACATTGCCTCCAAGTCCGTAAGTTTGTTTTAGTCTAGCTTAACTTAGGCTATAAATTAAAGTAGCCCCTCAGAGCTTGGCCGTTCAGGGCTCAGCCGGGATTCTGAACCTAATCCAAATAAATAAAATAACAATCTCTCTACCAATAAAAGAATATAAAAAATAAAGATTTTGACATCACTACGATCCTGTTAAAAATATACAAATTAGTATACAATGAAAATGCAATACCACTCAGTAAATTAATGAATGAATCAGTAACACTACGTACAGTATATTCCCTGGCAATCTAAATTTAGGAAGTCAGAGTATGCCCTGTATTTAAGTCGGGAAACCCAAACACTCCATCCAATTATCGTCCCATTTCCGCAGTGACAACTTTAAGTAAAGTATTTAAAAAATCGTGTCCAATAAATTTACTAAATTCTTACTCGAATAAGATATTCTAACTAAAACACAATTTGGGTTTAGATGTGAACATACAACGGAAGATGCTATAAACATGCTATTAGGAAATGTGTATCAGAACTTAAAAAGCAAAAAACTCACTACCTTGATCTTCCTCGACTTGTCAGAAGCATTTGATACACTTTCGCATAAAATCTTATTCAATAAACTTCACATATACGGAATAAGAGGAAATATCCTCGATTGGTTTAACTCATATCTGTCAAATCGTCATCAGTACATCAAATTAAAAGCTAATTTATCCGACAAGGCGATGCTAATTAGTGGAGTCCCACAAGGATCTATTATTGGCCCATTAGTATTCCTAATTTACATCAACGATTTTCATCTCTCAACCACATTAAATTGCATATAATACGCAGATGATATCACACTTACTTCTTCCCATCATAACGTAGACTTTCTGATTAATGAAACAAACAGGCAATTAGAAAATGTGTAGAAATAGGTGCGTGCTAATAAACTTTTATTGAACCTGACAAAGTCATCTTATATGATTGTTACTGCAAAACGTATTAATACAACCTGTCTAATAAAAATTGGGAATACTACTCTTGCAAGGGTGAATGAGGTTAAGGTACTTGGCATTAATTTAGACGAAAAACTAAATTTCAAAAGTCATGTACAACATATCAAATCCAAAATATCAAGATTTCTCTTCATATTATTTAAACTAAAAAAAAAACCTTCCTCAAAATGCACTCCTTACCCAATATTATTCATTTATCCATCCACATTTATTATATTGCATTACAACATGGGGTACATCAAAGAAATATATGAAACATCGTTTGGAAGTAATTCATAAAATTCGTGAAAAATGTCTGCGAACTCTCTCGAATAATGACAGCGGACAAAGTCACACTTCCCCATGTTTAAAGAATTAAATATTTTAAAACTAAATGACTTTACAAATTCAGTATTGCTGTCAATATGTTGAAAGCTATCAATAAAAATGAACATACATCAGCCATTTAAAGAGCAATCATCCCTCACCAAATACACTATCGTTATAACACCAGACTGCCCAGGGATTTTGTACACAAACCAAACTACACAATAGAAACTGCAGGAAATGCACTCTCTCTTCCAAAGGAACAGATGTATGGAGTGCAATTCCCATGCATATCAGGCAGGCCTCATCACTAAATGTATTTCGCAAATCATTGAAAAAGCACTTCATTAGCTCCTACTGATGTATAAGTTCAATGTTGCCATTTTTATCATGGAAATGAAGTTTCCATTTTGTAATCAACTATTTAAGATATGCTAATTTCTTAGTAATCTATTCATTTTTCTATTTTCTTATTAAACATAATTTATTTCCTACTAAATATATAATACATAATTTAATTTAAAATTACCTTAAATTGCGGCGTACAAGTCGACCTGGCGTATAAGTCGACCTCAAAATTTTCAGCTCAAAATTCTGGTTACTCTGGTATACTCGCCGTACAAGTCGACCCCCCAAACAAAAGCTAGGCTAGAATTGGAATGTGGATACAGCCTATAGCGAAAGCGTATACTGAACAAACCAACAAGGTAATTTACTAAGCCACCGAGGCCTAATGCTCTTGCCGGCATCCACTCATTACCCATACATAGGCTGACCATATTTCCTTGAGACAAAAACGGGACATTGGGATGACAAAAAAGGGACGGGGGTTATGTAATATTCTGTATTCATGAAAAAGTAAGTACATAAACATCTTGAGCTTACAATTATTCTTCAGTGACATAACCCATACAAAAACCCATACAAAACGGTACTGTCCCGTTCAAAACGGTACGTATAGTCAGCCTACCCATACACCAACCTGACAACAATCTAGGTAGAGCCAGAGCCCAGCGTGTCTTCTTGTCTAGTTTACCCCTTATCTAGTTTACCCCTATGGAACCCCCAGCAAAAAGGATGAAATATGACGCTAGTTTCAAGCTGAAAGTTGTTGCGTTTGCAAACTCTTCAAACAACTGTGCTGCAGCGAGGAAGTATGGAGTTAATGAAAAGCTGGTGCGTGATTGGAAGAAAAATGAAGCCTCCCTGAAGAAGACGCCTAAGAAAAAATGTGCTTTAAGAACCGGCATCTGTCACTGGCCTGAACTGGAAATTTACTTAGAAGGTTGGATCAACGAAAACCGTCAAAATGGCTATACAGTTACCCGAACTAGCATATGTACTCAAGCACTTAAGTGGGCAAGAACACACCCGGATCAAAGCAAAGATTTTAAAGCAACTGCGAACTGGTGTGGTCGCTTCATGAAGAGGAAGGTTTGGTGTTGCGGCAGAAAACTAAAATTGCACAAAAACTCCCTGCAGACCTCGAAGACAAAATTATAAATTTCCATACATACGTTATTGGACTGAGGAAGCAACACGACTACTCACAATGTCAGATTGGTAATATGGATGAAACACCTTGTTTTTTCGATATGCTTAGCAATAAAACTGTTGACTCCAAATGCAAAAAAACTATTCTGATAAAAAGTACAGGTCACGAGAAGACGAAGTTCACTGTTGTATTAAGCTGTTTCGCAGACGGAACTAAGTTAAAACCAATGGTTATTTTTAAACGAAAAACAATGCCAAATATAAAGTTCCCTCCAGGTGTTTTTGCCCATGTCCATGAGAAGGGGTGGATGGACGAAGCTGGAGTACATTTATGGATTGACAATGTGTGGAGTAGGCGGCCTGGTGGATTACGCAAGAAAAGGGGCTTGTTGGTATGGACATGTTCAGAAGCCATTTAACAGATAATGTCAAGAAGCATCTACAAAGAAACAATACTGTAACTGCAGTAATACCAGGGGGTTAACGTCTGTGCTTCAACCTCTCGATGTAAGCCTAAATAAGCCATTTAAGGACAATGTTCGTTTGGAGTGGAATAAATGGATGGTTGAGGGAGAAAAGTCATTCACAAAGGGTGATAATATGCGTGCTCCACCACTGGATTGTTGTGCGATTTTGTGATAAAGTCTTGGGAAGCTGTTTGTGTAGAAACTGTTGTAAAATCGTTCAAAAAATGTGGAATTTCAAATGCAATGGATGGGGAAGAAGATGATTTGTTGTGGAGAGACGGTGACGAGGAGGATGACAGCGAAAGCAACGAAGACGAAGTTGGATCTTCTAGTGAATCGGACCCGTATGCAGACCTCGAAGGATATTAAAATGTATTCATACATGCTTTCATTGTCAATAAAATATAATTTTGAAGCAAAATTACCGTAATCTTGGAGTTACGGTAAAATTTTAACTGTTTATCTTAAGCCTAAGGTTTTAATTACAGTAATAATGTCATTGTGTGTATAATCAATAAACTGTTATTATGTATCGTTAATTGTCATTACCCCTGTAGTGTCTTGTTTAGATAGGCTTGTTTACCACTCTGTGGTAGAGGTTCACTTTTTATACCCGGCGTATAGGTCGACCCTAAGTTTTGGAGAGATTTTTTCATGCTTAAAAAGTCAACTTATACGCCGCAATTTACGGTATGTAACATTTTGTAAACTTTATATTGTATTTATTACTGTATATTATTAGGGGGGGGGGGGGTTGTTAATCCCAAATTTTGCTCCGGACAAGCGTCAAATTTGGAGACACCATTTCTAAGCACGATTTTATATTTAAATTTGTTCCCAAAACCTCTTACCCCCCTGTACACACCCCCTGAAGGCATACATATGTGTATTTTCTGTTTTTCTGCTATATAATCGATATTTATTGCCAGATGTGCTTTGTAATATGTCCTTTGTAGGGTTTTCAGGGTCGCAGAACACGAATACGCGTTTGTAATGGAACTTTGAAAAATCATTATGGCGGAAATCCAAGGCGGCGGTCAAAATCACAAATTTTTGGCCATTTGAAAGTGAAATGTGGATGGAAATACTACAAACATCCATTATACTATACAGGGTGTCCCAGAATTAACTATCTATTTCAATGAAATCTGACAAATTTTTTAAAAACACACTTTTATTTATGTTTATCATGTTTAATATGTGTTAAAAATGTATAAATTTCTAAATTTTTTTCATAATTTTATTTTCATAATTTTTTCATTATCTGGTCCAATGAAAGACCGTCTGAAGTCATAGAATGGCAAAGAGACTCTCCAAAAGTTAACGTGTGGCTTGGACTGACCAAATCCAAAATTTATGGCCCATTCTTCTTTGCGAAAGCAACTAACAGGTACCGTCTACCTTGATATGCTTCAGCAGTTTCTCGAACCACAGCTTCTTGATGATGGCATTCTTGATAATGTTGTGTTTCAACAAGATGGAGCACCATAAATTTTGGATTTGGTCATTCCAAGCCACACGTTAACTTTTGGAGAGTCTCTTTGCCATTCTATGACTTCAGACAGTCTTTCATTGGACCAGATAATGAAAAAATTATGAAAATAAAATTATGAAAAAAATTTAGAAATTTATACATTTTTAACACATATTAAACATGATAAACATAAATAAAAGTGTGTTTTTAAAAAATTTGTCCGATTTCATTGAAATAGTTAATTCTGGGACACCCTGTATTTAATTGGTGGTTTGCGACAAACTGAACAGAATTATGCAATTGACAAGGTATTTGTGAGAATTAATACAGTTAAATCATGAGCTTTCAACCCATCTGAGACCACCAAGGACAATAAGGAGAGTGCTAAGTGCACAAAGACCGATTTCAAGATGATTTTCACACATTCTATATTTGTATAAAGATCATAGTATATTACCATACACGCATATTGTTCATTTCAGTAATGTGTCTACTGCATGGTTAAACTCACTGATTGTGACCTGAGCTTTACAGCTGACATTGCTGAGATAAAGCTTCAAATTAGTGGCATACGTTGAGAGGGGCAATTTTCTTTAGTCCTTCATTAGCTGAAATATATCACTAGTCTTTGGCACAGAAAGAGCGGTATCTCGTGCATATCTGACTTCGAGATAAAGACGGTTCAGCTTCTGCGAATCGTCCACATTTGATTCTTCGAGATAATTATCCACTTGCTCACTAGCCGTGAATGGCCCTCCTAGTCTTTTTAATTCTTCCAGGTCTCTATTTCTCCTGCGGTCTACAGCGACATTCGCAATCTCTTTAGTCTGTAAATCTTGCTTCTGTAATTGTTCTTGTCGTACGCTCCACTCTCTCATTATTTCCGGAATTTTTGCAGTTCCAATTTTCCTATAGTCTTTGAAAAACCCTGTTGGTTATTTTGAATCAACGTAAGAGATTTAGCTTTGACTTGACACACACGCGAGTTGCTTGGCGCCTCTTCTGCCGAGTTCATAGTTGATGAACCCTACACTGCGCTCAGAGTCCAAATTGTGAATTGGCGCCTTGTCCAGTTTTTCACAGTCTATTTTTGAGAGAGCATGTTCCGCTGATTCGTCAAATTCTCCGAATCCAAAGATATCTCCCTTTTGTTTCTGAAATCCTTCAGCAAGCTTTGGCAATATCATATCCAAAACCATTGTGACTTCAGTACTCATTTGGAGAGCTGTAGCTTTAATAGCATTGCAAATATCATCGTCATATCGTGTTTGTTGGAATATTTCAACAGACACAAACTCAAATGCCGGCGTATCCACTTCCAACAGTTTAGCCGGATCAGTAGAAACGAGGTCTTGGTATAACTGTTGGAATGCTGGAATTAGCTTTGAATAATTTGTACTGGTCGATATCGTCAGTGAAAGGAACGGCTCCACTAAATAAAGTCCAATGAGAGCTCCAGCCGTGTACACAACTCCCAAGAAGTCCAGATCCAGGAAGCATCGTACGATGCAGGCCAATTGGTTCGTCACATGCTCAAATTTTCCGAGAAATGTTCCCACATCGTCAATGTGATATAAGGTTATGGCACAATGGCACATGTCAACGTCAATCTGTTGAAACGTTCATCTTTTAAACTGACAGATTTGTTTCGCTTCGGCGCGATATGAGCGTCGAAATCGTTGGCTTTGTTCCACGGTTTGTGGTCAAAGTCATGATTTATCAATCTTGTTATACAGTCCATCGCTTGTTCGGTCACACTCGAGGATGAAGTTGTGGCATTGACGAGAAAGCTGGAATATATTTTATCTCGCCCAATGGCATTTTCGATTTCGGTCCATTGTTTAGTGATCACTCGATTGAACGTGAGAGTTGGGTGGACATTGCAAAACAAATGATCCGGGGCATGTTCTGATTCTAGCTTCTTGGCCACCATTTGTTCGACAGAGAGATTATGGGATGTCTGATCAGTGATCACAAAGTCTATCTTTTCAAACAGTCCTTCGAACTAACTCCGCTCGCTGCTTCCAGTATACTGTAGAATAGAATAGAATAGAATAACCTTTATTAATAATAAAATAAATACAGTAGTCTTTTTACAATTTACAATTTTTACAATGACATAAATAATTGTGAAGCTCGACTATTTATTTTATTTATTTTTTATTTTTATTTTTTTTTTTTTTAATTTGGCCCTTAAGCTTTAGGCTTTACTGGGCTCTTATTAAAAATAAGCAGCTAGCTGTTATAAATTAATAATAATAAATAAATAAATAAGTAAATAAGTATTATTAATAGTTAAAGCCTGTATTTCAATATTAAACAATATTAATGGACAATATTAAACATTATTAGTGGACATTAATCCAAGATTTTTGTTAGTATCCCATTATTAATCGGGATTTCAACTTGGTTTTAAACAAATTTACATTCAAAATATTTTTTATATCGGCATGCAAGTCATTCCATAGTTTCAATCCAATGAAAATGGGTAGTTTTTGAGATGAAGACAATCTAAATTGAGGTATAACAAGCTTTGATCTATTTCTGGTCTGATACGGGTGGATTTCTTGATGAGTTACAAAATATCTATTTACCCATTGCAAATTAATGATTTTGCTCTTACATTTGTAAATAAAAATAAAATGTGCTAGTTTGGTTATATCATTGAGCTTTAGTAGGTTTAGCTCTTTAAATAATGCACTAGAGTGATCAAGGAAATCAGCATCAGATAATAACCTTATTGCTCGTTTTTGGATGACAAAGATACCATTTAATGCGTTGTTAGCGGAGTTTCCCCAAACAAGGGTGCAGTATGCTATATAAGGAAGAACAAGAGTATGATAAAGAGTCAATAAAACTTGTTTAGGGACTACATTTCTAAGCTTAAACATTATAGCAACGCTCCTTGAAATCTTTTTCGCGATATAATTTACATGATCACTCCATTGCAAATTCTTATCGAGCATTACACCAAGAAATTTTGTTACAGCACACTCCTTTATGGTGATTTCATTAACATTAAGTTCATCAAGATATACATTTCTTTTATTAGTAAAAATCATGAAATTTGTTTTACTGGTATTTAGGAAGAGTTTATTGGTGGTCAACCATTTCATTACACTGATGAATTCTGAATGAAATATATTCTTAGCTGTATTAACATCTTTGCAAGAAAAGGAGAGAGTTGTATCATCTGCAAACATTATGAAGTTCAGTATATCAGATGAACGTGGAAGGTCATTTATATATAATAAAAATAACAGTGGACCCAGCACTGAGCCCTGTGGCACACCATGTTTGACAAGCGCTTTAGTGGAGCAAACCTTATTTACTGATACAAAATGATATCTATTGGACAAATAACTTTTAAACCAATCACTGATTGCCCCTCTAAAGCCGTAACAATACAATTTATTAAGTAGCATATTATGGTCTATTACATCAAACGCCTTACTCAAATCCATAAATATTGCTATCATTATTTCTTTGTTCTCCTTAGCTATATTTACATTTTCCATAAGATTTAAAATAGCCATTTCCGTTGTTCTATTATTACGGAAGCCATATTGATTTGGAGATAATAAATTGTAAGATTCTAAATATCGCTGCATTCTACTTTTTACAATTTTTTCGAAAACTTTGCTGAACACAGATAATGAACACACCGGCCTGTAATTTGTTGCTAGTGTAGGATCACCCCCTTTAAAAAGTATGTTCAACATGGCAACTTTCAAATCCGCCAAGTTCTCTCTACTTTCCGTAGCAATCGGAAATGTCGGGAGAGGTCTGTATTGTCCATTTACCGTCATTCCCTGCACCGAGAAAGAACCAGCTCCCTGTTTTTTCGAACCATCAATAGAATAGGTAACTACCGACTTTTGATCTGATTGCATGATCTTTTTCGCAATTTCATGCAATGCTAGCGCTTCATTGCTCTTTCCGGCTTGTCGAATATTGCTAGACTGTGGTAGAGTGTCTAGGTCTACTAATTCTGGCGATTCGTCATGAAATTTCCATTTCCGACCAAATAGTTTATTGCCAACAATCACTAAGGCTCCCGCAGCTTGACTATCTGACATGTGATGATAACTTTTGAGCTGGTCCATTGCTTCGTAAACCTCGGGCCTTACTTTTCTGACACTTTCTCTTATGTGGTGGTACTTTGGCGGCAACTCATCCTTTTCAATTTTTTTTTGTCTAGGGGACAGTTTACGACGCTTCCGACCCGTAGACGTGGAAGGCTCATCTGATTCTGATGTGCTAATTTGGAAGTCACTATGATTCGGATCATCCTCAGATAATTCACTGAAGCCTTCAGCTGAAGCCATTTCTTTATTCTTCGCTCTTTCCATCTCTGCTTCCTCTCTCATTCGCTCCAAACTCTGAAGCTCTCTCTTCCTGCGTTCCATGGTCTTATTCCATTTTCTGTCGACAAAACTCTCGCAAAACATTTTTCGATCATGTCTTTGGTCTTCCAGAAAGTCCCATTCTTCTCGAGTCATTTTCACACCATAAAAATTTTCTAAGCGTTTCCTTACTTCATCGTCCGCGCAGAAGATATCACAAAGTTATTTCGCTTTTTCGTTGAAATCTTCGACTTTTTTATAATAGTTGTCGTTTCGGCGGTTTTTTTCTGGTCTAAACTAATTTGATGAATCTTTCATAGTTCCAAAATTTTCAGTTTGATGCGTTTAGTGGTCACTCTATATATATTACAAAAAATTCAGTGTTCTTGAAGGACGTCCGCAAGAATTCCAGCTGCAACTTCCTTTGACCTCTCAGTTTTACCGGCTCTATCCGGTCGAAGTAAGTACAACATGTTTTCCAAAATGTCCTTTTTCGTTGGAAGCAAGCCATTTGAAAATTCAGCAGTTTCTATGTAGGTTGTTGAACCCAAGGTCTTCTGGGCGGACGAGCGTGTACTTGGCGTCCGAGCGTAGCTCATTGTTCACTCAGGTGTGAAGTCTGAAAATAGAAAAAAAACAAGTTGCATCAGACTGGAAAATCTTGCGGCATGAAATGTGAGTCTTAGGGAATAAATAAAGGCACATACAACAATGTAATGAAAGCACAGTGAAGCATAATAATATTTTCGGTCCCTGAAACTAGCATTAGATGTGGTGTTTGAATGTTGGTCCACTAGGTGTCGCTTATGTACTGATGCTAATCAGGCTGACAACTGGACAGTGTGGTATGAAAGGCGATCGTGTCTGTGTTGTATGTGTGCGTTAATAAACCTTAGCCCCCCCCCCCCCCGCCCATGGCCTAAACCATTAGAGGTACAGTAAAACTAAACATATCTTACAAAAGAGAATTTAATCCTGCATTTAATGAGAAACAATTAAAACTTGGTGTTCCCGCCATTGGCTTCCAAGACAGCCTGAATTCGCTTTGGGTAGCTTGCCAAAAGTGACGTGAATAGATCTTGATCGTTACGCAAATTTGCTAAAACAGTTTCAATGTGTTGCGTCATTGTATCCTTCGAAAATCGATTTGCTGCAGGTTCTTGAAACAAGAGACATTCAACCTTGTCCTTTATAACTGATCCAATGTGTTCACAGACATTCAGGTCAGGAGAATTTCCTGGCCATTCTTCATTTCCAAAGAAATCGATCTCATGGTTCCGCAACAACTGTTGAGTGGCTAATGCCTTAAAGCAGGGGGCCTTATCGTGCAGAAGTGTGACCTGATCGACATCCATAACATTGTTTGGGTTTCTTAGAAAAGGAATAACATGCTGGGATAGAATAATATCACGAAAATACTGTCCATCCCAACTCTGACCATTTGGCTTCAGCACCCACATGAGCTTCTTTGCAGTGAACAAAACAAACACACTAACACAGTCTGGACTTTTTAATAATTCGCGATAATGTTCATTGTCATCGATTTCATTTGGTGTTGTGGCCCACACTCGATCATTTTGGTAGTTAGGCCGATGTGTTACGTAAACAAAAAATTCATCGGAGACAGCTAAATGCATGAAATCATCCACATCCCAATCTTCAAGATAATGGGCCAACCACATTCTGTCATCGATGTTAAGTTGGGTTTTTCTTGGCTTTGGAAGTTCATGCCAAGGCTTTAAACATTGCCTATGACGGTACAGTCGAATGATCTCACCACTAACGATCTTTCCTCTCAACACTTCGATCTCTCTATAAAGTTTAGCACAGCTGTTTTTCCGCTTGCGCGTACCGCTTTCAATGATGTCCTTTGTTTCCTGAGAGAGTGGCAAATTTGGGCGCCCAGATTTGGTTGTATCCATTTCACATTCATCCAAAGTTTTATTCCAATTTCTTTTGACGAAATCCTCACTTCTTCGCAACTTTTTGGCAACCCATGAACGTGTTATAAAGGTGGCTCCAGCATCACGAGCTTCCCGAAATGTTATTGCTCGTATGCGATCTATCACACGTTGCCTCTCCGAATCACCAATTAATTGAGAAGCCATTATATTATCACTTTATCAGCTAGAATAATTTTAATACCTGCAATAAATAAAGAATTTTATATATTTTTATAATCACTAAAAACTATTTCGATATAAGTAAACATGTAAGCTGGAAATGGGGGGGAGGGGGGGGCTAAGGTTTTTTGGAACCCTTTATATCATGACATTAGGATGCTGTCATCCATGACAATTTGATGAAAAATGGAGATTTTTGGTCGCCATATTAGATTTTCAAAATTCTGAGTACAGATTCGTGTTCTCCGACCCCGTAAACCCTCTCAAGGACATATTACCAACCAAATCTGGCAATAAATATGGATTATATAGCAGAAAAATACAATAATACACATATGTATACTTTCAGGTGGTATGTACAATGTACATGCGGGTCAGAGGGGTCAAAAATCAAAAATCATTTTTGACCCGAGTTTCATTATTGGTGGTCCATATTTTGAGGGGGTCCTCACTTAGGAATTCCAAAAAATTCAAAATAACAACCCCCCCCTAATATTATTGCTGTTATTATTATTATTATTATTATTAGTAGTATCATTATTATTATTTGTTATCACTATTACTATCACTTGCCACGTTCACTATTTTTATGTAATAAACTAAATGCCATTGACTTTGCCTAAAAGACCTCCATGCTTCCAAGGGCATGTTCAGATTAAAGCACTGTGAATATATTAATGTCATATGAAATAGCTAAAAATTGCAAAATTCTATCACTTGTATTCTTTTCTGAATAAAGTTTTTGGAATTTTTGAATTTCAAATATATATTGTCGTGTATTGGTTTTTAATAATAAATTTAATGTTTATTAGAAATCAACATGTAAAATGTAATTGTTTGAAATAATAAGCAAACTGTTAGAATTGCAGAGATAGGTTGAAAGCTGCGCTGGAGGCATATACCCAAAAAGTCAATCTCGAGCGAGGTGACTTATGAGAGCCGGAGTATGGTTGGTTAAGATGTAAGAGCGATGTATGCTTTAGAAATCAGCAAAGACAGATATTCGAGAGGAGGCACTTGGGTTACAGCCTCCAGGAGGAAGCTTGTCTAAAGTCGCAGAAAGTATTAACAATAATACTCCTTCGGAAAGGTGAAAAGCTGGAAGATGAAAGGCCATTGTTATTCCAAAGCGATCTGATGACTAAGCTGATTAATGCAGCATTATATATATATAATTTTTATATATATATATATATAATATATATATATATATATATATATATATATATATATATATATATATATATATATATATATATATATGGTGCCCCACAAAAATGTTCATATTCATATTTGCTTGTTATTTTATAATGAATGTATATTTTGTTATTGGGGTTTCTTTTTCAGAAAGGTAGCGACAGAGACGCCTTCAGATACTTTCGCGATTTCTATCTTTACAATAACCCATTGTTTCCATTGACACAGCTGCGACCAAGATGACGTCACATCGCGAGACTCCCTCAAGCTTTCCCTCTCTGTCCGGAATATTAATGGTAAATTAAAAAATACAAAACATAACATTCTTAACATTCCTGTACCTATACTGACGCTTGCTAAAGATAAGATATCCGTAACGTTGGTTAAAATTATCAACTAAAGCATTTCCAAAGGATATTCCCATCAATGCTAAAAATTGGTTGTATATCGCTTGTTTAAGAGGGGTGATCCTGCACTAGCAACTAATTACAGGCCGGTGTGTTTATTGTTTGTATTCAGCAAATTTTTTAGAAAATTTAAAAAGTAGACTGGAATAATATTTAGGATCATACAATTTATTATCTCCAAATCAGAATGTTTTCGTAAGAATAAAACAACAAAAATGGCTATTTTTAGGTCTTATGTTAAGCACCAATGTCGCTACAGAGAACAAAAGAAATTATGATTTCCATATATATGGTGTGAGTAGGGCCTTTGATGTGATATACCATAATATTGTACTTAAATTATATTGTTATGACTTTAGAGGAGCTGTCAGTAATTGGTTTAAAAGTTACTTGTCCAATAGATGTCAATTTATATCAGTTTAGATTCAGATATATAGTCCCCCAACAGGCTTTATTAACTCTGTATCATACTCTTGTTCTTCTTTATATAACGTACTGCACCTTGCATAGGTAAATTTTGATGGCAACGCTTTAAACAGTATCTTTGTCATTTAAAAACGAGCAAAAAGGTTATTATCAGATGCTGATTTTCATGATAATTTAAGTGCACCCTTTAAAAAGCTAAAAATTATAAAAGATGAAAGATGTAATCAAACTGGCATACTTTATTTTCACTTACAAATGTATGAACAAAACTATTAACTGACAGTGGACAAATAAATTCACTCATACCAAAAGCAGTAGATCAAAGTTTGTTATTATTCTTCAGTTTAGATTGTCTTCATTCGCAGAATTGTTCATTTTCGTTGGAGTGAAATTATGAAATGATTTCACTGTTGATATAAAAAATATTTCTGTAATGTAAAGTTGTTTAAAAACAAATTAAAATCTATTTTAATAATGGAATATTGATAAAACATTGAGATTAAATGTACAGTATACTGCCGCATTACTTGTCTCATTTCTCGTATATAGCTATCAATTCTTTACACTATGTATCACATTTATATTAATGATTCTGAAGACTTAATATATACTGTATAACAATGTTTATTTTTAATTTTCAACTATCCGTTCGTTTATGTATTCTAAATTCATTTATACTCCTTCATGATTTATATATTACTTAAACATAACTACCTATGAAATAATGTTTTACTTTTAATTAATGTAATCTGAGAAGCCAGTATATCCTATAAAAAAGTAATGGCCAAATTAAATAAAATAAATAGACCAACTAAAGTTACTCACTGTATTATTGTAACACCAGAAGTTTTAATGGTGTAATATTTATTTTATAAATAAATAATTTTTATTTTCATTAAAGATCTATTAATTACTTATAGGGCGAACTTTTACGTATGTTGAACTTACGCTGCAAACAGTTTGAACGATGACGTCATTTTGAAAGCATCCCTATTCCTTTAAAAATATTGATCATTGGCTTCGCTATACGTGTTTATACTGTACGTATCAGTCATTTGATTCCGTTAAGCTGGAATTATGTATGCTATTTTTATTATATCTGATATTTTACAATAAAGTTATTTGAACCTGTTTAAAAAGTATTAAAGTAACACAGTTGCCTACTAGCAATATGATGCATGCAAGACACTCTTAACGAAAAAAAAAAAGAGAGGATATTGCATTGCAGTGTTCGGATAAAAACTCGATTAGTTGATATAGTCACAATCTTCTTACCCTAAATATGGAAGAAAATGCATTTTGACTATCCAAAATTATCAACTTAGTATTATTATTATTGTTATTATTGAAATCGGTTAAATTATTATTGTTATATTAGCGCTTGCGCACATGGATAGAAAAATTCATGAAACGTTGATTTAAAACTGCATATACTGTACAATTTAACACTTTTATTGTTTTGTATATACCTGTATGGCGGCGGCTACGGTTAAGTTAGGTTAGGCTAGAGGCAAAGTAAACACTGAATGGGTTAAAAAGAGAAAGAATTCCAATATATATATTTATACACATATATACACACACACACTTTAGATTACTTTAGGCGAGTTCGAACGACGGTTGAGGATCGACCTACGGTCGACCCCTCTGCAGCATCCCGCCTCATTTGCGGGATTTGGTGAAGGAGGGAATTGCTGTCTGATCTCCTCCTGCCCTCGTAGCCAGCCACGCATGGCTGGTCAGGGACTTTGCACAGAAATCTGTCCAGCTGGTTCTTGAAGTTATTCAGGTCGGTGTGCTGGAGATTCCTCACTTCTTTTGGTAGGACAATGAAAAGCTTTGGGCCTCGTATGCTGAGGGTATTTTCCATCCTCGTTTTCATGGCCCCTTGTCCCACCGCAGCTGGGACCGTACAAAATCTGCCTCTTCTCTCATTCCAGTTTGTTTCTATTTCATTTCTAAGTATTTTCAAGTATTTTTCATATGTATATTATTGTGTACCGCTCGCGCCTTCTTTCGAGAGAGTGGAGTTTCAGTGATTGTAGTCGAGACCAGTAGTCTTCACCTTCCGTCTCCTCTATCTTAGATGTAAAAGTCCTTTGTATAACTTCAATGTTCGTAATGTCTCGTTTTCTGTATGGGCTTGTGAGCACTGAGTAATACTCAATTATTGGTAGGACTAGGCTCTTTGAGCATGATGTTTGCTTTTCTGCTGCGGAAATTCCTCCAGATGATTCCCATTATTTTTCTAGCCGTTGTAATTTTGATGTTAAAGTGCTCTCTGAATTCTGCATCCGACGACATTATTACTCCAAGATCCCTGACTTGTGGATTTGGTGTTATCCGTTTGGCTTGCAGAGTTTTTGTACCCTTTTTTCTGTAGCTCCTTGTCATTACCATATCTTAGAAGTTGGAATTTTTCTTCGTTGAACTTCATATTGCTGTCTTCTGCCCACTGGAATAATGTTTCAATGTCGTTTTGTAATCTTTCTATGTCACCTTCGTTCAATATTTCAATATTGCGATATTTATTTTACGAGTAAATTTATAAATGTAAATAAATAAAAAAAGTAAATATTTTTACAATGATTTAAATTCATTGTTCATCTCTCAGTTCGTTTATGTATTTTAAATTAATAGTTCTTATTCCTGATTTATATATTAATAATAATAACAACTATGTTTTATCTTTAATTAAGAGCCCAGTAAAGCCAAAAGCTTCAGGGCCAAATTAAATAAAATAGTCCAATTTCACAATTTTCTTAAAATTTTTGTAAGAACCAAAATTGTAAAATTGTATTTATTTTAAAAATAAAGAATTATTATTATTCAAATATTTCCTTGCATATCTTTGTGTCATCCGCGAAACATGATACAATACTGTCATTGATATCTGCATCAATATCTGCAATCATTATTATGAACAGCAAGGGAGCTAGTACTGTCCCTTGTGGGACAGAGCTCTCTACTTCCGAGACTTCCGATTTGACTCCATTTACCACCACTCTTTGTGTTCTTTGCGTCAAAAAATTAAATATCCATCTTCCCAGCAATTCCTGTATTCTTACGTTTATGTGCTATAATTCCATGGTCACATTTATCGAAGGCTTTAGCAAAGTGAGTATAGATTACATCTATGTTTTGTCCTCGACACAGTGTTTCCAATATTTTCTCCTGGTCGTCTAATAGCTGTGATAGGCATGATCTTCCAGCCCTGAAACCATGTTGATTTGGGTTGTATTATTATTATTACTTCAACTTGTATAAGTTCTTTTCTTGTAGGTAGTAGGTAGTTTCGCTTCTAATTATACGTTAAAAGCACTTTATAAGGTGTGAAGTGAGAGCTACCGGCCGATAATTCTTGGGCATTGCTCTGTTACCACCTTTGAATGAAGGGGCAATGTTCACTTCCTTTAATGGCAGTGGAATTTGTCCTGTGTCGAGTGATTTCCTCCATAGTAAGTATAGCGGTTTGGCAATACTCTCTTTACATTTCTTCAGAAATGTGGCACTCCATGTGTCTGGCCCTGGTGCCGAATTGTCTCGCATCTGTGATAACGCCTTAATTACATCTCCTTCCGATAACTCTAAGTCCATTAATAGGTTTGTGCCAGAATTTGTCCTTGGCTGATTTGTATCAATGTCGAAAAATTCGTCTGCGTTTTCTACTTTCATCTCGGACTTAGGGGTACTAAACAGAGTTAAATTGTTCCTTAAGCAATTCGCTCATTTTTTGGGGGTCATTTGTGTGTCTGGCTCCACATCTATCAACGGACCAATACTCTCTTTGCACTGCATTTTCCTTTTCACAAAAGTGTAGAAGTATTTTGGGTTATTTTTTATGTTTTCTGCTACCTTGTTTTCCTCCTCGTTTGTCTTATGTATGAAGGTTTGCTTTAGGTCCATTTCTATTTCGCCTAGTTTCCTCTCTAGTTTGAGTCTCCTTGCATCAGTTTTGCATCTGTGGAGATGTTTTACGGTTTGCTTCCGTTGTCTAAATAGTATCCTCATTTTTCTCTCGAGCATGCTACGTTTTCTCTTTTGTCTCTCTGGAACATGCTTCAGTAATATAGGTTTGGTTTCAGACGCTATTATACCTAGTATTTGTTCTGGAGTCTTCTCGTGAAGTAGTAATTCCCAATTTACTACCTTTAAATATTTATTTACACTTTCCCAATCTACTTTCTTCGAATTTATGTTTAAGCCTTCAAATATTCCTTCTGCCTCTCTGGGATGCGTTTTCGGACCTCTGGGTGCTAACTTCAATTGTATATCTATTGGTTATGGTCGGAGAAATTTGTGTGCGTTACCTTTTACTTATTATTATCTCATTGTTATTTGTCAAAATTAACTCCAAAACGTTCTCTTTCCTAGTGGCTTCACAGATTTCCTGAGTAAGGGCGTAATGTTCCATCATATCTAATAGCATTATTGCTTGGGTTCTATCATCTTTTGTAATGTTGCCATGAAACTTCTCAACATATATGTCTTCGTCATTTTTCTTCCATGTTATGAATGGGAAATTAAAATCTCCGCAAATTAGAATATTTGTTACTGAAGTTTCAAGTAATTATAACATGTTTTGTATTTCATTAGTGGCAAATTGGAATTCACTTTTTGTGGTGTTTGGTGGTCTGTAGACGTCCATAATGGTTAGGTTTAGTTCTTTTACTTTTAATATAATAACTTCGACTGTGCTGCTTGATTTGTTTACCTTCACCTCACATGTGTATGTGTTTTTCACGTAGATACAACACCCTCCCCCTCGTCTAGCCACTCTATCTGCTCTGTATATGTTGTAGTCCAGCAATGCTATTTCAGTATTCTCGATGCAGTTTTCACAGCCTTTTTCGCACTTATGTAAGTGTGTTTCCGTTCGGCATATGATATCTATGCTGGTTTCCGTAGCTACATTTTGCAAGTACTGTAATTTGCAGTCTGCATGGTCCGTATAGAGGCCTTGTATATTTGTGTATAATATATTTACCGGGTTTCTAATCTTCGTGTTCGATTTTCCTAAATGATGGTCGTTTCCTGGTCGATGTCGGTTCCTGTTTGGTGTTATTGGTTGGGCAGCTGCATTTGGGAGTATTGGGGTTGCGGCCCGTGATACCACTGTGGTGGTTGTATTATTGGTGGGTGGTGTTGAATAGAATAGACTTTTATATATATATATATATATATATATATATATATATATATACACACACACAAACAAACTCAGAATGGTCCCCTGAGAAACTTATATGTTAAACACAGACCGTGTATGGAACAAGGTGCCCACGTTGGGCTTTCCATCATGAAAAAGAAAAAAACTATAGTATTTGTCATTTATCATTACTTATTCGAACTATAGTGGATGTAATTTCCCAGAAGAGTTCCTTGTTCCATGCACGGTCTGTGTTTAACATATATATATATATATATATATATATATATATATATATATATATACACAGAAGCTAAGGCTAACAAAGATCCTAAGATCCACTCTAAGGTTAGAGCCAAGAAAAAGAAGAGCATAAGGGGTTAAAAGAAGAGAATAACGGGTTAAGTAAGTAGGAAAACCTATCATTCGTGGGTTAACATTCATTCAGAAAAAGAGAGAGAAAGACTCACTATCATCATCCGCCGGCCACTGCCGACAAGTCGGAAAAATAGTCGAAGAGAATAGGAAAGGGGTGAAAGATGAAAAGAAGTAAAATAAGAACGCTTACAAACCATGCAAACACAGTCTTAACTCAAACACTGTCATACCATGCAAACTACAGACATGCAAATAAGGAGAGGATAAGGAAAGAGAAAAAAAAGTATGAAGAGTATAACAAAAAGTGGGTTAGTTTACGCTACGAGCTACATCTAAGTTCGTGTTAGTCTAATTTTTTTAATATAATTTTATTGCGGCATATCACAAGATGGCATGAATCGTCAACAGACTCAAACCTCGACCACTACCCTCAGAGCTCCTGTTGCTAATTGTTTTATTATTTTAAACGACGTTAATATTTTTAAAATGCTTATCTAAACGGTTTTTAAACATATTAACGCTGGTAGAGTTCACAACGGACGCGGGAAGATTACTTCATTTATCAATTACTTTAAACGTAAAAACGTTTTTAGCGACGTTAGTAATGAAACGTCTGTCACGTAATTTAAATCCGTTATTACGGGTATTGCTATTATCGAAAATGAACAATTTGTCAAAATTTATGTTATCGATTTTATTAACGATTTTGAAAACTTAAATAAGCTCTCCCCTTAATCTCCTAGTTTCGAGTGAATGCAAGTCTAACTCTGTAATCCTATCTTCGTAAGACTTGTTGCGTAGTGACGGAATTAGTTTAGTGGCACGTCGCTGAACCCTTTCCAACCTATCAATATCCTCACGCAAATCCGGGCATCAAAACTGAACTGCATATTCTAAGTGAGGCCTAACTAGGGATTTGTAAAGCGGCAATATAATATTCTTCGATTTAAATTCGAAATTACGCGCTATGAAGCCTAACATCCTATTAGCGGTAATTATTGAATGTTTTACCAACACTGAAATTAATATCCAAAATACATTTTTCTAATGTATTTTGGTGTGTTCTGTTGAAATATGACCTTCATATCTTGCGCAAATTATATATATATATATATATATATCGGGTGGTCCGAAAAAAATGACGCATTTTTTAAAAATTAATATCTCAGTAACCCCCTTCCTTATCATGACAATTTTTATATGCAAGATACTTTCAAACTTCTTTTTTTGAATGCAAGAAACGGAATTCTGATATCTTTTATAGTTTTCTCGCAATTAACAAAAGTAACAACATGGGTCAAAAAAACGAATATCATGAGAAAGGAAAAATTTAATCAGAAATTTAACTAATTAATTTACAGTAAATGATTGATTGGACCACCACTCTGTTGACACACTAATCTAAGTCTTTTCTTCCACAAAAAATAATACTTCTTACTTCATTAATGCCAATTTCTTGCCAAGATTCAAGTATTTTACTTTTTAATTCTGATTCGGTGAATTTTTCTCGTCGACCTCGGTAAACCTTCTCTTTTAGTAACTCCCAAATTGAGTAGTCAATAGGATTACAATCTGGGCTTTGTGGTGGCCACTCATTTTTCGTTATTAATTTTGGTGTATTGCTAATCAGAAACGACTGTGTGGCGTAGCTTGTATGCGACGGTGCTCCATCTTGTTGAAATATGAAATCATTTTCTTGATACAGGCGACGACAATCCGGCAACAATTTTGTTCTTAAAAGTTCAATGTAATTTGCAGAATTCACCTTTGTCTTTTCAGTTTCAATAAAATGAACATCTGTCTTGCCATTCCAAGAGACCCCTGCAGATATCATAACCTTTTTGGAGAATCTTGACGTTTCATGATACAATCTGTTTATTGAAATGTCACACTTTTTACCACGCCCGTAGACAACATCATTTTGACGGTTTCGCGGAATTTCTAGAGTGAAATCTTTTTCATCCGTGAAGGCTATCTTTTTATTATCAACGACAGAGAAATTATCAAGTAACTTTCTGCACCTTGTTTTTCTTTTATCCTTAACAGTATCACTTTTTCTAGAAGATACTATTCTTTTGAAGGCTTTTAGTTTTTGTGCTTTAATTATTCGGTGTACAGAAGTCTTTCCAATATTCAAATGTTTAGCAATTGTTCTTTGTGACAAATGACTTCCTGGTTTATCTTCTTGAGAGCAGATTTTATCGTTGATGTAATCCACATTTTCTGGAACCGAAGCTGTTTTAGGTCTACCGCTTCCTGGTTTTCTGGCAGTACTTCCCGATTCGCGAATCTTCTTTAAGAGTCTTTCCACTGCACGCCTTTTCCACTTTTTGCCGGGAAACTCTTGCAATAACCTTCAGGTCTTCCATCCTTTTTCACAGTAACAATTTTTAATGAGAATACGATCTTCCTCTGACAACATCATTGAAGGTACTGACGAATTGTTAAAAAATAAAAATATCCACAATTTGACTTGTTCATTCCTGTAGAGTTTTGTAATAACTTGCAAAAATATCGCATGATATCGTATAAAAATGATATCGTATAAAAAACGGATATTATATTGCGATTTTTGTTTTTTTGACCCATGTTGTTACTTTTGTTAATTGCGAGAAAACTATAAAAGATATCAGAATTCCGTTTCTTGCATTCAAAAAAAGAAGTTTGAAAGTATCTTGCATATAAAAATTGTCATGATAAGGAAGAGGGTTACTGAGATATTAATTTTTAAAAAATGCGTCATTTTTTTTGGACCACCCGATATATATATATACACATATACACACACACATGTATATATATAACCTAACCTAACCTTAACCCGTGTTCTCTGTTTGCTAATCTAACCTAACCTTAACCCGTGTGTTCTCCAATTGTGTGTGCTAACCGGGGGGGGGGGGGGAATTATTGAATGTTTCACCAACACTGAAATTAATATCCAAAATACATTTTCCCAATGTATTTTGGTGTGTTCTGTTCAAATATGACCTTCATATCTTGCGCAAATGAACCGAAACAAAGTTATGAAACTGTTGGTGAAACATTCAATAATAACCCTATTAGCTTTTGCGCAAGACTCTAGGCACTGGTTCCTAACTTTTAAATCCTTAGATACGCGTACACCTAAATCTACTTCCTCGTCAACGCTCGCCAACTGTCCACCATCCATCGTGTACGTGTAAGTGTTGTTACGAGAACCTATATGCAAAACTTTACATTTGTCTACGTTAAAGCCTATTTACATCGTCTTGGAACCTATTTCTATTGTCTACGTTAAGAACTTTACCGCCTATTTTAGTATCGTCCGTGAATTTTGACACGTTACTGGTCAAGCCTACATCTATGTCGTTAATGTAGATTACGAATAGCAATGGGCCTAACACTGAACCCTCAGTGACACCGCTACCTACATCCAACTACCCCGATTCACTACCATTAACAACGACCCTCTGTTTCCTGGCACGAAGCCATTCCTCTAACCAGTTAGCTACCTGACCGCGTATACCGTGCGCTTTAAACTTCGCAGTTAATATTCTATGCGGAACTGTATCGAACGCTCTTTTAAAGTCTAAATAAATAACGTCAGCCGCTCTATGCCTATCGTATTCACACACTATTTCGTTATAAAACTCTGACAAATTAAACAAGATTTATGGCATCGAAACCCATGCTGACTACTATTAATCAAATCGCGACGCTCTAAGTGATTGACGATGTGATCCCTAACTACAGATTTCAAAAGTTTACCGACAATTGACGTTAAGCTAATAGGCCTATAATTGCTAGCTACTGTACGGTCGCCTTTTTTAAAAATGGGCGTAACGTTAGCTAATTTGAAGTCGTCAGGAATAATCCCCGGGATCACCTGAAGATCAGGGCCCCCAGCCTTCTTTAGTTAGCTTTATAAGGCTAAGAAACGAGAATATCACTACCTAACCTAACCAATCGTCAAGGGCGTACAGTTGACTTAACGATTGGTTAGGTTAGGTCGTGATAGTTTCGTTAGTTAGCCTTATAAGGCTAACTAAAGAACGCTGGGGGCCGTGATCTTCAGGTGATCCAATCCCCGCTTTCAGTGACTTATTAAAAATTTTGGATCACTTTAACATATTGCTTCCCAAAGCATTCGGGAAGCAATATGTTAAAGTGATCCCTCCTGGGAAGCAATATGTTAAAGTGATTAACACTGGGAAGCAATATGTTAAAAAGAGAAAGGTTGGTTGGTTAGAAAGAGGTTGGCAATCTAGGCTGGGGGGAAAGGTCTTCAGGTGGATCCTATATATATGCCCGGTTAGGTTAATTGAATGCCAGGTTAGGTCAACTGAATACCCGACTAAATTAAGTGAATGCCCGGTTAGGTCAACTGTACGCCGTTGATGATTGGTTAGGTTAAGTCGTGATATTTTCGTTAGTTTACTGTCAAAACTAACGAGAATATCACGACTTAACCTAACCAATCGTCAAGGGCGTACAGTTGACCTTACCGGGCATTCAGTTAACCTAACCGGGAATTCAGTTGACCTAACCCGGCATTCAGTTAACCTAACCGGGCATATATATATATATATATGCTGCAAACCCACAAGGAAAAAGAAAAACGATTCCAAGGCCTTTCGTGTATTCAAAGCTACACCTCGTCAGGGAATGAAGATAAAAGGCGAGATGCCCATAAATATATAGAACGTACAGGAAAAACAAAACAATTAGCACATACTTAACAAGGGTTAATGAGAGGCAAAAGAAATTTTAACATGATATCGTCAATTTTATACGTCCCCGCACTGTTATTGAAAGTGTTTTTAAAATGAATAAATGCACATTCTAGAATATTTCTTTCTATTATATCTCTGTTTTTAACAAGCGCTTTAGAACTATCCCACTTCATGCTATGGTTACATCTATACATATGGTTAAATAAAGCATTGGAAGTATTAGCTGTTCTACATGCATATTTATGCTGTTTTACCCTAATATCTAACGTTTTACCGGTTTGGCCTATATATACTGAGTTACATTGTGTACATCCGATCGAATACACACAACCAACAACATTATCAGGGCTATTCTTTATTAGGCGTGATTTAACAGTATTATTATACTTAAAGATTACATTAATGCCAATTGCTTTAAGTACAGTTGGAAGGTATTGAAAATTAACATGGTAAGGTAGGCGAGGGATATTTTTACGCTGAAATTCCTTTACAATTACATTATTATAATACCTATTCTTGGCTTTCTTAAGACAGTTATCTAAAAATGAAATAGGATAACATAATTTAGTACCAATATTCATGATATTGCATAACTCGGAATCTAAAAATTCAGGACTGACAACTCTCAATGCTCGAAGAAACATAGCAGAGAAAATAGAGGATTTAATCGAAGGATGATGGTCAGAATAAAAATGCACATAAGAGTTATTATTAGTAGGCTTACGGTAGACTTCATATTTGAACTGATTAGAGCATCTCCAAATTTTTAGATCAAGAAAAGATAGGCTTCCATCATTTTCTTTTTCAACTGTAAACTTAATAGATGGGACTAAATTGTTGAGCCTACCAAGAAATTAGTCCACATCCAAATTATTAGGCCAAAGGCATAAAATATCATCTATATACCTGTACCAAACCAGGTTAAAATTAACAATCGTAGGCAAAATTCTACTTTCAAAAAATTCCATATATAAATTAGCTAGTACAGGTGAAAGGGGATTTCCCATAGCCAATCCAAACGACATAGCATAAAACTTATTATCAAACTGAAATTTACAATCTTTGACACAAAGCTTAATTAACTCATAAGAGTGTTGTGTTGAACAGGGAAAGAATATTCAGAGATCTTATCTTTTAAAAAATCAAGCAGGTCATCAACAGGGACTTTTGTGAATAGCGAGCATACATCGAAGCTTACCAATTTGAAATTAGGGTCATTAGGGAATTTCAGTTTGTCAATAAGATCCATGCTATTTACATATGTGACTCAGAAATAGAGCAACTAACGGCGTTAATAAACTAACTAACCATTTTGATAGCTTATAGGTTACGGAGCCCACTGAGCTAACAATAGGCCTCATGGGATTATTAACTTTGTGTGTTTTTACTAAGCCGTACAGATTGGTAGTGACGGATTGATACTAAGAAACTGCTGTGAAAGCCCCATTATAGTTATTTTTTAATATTTCTCTTAATTTTCTGTTAAACATTTTATTAACATCCTCCAATGGGTCTCTATTTAGAGGTTTGTACGTGTCACGATCACTTAATAACGTATTCATCTTTTCAACATAACTATTTTTGTCCGGTAAAACGTTAGATATTAGGGTAAAACAGCATAAATATGCGTGTAGAACAGCTAATACTTCCAATGCTTTATTTAACCATATGTATAGATGTAACCATAGCATGAAGTGGGATAGTTCTAAAGCGCTTGTTAAAAACAGAGATATAATAGAAAGAAATATTCTAGAATGTGCATTTATTCATTTTAAAAACACTTTCAATAACAGTGCGGGGACGTATAAAATTGACGATATCATGTTAAAATTTCTTTTGCCTCTCATTAACCCTTGTTAAGTATGTGCTAATTGTTTTGTTTTTCCTGTACGTTCTATATATTTATGGGCATCTCGCCTTTTATCTTCATTCCCTGACGAGGTGTAGCTTTGAATACACGAAAGGCCTTGGAATCGTTTTTCTTTTTCCTTGTGGGTTTGCAGCATTCATTCATTTCACGTGTTTTATTGTGAAATTCATCCCATATATATATATAAACTGGAGTTCATACCCAGACTATTGAATTTTACTGGAACAAACATAAATACTATATAAAGAAAATGAAAGGATGCAAAAAGGAGCTACTCATCTCGGACGTGTGGCAAATGATGTGGCGTGACCGATTCTTCCGAAATCCATTTTTTACTTTGTGTGACCATAGAGCGCAACAATTCCAATAAATTTACTTTCAATCTAATATTTTAACACGTTATGATTTACTTTTTATGCCTTTACTTTATTAGAGCGAACATTTTTTATCGTACTCCTTATCCTAAATATTGGGAAGCAATATGTTAAAGTGATTAACACTGGGAAGCAATATGTTAAAGTGATATACACTTGGAAGCAATATGTTAAAGAGAGGTTCCTGGGAAGCAATATGTTAAAGTGATCCAAAATTTTTGTTAAGGGGCCTACGATAACGTTTTTCAAATCTTTCAAATGTCTAGGATAAAGCGCGTCAAGGCCTGAAGTCTTGCTAACTTTTAGCTTATCGATATAATGCGCAATCTCACCCTCGTAAATAGTTATTTCATTGAAAATAGTCTCGCTACTAAATGGAATGATATCGTCCACGCCGGGGACATTATTTACGTGTTCTACGGTAAAAACTGTCACAAAAAAATTGTTAAATAACCGCCATCGCCTAAACGTCGGAAGCCAAAGCGCCGTTAGCGTCCACTAGAGGGCCTATGTTATCTTTCATCGGCTTGGCTTACGATTATTGACCTAGTGAAAAAACTTTTTCGGATTATGTTTACTATCCGCAGCTACAAGTATCTCAAAATTACGTTTAGTATTCCAAACAGATCTTTTAACCTGACGTCTAAGCTCAAAATATCTATTAAAGTTAGCTACCTGCCATTGCGCTCGTTTATGAACTCACCTATTTCCGCTGTCTACCACTTGGGCCTACCATGATTACTAGCGCGATTGGGCCTACGTGGGATAAACTCCCTTTCGATATTCAAGAAAACTTTCTTTAAACGCCTCCCAATGAAAATTTGCGTCCTTACCCATAAATAAATTATCCCAGTCCACTACTCTCCTGTTCGCAAAATTATCAAAATTAGCCCTACGAAAATCAGGGACTTCTATTACGTTACTATCCTTACTGTTTTCTATCAATAGCTTAAACCTCATAATTTGGTGATCACTACATCCCAAACTCTCACCTACTTCTAAACCTTCGACTATATTTTCACCGTTCGTCATCACCACGTCTAAAATATTGTCACCGCTAACTAACGAAAATATCATGACCTAACCTAACCAATCATCAAGGGCGTACAGTTAACCTAACGATTGGTTAGGTTAGGTCGTGATATTTTCGTTAGTTAGCCTTATAAGCCTAACTAAAGAAGGCTGGGGTCCCTATTCTTCAAAGTTACTAAGAAGTGTGTAAAATCTAGTATCTGTATCGAAGGGTTGAACGGGAGGTCTATAAACAACGACGAAATTAAAGCTAATACTAGGCGCCCTAACTTCAACACATATCGCAATTATTAATTGCTGCCGGAAAATCTATCTTAACCTCGATAGCCTTAAGGGAATTACGAATGGGCACCAAAACGCCGCCACCAATCCTATGTAACCTATCATTAGTAAAAAGTTTAAAACCCGCTATATCAAGTTCCCCCAACAAGTTCCGAGTTGCGGTATTTAACCACGTTTCGGTTATAGCAATTATCTCATAGTTCCCGGAATAAATTATCCCCTTAAATTCGTTCAAAGTATTTCTGATACTACGCGCGTTACAATAAAAGACGTTTAAATTATTTTTTTTACCACGGATCGGCGTTTTAAACTATTTTTCATGTATATTTATTACACACACACACACACACACCACTATATATATATATATATATATATATAATTGTTATATTAACTCAGAAATGTTCCTTGTCGTATCAGTAATGATAAAACTTCTACTGTTATTTCAGTTTTACAGAAAAAAACAGGTTTTTGCATGTTTACAGATTTTATTTCGCGTTGTTTTTCCACTGAATATGTCACGGCCTTTTCGCGAAATCAGCCTTTTTGCAAAAGGGTTAAGTCGTGATATTTTCATTAAACAACGACTTAACCTAACCAATCGTCAAGGGAGGACAGTTGACCTAACTGGGCATTCAATTCACCTAAATCGGCATTTTTTTGTAAAAAGGCCGATTCCGCGAAAAGGCCGAAACAAATATACAGTCTCGGAGGTTTAGTTGTGACTGTAACCTTTACTTTTTGCTTATATTATTTCAGACATAAAAGTTCTCTGCCAGCCTCGTGTTTGCAGTACTTTGTTTTCTGTAAAACCTTTTGAAAAATGAACAGTACTCAGTTGTACTGTAATATGAAGCTTTTACACAATTTTAACATTTTCGCTCTTCTATTCTGAAAACTTGACGTGATTTCCATTATTTTTCGTATGGAACTTTTTAAACTTTCATGTACTTTATTTCTGAAATGAATCAAAATTATTATATAATTCTAAATATGTGGCTTGTGATTCTGTTTTGCTGGCGTTGTTGCTTGTTTGAATTTATATTAGTGAACTTCATAGTGTTCCTTCAGCCTATTTGGATAATGTATTGATATCATCTGTAATTTTTCCACGTGTTCTTCGTCACAGATTTCCTTTTAAATTATTGAGTTATCTGGAAACAATATTACAGCTCTATCTATGATAATTTTATCTTCATCTTCAGTCATAATAGTAAATAGTAAAGGACCAATATACTGGTCATTGAAGTACAGAACTAATAATAACTGACCCTGAATTTAGTTCTACAGTATATACCAATATACCTCATGTAATCTTCGATCAAACATAGTACAGTACGTTTTACGTTTCGTTTTTGCTTTCAGTTTAGTGTTTCCAGAATTCTATCATGATGGCTTGATACAATTAAGTTGGATGAGGTATTTAACTGTTACAGTTCTTTCGAAACGTTTCAGCAAGGTGTGAGATGAACAGTAGGGTGGCCCACTTTTCAATTTTTTTTTAAAAGTATAGGTTATCGTAGTTTTTCCCATTATTTGGCATTATACTAGCACATTGGTACCATTTTTACAAAAATTGATCAATACTTAGGGGTCTCGCATCGATCTTGAAATTACGAGTTTTTTTTTTAAAATGCGTACTTTTTAACTTTTTACTGAATCAAGATAAATCATTAAGTAGGGATGTTTTCTGAATCCTCTTGATGAGAGAAGTCGTTTGGTGTGCCTTCCAATGTCATACGACTAACGGTTTAAAAGTTGTGCCTGTATACAGGTAATACCAATGTGCTAGTATAGTGCCAAATAATGGGAAAAACCACGATCACCTATACTTTTCAAAAAAATCAGCAAATAGCAGACAAATAAGGAAGAAAGAAACAATAACTTAAACAATCACTTTTGCATTGTATTGACCACTATCACACGTCACTGGCTGCAACGTTGTCCCGGTGCTACTGTAGTATGCGGTCTACCTACGATTCGGCGGTCTACCTACGATTCGGCGGTCTACCTTTTAATTATAGCTTCTTATCTTCTTATTATTTTATTATTAGGTTAATTGTACGCCCTTGACGATTGGTTAGGTTAAGTCGTGATATTTTCGTTAAAACTAACGAAAATATCACGACTTAACCTAACCAATCATCAAGGGCGTACTGTAGTATGCGGTCTACGTTAAGTATGCGGTAGTAGTATGTTTAACTTCTTTAATAATTCCTTAATTGTGTAAATTAAATTATAATTCCTTTCAATTCCTTTTCAATTCCTTTTAAATATTTTGAACGGTAGACCGCATACTACAGTAGAAACTTAACGGTAGACCGCACACTACAGTAGAAACTTAACGGTAGACCGCATACTACAGTAGAAACTTAACGGTAGACCGCATACTACAGTAGCACCCGTTGTCCCTGTGCTATGTCATCGTGGCGAGTGATGACTTCTTGAAGTCGCCGAGCTCTTTCCGGTTCTTTTCCACCACTTGCAGAAGATCCTGCAGCTGTGCCTCGTCCTTTGTGACCGTGTTCGCATAGTCTTGTATCAGTTGGACTCCTCTTTCAGCGACGTCATTGGTGACCTGGAGATTAGAGATCACATCCTTCAGACGACAAAAGTCCTCGTTCTCGTCCCACTTATCAGTTGACAGGGTGAGCCACGAAGACCCATACATCTTCAGACCTGCAAATAAGAACCAGGAGGACTCGTCGATCAGGTCGGGGAGTAGCGTCATCTCGTCGACTGAGACGTTCTCGTATGTGAAGTCTTTGGGTACAGGGAGGTGGGACAGCTTAACTGCCATCTGTTGCTTCACAGTGCCATCCACCTTGTTGCTGCATAGAGCGAAGATGACGGTCTGAGGCCTCAGATACCAGAAGTGCCGCCTCATCACTGCCAGTGACGCTTCTGCCACCTCGCGGTCCACTGCCCTATACCTCAGAAAACGCTGGTATAGTACCAGGTCATTCAACGGCGCATCAGCTGCTACAGGGGCCGCCAACCAAGCTGGTACGTACAGAAGAGCGATGAACACCACGATCCTGTGCAGTTTGTCGACCAGCTCGGCGTCGAGCTCCAGCTGCCTACTGAACATCAGCAGTTTTGTGTAGTAGATGACCTGAAACAGAATAGGCACCATTGTAAGTAAGACAGGTTTATTGTTACCAATTACTTTGTTTGCGTTATAATGAAATGTTTATCTTTGAATAACATTTAAACTGTCCTTGTCGGACAGCAGTCGATTCTTCTTTATATCTTCGACAGCGTCAGATGCTCCGATATCCCACAGCTTGTCCACACTGTCCGAAAACTTCTGCCGTTTTCCTCCGGCGTCAGTTTCTCGTTTTCTGCTCTTTTGGAGTAAGTGCCACTCTTTCCACAATGCCTCTAGCTTCCGTTCGCAGTTGAGCTTTGTGATTGTTTTAATGCGGGCCATGTTCCAAAACTTTAAGACGTTGTTTACGGTTTCTTTGAATGCGTCTTTCCTGTTAGCAATGTACTGGATGGATAACACTGAAGTATTGCAAAACCTGCCGTGTTGTTGGCAATTTGCTACCACTGATGGAGGACGACAGTTGGCCAACTAAAAAAATTTCCGAGGCCGATCTTAGAGAAGGTAGCGATGTTATTTTCGCCTTTCCTTTTGAACTCTATTTGTAGCTTCAAGAGTTCTTCCAGTTATGGTTGCCATCGATTTGTCCATGACAAAGGATGAGGAACTCAGACAGAATTTCAAAATGTTATGATCTGCAAAAAAAGAAATAGGTTAGGTACCTGGCACAGGCATAGTGCATTTTCTAATTACCTATATACATTATACATTCCGCCCGGGTATGGTGACTCATTTTTTTGAAAAGTATAGGTGATCGTGGTTTTTCCCATTATTTGGCACTATACTAGCACATTGGTATTACCTGTATACAGGCACAACCTTTAAACCGTTAGTCGTATGACATTGGCAGGCACACCAAACGACTTCTCTCATTAAGAGGATTCAGAAAACATCCCTACTTAATGATTTATCTTGATTCAGCAAAAGGTTAAAAAGTACGCATTTAAAAAAAAAAACTCGTAATTTCAAGGTCGATGCGAGACCCCTAAATATTGATCAATTTTTGTAAAAATGGTACCGTCGTTGTTGTTGTTGACGTTATAAGAGGTGAAATTAGAGTTGTAGGAGTGATAACAGAAAGTGGGGAAATGGGAAATATAGATGAAGAGTTGATAGGTCCTCGGGCTCACCAAGGATGCGCAGGTTTTTTTTTTTTTTTTTTTTTTTTTTAATGGGGGATTTAAGGTCTGGTGATAAGTGAATCACCTTCCTTGCGCGTTCAAGCTTTTGTAGGGTGCTTGACTTGTTAGCTTAGTTTGGGTTTTCTACCTCTTTTATTTTATTTATTTATTTATTTATTTATTTTTTTTTATTTATTTATTTATATTATTTTTATTTTATTTTTTTATTTATTTATTTATTTATTATTTATTTATTTATTTTTTATTTATTTATTTTTTTTATTTTTTTATTTTTTATTTTTTATTTATTTTTTTTTATCTTCTATACGGTACAAAAAGTGCCGTTGGTGGGGGGTGTCTGCTGCGGGGTAGACTTCTCTTGAAATAGAAGTACTCTCTCCCGCGCTGAGGTCCAATATCGAGTTCTTCATAGGTCTGTGGAGAGGTGTTTTGTACCTTCCTCCAAGTTTTCTCCGCCCTGCTGTGCAGGAGGACATTGAGGGCTGGTAAGTTTGCTTGTTGGTGCAGTGCCTGGGATGATATCCTGTCGCTGAGTCGTTTTCCCAGGATGAATCTTGTTCCAGCGTTCTGTATTTTTTGTAGCAACATCAGATTTGTGTCGCTCGTTGTGTGCAGTGGAATTGCCGGGTATTCGAGGATAGACCGAACCAGCGCCGTGTACAGCATCTTCTTATTTTTTACCGAGAGTCCCCTGAAACGGTAGAGTTTACTGAGCTCTCTTCTCGCTTTGTTTGACCTTGCTGTGGTATGGTTTTTATAGCCAAAGCTGTTGATGGTCAGGCCGAGAGCTGTGCCTTGTTGCTTGTAAGGTTGGACTCGGTTGTTTATTTCTAGTGCGTGAACGTTCCTGTGGCCACTGTTAATAACTGTGAATTTCTGTTGGTTCGTCTGAATTTTCCAACGTTCCTCGAATTCATTGATTCTTTCAATTTGTCTCTTCAGCCTGTTGGCGTGTTGCTCTTTGCCGAGGTTTGATGTTACTATTTGCGTGATGTCGTCCGCGTAGATGACTTCTCGGGTGTGTGGTGGGGGCGGAGGCAATTGGGCGATGTACAGGTTGTACAGAGTGGGCGAAAGTATCGCTCCCTGTGGCACTCCCGCCTGGATGTCGAAGAGCTTGCCAGTGTGGGTCTTGTGTTGGACGTAAGCTTTTCGATCTTTGAGGAAGCTGCAAAGGATTTTCCCTAAGTTTGCGTCCATGTTCTGTTCGAGGATGCGGTATTGTAATCCTTGGTGCCACACTTTGTCGAAGGCGGCCTTCACATCTCTCAGTACTATCGAGACTCTTCTGCTGAACGCTAGTTTGTTTGCCACCGCTTCGTGCAGAATGGCGAGGGCTGTGGCTGTGCCTCTCTTTTTCCTGAATCCATGCTGGGCGTCTGAAAGTGCACCATTGACCGTGAGGTGGAAATTCAGTTTTCGAAGGAGTATTTTTTCCAGGGTTTTGCCGAGTACCTCTAACAGGCTGATGGGTCTATAGTTCTCGATGAACTCTGTGGATTTCCCTCCTTTAGGGATCATGATGATTTTTGCGGTTTTTAATGCTTTTGGGAAGTATCCGATGGAGAGACTGGCGCTAAATATGTTTGCTATCTCTTCGTGTATGTTCGGGGGCGACTTTTGGATCAGGGTTTTCGTGATTCCGGAGGGGCCTGGTGCCTTTTCTTTAAAGAGGCTGATCGTGTCAGTGACCTCTTTCACCGTAATTCTGAAGTACCAATGTGCCAAATAATGTGAAAAACCACGATCACCAATATACTTTTCAAAAAAAATTGAAAAGTGGGCTACCCTAATGAACAGGGCCGCCGAGGATTGGTATATGGGCCCCCCTGTTTACTCAGTATTTTATTATGAATGTTTTTTGTGTACGTAAGAAGCAAACTGATTATATGTCGGTCACTATTCAAAACATACAGTATGAATAAATAAAGAAGAAATGACCATTTTATTTTTCGAATCAATTATCGTAATTCTATCACCATACAATTTACGAATGCAGTACCAGTCCATGCAGACAAGACAATTGTTTACTGCAAGATTTTCATAATTAGAAGTGTACTTTTTTTGCCTTCTCTCTAGCAGAGTGGTAAATGATTCTGATGAAATTTAAAGTACGGGCTAACTGGCTTTCAATTACAATGGTTCCCAGATCTGTCAGTCGGTCTTGGGGCATTGGTGGACCGCAGATATTTATCTGTTTCAGTTTGACTATGATAATCTCGATAAAATGTATGTTCATTAATTATATTTCCTCTCTGTTATTTAATCAATTGCTTTATTAATATTTTTAGATTTTATCCCCCCTCTTTCCGGGCCCCCTAGAGGCCCTGGCCCCGGGGATTTATCTCGGCTTCCCCGCTCTCTTGGCGGCCCTGGAGATGAGTACTGCTAGTCTTTTTTTTCGAGGAGTTGGGGGAATGGCTCGATCTGCTTCCATTTTTTGTATATAATAGGAGCATTGTTCCACCTTTTTTAAAGTGCAGAATCAATCGTCTCCATAGATTTTCTCCAGAATATTCATAATAGCTCTGCTGCGCCTGTGATTTCTTTAAAATACTCTGTATTCCATATCTCACGTTCCAAGGCCGAATTCTCCTCCGATTAGTACGGTGAAATGATTGCATCATTTTTGACTGATAATATTTACCACGTTCATTTTTTAATCATTCTCTAATTCTTATACATCTTTTTTCTTTTTTAATTCAGTTTTGGGCAAGGTAAATACTGTAAATACTGAAATGAGTTATTTTTTAATTTTTGCCTTCCTTTTTGGGAAAGTACAAAATTATTTTAGATTTATACTTTATATTTTCTCATACTTTTTCATCAGAGGGTTTGCAGATGGATTGATTTTTGTTTGAGATTCATGGGCAGATCCAGGGGAGGGGGGGGGGGGGGGCTAGGACGTGTCCCGCTAGGCTAGATCCTCAAAGGCAGAGGCGTCATGCCTATAGACGTTGGGTGGGCACGTGTTCACCCAAATTTATAATAATATTTACGAAGTAATACTAAATAATATTCAGTAAAGATAAGAGAATTCAAATAAATTAACCCAATATACGAGTATATACATACTGTTGACTTTTCTTATCCTTAAAATGTAAAGCACTGAATTACTGATTTCTTACAACTGATTAAAAATTAGTTCTCTAACAGTCCCCCCACCCCCCCAAATATTTGGTGCATGACATCCCTGCCCAAAGGAGACCAAGTCGAAATTTTACTGAAGTACATAAAACGCTTTACACCATTGTTCCAAAATTGCCCATAAAATCCATAATTTTCATGCAACTACGATAAATTTTATGCCATTGTGCTCAGTAGATATTTGTCCCTCCTAAAATATCGTTGTCTATTCGTGTCATGTACATATCGAATATACCAATATTCCTTTCTTTAATCTGGCAACACTCAATAGCAGCACTAGCAGAAAAGACCGTGGCACTTAGTGTACGCTATCTGTTCGCGTTTTAATGAATGTATTGTATATGTATGCATTTAATATAATTTAAATGTGGCCATCCCCTCAGGGGAGTGTGTTTTTTTATACCTTTCAGCTCACGCACAGGAATAGGAAGCCTGTTTCCTGTTGCTACATAGTATGGTGGGTGAAACGTGTGGTATATAAAAAAATGTGGATCAAATAAAATACTTGGCATGATATCTGTTTGTCATGAAGCAGTTTGTCCATCTCGAGATCGTTTTACTCTCCCTTGTTAATTTATTTCAATTTCTCTATTCGAGCCCGTGGGAAGTAGGGCCTCTATTTAATTAAGATGAATTAATAGCAGTAAATTCTTCAATTCACTTTACACTAGGGCCAACGAAATAGAAGCTTCTATCCGCGGCCCTAGGCTTTTATTTATGTCAAGCGCAACGCTATGTCGTTTTTGAAGGCCTACTTTGATTTTCGGTTAAGGCTTAACCGGATCTTTATATTTTTATGAACTGTAAAATTTTTGGTATTATTATAGTATTACACCCGTCTAACGTCCAGCAATTATTATATTCATTAGGTAGATTTTTTAATTCTAAGACACTTTTCTTCTATAGTGTTTCCGTCGCAAATGCTTCGTTTTCGAGATATAAACGTTTTTTTGGTGTGTATCTAGTGTGTGTTTGTACGTTCGTGTGTGTTGACGTCACATGTCTGCCCAATCAGAGCGCTCCATCCATTTCGAATTTGAATTAGTTTGCTACTGGAATGGTTTCGTGTGACATGTGTTCGTTCCATTATTACCGCTGTATTGTCGCTTTCTATGAAAATTTAGAAAAAAGTGTTGAGTTTCTGCGTGCTCACGGTGTTCTACCGACAGTAGTGAAGTGTCCACATTGTAAAACGGAGTGTACATATCGTCAAGACCAGAAACTGTGATGTTGTAGAAAAAGTTACGTTGTGCTTAAAACGAAGAAAAGACGGTACTGTGATTATTCTGTCTTAGATTTTAAAGGTAATTCCTGTTTTTCTTTTAGGATAGGTTAGGTTTAGTTAAGTTAGGATAGGTTAGGCTAGGTTGTTAGGTTAGGTTAGGTCAGGATAGGTTAGGTTAGGTCAATTTTGAAGGTGAAATTTGTTTTTCCTATGGTTTTTGATGTGTTTTGAATGAATCTGACCTTCAAAACCGTCGGAAATGACTCGTTTTCTGTGATTTCCCCCACATTGCCGGCTGGGGGGGGGTATCTCAAAACGAGTCATTTCCGACGGTTTTGAAGGTCAGATTCGTTCAAAACACATCAAAAACCATAGGAAAAACATAAATTTCACCTCCAAAGGGAGACGGGTGTAATACTATAAATTTACCAAATTATTAAATAAAAATACATTTTTCTAGTGTAGTTTTATCTGCTAATTTCAAAAATAACATTCTTTTTTGGAGACCCCCGAAAATCAAATAAGATATTGTTCAATGTTTTTTTTTTATTCAACGAAAGCTTAATGGGAATGGTTAGTATACTCTCCAACAACCGGTTGTGTTTACAGTTTTCTTTGCAAGCTCTTTTCCCCATCATCAACCGCACTGGCTAGGGATGGGTTTAATGACTGTCGAAACCCCATTGCAATTCAAAATCATGAGAATTCTGGGAAGTATAGAACAGCTTTCCGTACATATTTGACGAGGATTCGCGGGTTAACCTTGGATTCTCACAGAGCGGAACAGATGAAACAGGAACAAGAGTACTGGAGGCATGTACTTCAACGTATTATTGCAGTTGGGTGCAATTAGCAGAACGTGTATTAGCATTTAGGGGAGCCGATGAAAAGCTTAGGTCGCCCCATAACGGGAACTTTCTTGGTTTGTTAAAACTCATTGCTAAGTTTGATCCATTTCTTTCTAACCATATTAAGGATTATGGAAGTAGTGGAACTGAAAAGCCTTCGTATATGCCTAAAACAATATACGATGAACTCATCCAGCTCATGGCTAAAAAGGTAAGATAATCTATTTTGGAAGACTTAAGAAAAGCAGGATACTTCAGTTTGTTGACTCTACACCAGGTCTTTCACATGTTGGTCAACTAACTGTTATTGTCAGATATGTGTCACTCGATGATGGTCTTCCCATCGAACGCTTTCTACCTTTCCTTGAATTAGAAAAGCACAGTGGTGAAAGTATGGCCAACATGGTGCTGGATTATCTAGTTAATGATTGCAAAGTTGACTTTGGTAGGTGCTGAGGATATGATAATGCAGTGAACATGTCAGGGAGGTATAATGGCATGCAGCAGGAACTTCAAGAGAAAAATAAGTATGCCATATATATTCTTTGTGCTGGACATTCACTTAACCTTGTTGGTCGTGCTGCAGTTGATTGCTGCCTAAATGCAGTAAATTTTTTTTGTGTTGTGCAACAGTTGTAGACATTCTTTTCTGCCTCTATAAAACGTTGGCAACACTTAAATCATATTTGGGTCCTGATTCCACAGTACCAAAACGCCTCTCTGACATTCGGTAGTCAGCACATGCAAAGACAACTTCAGCCATTTCTGAGGCGTATGATCCAATTATTTATTGATGCCCTCGCTCATGTCCATACTGATGATAGTGAAAAGAGTGATACAAGGAGCGAGGCTGGCATTCTGTTGGAGAAAATGGAGGACTTAGAGTTTGTGTTCATGTTAATTCTCTGGAACCGTTTATTAGATCAGGATGTACAGATAACCCTTCGTACATGTGCAAAGTAATTTACACGTCACTCACTTCTTGAAAGACGTCCGTGAAAGTTTTGGTGAAATTGAATTAAAAGCAAAAGAGATCCTGCCTTCGGTAGACTACAAGTGTGCGAATAAAAGGAAAAGATTGAGAAGAAAAGAAATCAACGATAGTGATGCACCTAATGCTGATGAAACACTTTCTCCATGAAACAAGTTTCAAATTAAATCTTTTATTCGTATGATGGATGCTCTTGAAACAAATTTAAATAAAAGAGCAAACATATACGAAAATGTTGCAAGCAACTTTTCCTTTTTGGTTGATGTAGATGCTTCGGAAGAACAGCTGAGTGAAGGTATAAAGCTTCTGGTTAAAGACTATCCTGAAGATGTTGATGTCACTCTTGTTGGAGAATTAAAACAATTTCATGCTTACATCAAACAAAATTACTCAGAAAAAAGACATTTATGCCACCAGGATCTATATCAAATCATCGTTCAAGATAATATTCAGTTGGCTTTCCCTAATGTAACGGTAACGAATTGCTCAGGTGAAAGGTCATTTTCGCAACTGAAAAGAATAAAAAATGAACTACGGACGACAATGGTACAAGAAAAGTCTGCACTAAGCATTTTGTGCATTGTGACAAACTTCGTAGTTTATCTTTTGACATTATCAATGATTTTGCCATCCAAAAATCACAAAATAAAACGTTTTAAATACAAATAGGATCCGTTTCCATTTAATAACTGCTAATCTGTACAATTGTTCTACTGTTGCTGTAGAATAAAAGTTTTAATACCAAATTTGAAATCGTACCAAGGTCTTCATTTCAAGGTATCTCGATCATAATGCAGATTGGCTTATTGCAAGATAATGTTTTTAGTTAGATTACTAGTTTTTAATTTTTTGTTGCAACCTTTGCCCGCCTCTGTATGATATATGCCTGAATTAGAATATTTTAATTGCTAACGCCATGGGGCCTCGTAATCTAAGAATAGCTTAGGGCCTCAGCATTTCTAAATCCAGCACTGCTTGGCTGCTCATTTTCACTATATTCTTTATTACTAAGTTCACCGGAAATAAATTCCAATGTTTTAACCATATTCCTCGTATTATCATACTAATGAATATACTTGACGGGAATGTAATTTAAACTTCATTAGCACATCAAATCAAGTCAAATCCCGCAAATGAGGCGGGATGCTGCAGAGGGGTCGACCGCAGGTCGATCCTGAACCATCGTTCGAACCCACAAAGTAAGTAACATCCAATATCATGTCCTTAATATTTTTACCAGAATGTTTTTTAAAGAAATCCCTTACATATAAAGTCCTTAATTGGAGAGAATCTTTGATTAATTGCTGACACAGATCTATCCAATCGAAATGCTATACCAAGCTTCAGTGAAAAATTTTTTATTGCCAAGTTCTTCATTTATTTTTTGAGAAATGTTCAAAGCTTTTTTTTTCAGTCAAATGAGCAACTTTCTGCTCATTGCTGTATTTCAAACACGTTTAACTGGATCTATTATTTTACACAAACCACTATCTTAAGCTGCAGAAAAGGATCTTCCATGAACCCAGGACCCTGGAGAAGGGAGGATGCATGAGGTGCCAAAGCACCAAGGCTCGTAATTCCTCTCCTGAACCTTGCATGAAAGGCAGGGCCGGCGAAAGCTGCCCTGGGCTCCGGGGAAGGATTGGTATATGGGCACAAAATGGACGCGTGCAGTACAACGTTGCAAATGTTGATCAATGTTCCAAAAGGATGAGGGGGATGTTGCAAGGGTGGTATGCAACAAAAGAGAGGTTGTTGAAAGGGGGAGGGGTTATCCCCCAAGTTGCAATGAAGGGGGGAGCTTTGGGGGGAAGGGAGGATGACCTCCCCCGAAAGGGGTAACCTTAACTAAAGAGAGAGTGAGAGAAAGAGGAGGAGGAGGGTCTTTGAGGGAGAAGCTGGGATGTCCTCATCCCCCAAACGGAAACCTTAACCTAAGAGCGTTGTTTCATCCACCAGAGTCAGCCGCATAGTGAGAGTCAAGGGGATCCGCAGCTGTTATATCGTCAGAGTCATACCATATTTTCCTAAGTAATTTTTTGTGGTTTTGAGAAAAACGAAAAAAAGGGTTCTAAATTAAATTACTTATTTGCAAAAATTCATATTTTCCTAAGTCATATCACCCTCATAGTTCATCTTACAAAGACGAAATTTGTACTGAACGATGCGCAATATTTTTTACATGGCATTAGCAATAAAAACTCAAAAACGTCAAAAAGTGACTTAGGAAATTTTGTTTTGACGCTGACGATATAGTGTCTGGAGTTGCCAGATACTACTTTTTATTTATTTATATATTAAAGGCAGGGTTGCCAGAGAGCACTATTTATTTATATATAGATGAGTTGCCGGATAACACCATTCTATTTATTTAGTTATATATAGATGAGTTGCCAGATACCCCTATATAATTTAATTATGTTCAGGTGTACATTAGGGTTGAGTTGCCAGATTACGCTATTCATTTAATTAAAGCAGATATTCTTGACAGTTGGTTTAGAAGTCTTAGACAGCCGATCGGTTTAGAAGGCATAAACAAGCCATTTGGTATACATATAATTAAATAATATCGTTTATATTTACACACAAAAGAATTAAATAAAACACCATTACATCATTCTGTTTATTTAGACGAATTATTGGAATCAATTTCATGATATAGAAAATAAATATATACTCGTTCATTCAATACAAACGAGGAATATATGCAATAAAAAATAATAAGAGTATAAGAAATACGAAAGAAGAACATATATACATTAAAAAAAATAATAATAGTATAAGAAATACGAACGAGGAATATATATATATATATATATATATATAATAAAAAAAATAAAATAAAAAATTCTAAAAAATACAAAATGATGGAGTATAACCATCAATATAATAGTACAGGAAAAATAATATACACACAATTATATTAAATAATTAAATATATTGAAAATAAATATACATCAAAATACATACACTTTATGTTCTACTGCGCTTAACTAAAACATTAAACTCGCACGTAATCGAGTCTACAGTCACATCATTATTGCTTTGCACTACGCAGTAAATACGATTTAACATTATTTCACTGCTCAAGTTATAGGGATACCTATACTCGATGTAAATGGCCTTCATATCGTTCAATACTATTTTTGTGCCCACTTTACATTCGGTTGGCAAGTTATCTTTAAACACGGCTAGAATACATTCAAAAGCACCCACAAAGAGGTCATTGTTAACCACAACATCATTATTAAATACAACTTTATAAACACTCCTTTCCAATCGATGGTGTGAAAAAACTATATAGGGCTATGGGTTGATTGCCTGATACCCTCATCCGTTGGAAATTTCCAGCAGATTTCAGTGGAGAGTTACCGACAAAAGCCCTATGTTTTTTTCGTTAGAGAGTTATGTATGTGGTCTTCAAAGGACCTCTTTATATTTAATTGTTTTCGGGATTTGGACTACCTATATGGTAAAGAAAGAAATTGCCTTACCTTATTATTTCATTGGGCCTCGCTTCTGTTTCGAGGTAGGGCCGTGGTATCATGGAGTTACACAATGAGTTCACTCGATGTAACTAATATAGGCAGTCACTATTTAAACCCCTGAAGGAATAGGCCTATCCTTTTTATAGTTACATATTAGGTTTTATATTATAAGGAATTCACTCAGAACTTTAGGGAAGACAAAAGCACATCTTCCCTGTTTAAAGCGTTCGCTGTAACATAAGCAGCTCCGACGCCACTCCTATAATATAATCTTCGTATTTTCATTATTATTGCTGATTTCGCAAAGGTCGTTGACTCGTTTCTCGATGTAATTCTCATGAGTTGGCAATGGAAAAGTTTGAACACGAGATCATAATTTGGTTTCTGTTGTTATGCAGGCCCGAAGCCTACATGGGTTCTATGTACGTATGTATGGCAATTATTTCATTCCCAATAGGCTATGTCGCCAATCCCGAGGCAATTTTGCATAGATATTTAATTCAATTAATTAATAATTTATATTTAATTAAGAAGTAAAGGTACCACATACGATACCATGTTGTAAGCGTGTATAGTTTTTCCATAGATGGTTTATTCTTACCGATCCGAGCTTTTCAACCGTGAACTCATCTTCACAACGCATAGCGGCAGTTGAAATAATCTAAGTCGTAACGACAGCTGCTCACTATATAAAGAAATAGTTCTTCAGGGTGAAGGGTGTAGACGAGCTCAGCCTTGTACCGCTCAAGTGCTTTGAACCAAAGTTCATGATATTTTGAAGAGTCTAAACCTTTTAAATAAGCATCCAGCTCTAGACCATTCTCGCCTTGTTCACTCCTACACTCGGTAAACCCGTCGAGCAGAGCGGTGTATGCGTATTCAAGAACCATATCAAAATAAAGCATATCCGTAACACGTGCGTGTAATATATGCTTCAGCTTGCGGAAACCGACGATTTCAAACATTCTGTCGAGGATGAATCGGTTTCACGTAGGGACAAGAACGTTATTATCAGAAGCATTCTTCCATATTAATCGTATATCAATGCATGACTGATCGTTATTTATACACAGCATACAAACAATGGCATATGAGGGGCTATCACTATCTGCTCTCTTCTTGTACCGCCACCTGCAGTTATTTTATAACGATCCTCACTCCACTTCTCAACTATCACAAAGACTATTCATCTCCTCAACACTTAAATAAACAACATTCCGTTTACCAGAGTTTGTCTACAAGTCGTTTCTAGTACATAGTTAATGGCTCCGGTTTTTCGCCTGAACACGCATAATGACTTCGTTACGGACACATCATACACGGCATTGAGAATGCTGCTCAAAGGAAGTTCCATCGTATTCGAGGCGTGCACGTCTACTCGGTTCAAGCTCTGAGATGACTTTGAGCCACAGGTGGGCGGATCGGCTCGACAGGAGGTGTGAGTCACATCATAAGCTGATGAATCTTGTACGACGTTGTTTCAACGTGAAAGAGAATACTTGTAACCCATTATACTGGGTAGGTGTTTTGAGAAATTTTCCGATACAGGAAACAGTACCGGTTTTAATGTTTTATCAGTCCCACTCCCTAGAATGCGCACCAGACATTTTCGTTCAGGGGGATTTTCACAAACTAAACACATTTTATTCACACTCCGGCGCACTATTTGAGAGAAACATATGCCCATATTTTTCCTTTTTGCTTAGCAGAAGATACTCGTCTCTAAATTCTGTTAAAAACTCACGCCTGCCTTTAGCCACAACCTCACTACAAACCTCATGATATATATTAATGTAGTGGAAAAAATACTTCCGATTCTCCATTATGACAAGATTTACATTCTCAGTCAGAGGGTACGAGTACTCGGTATGATGCAACATGGCATAATACCGCTTGTCACACGACTCATCAACAAGACTCACTAACCATAACCGTTGCTTCTCTTCTGCACGTGTTGTTTCTTCCACTTCACGGTATATATAACCTTTTGCAAAGTTTAGTCCTACAACATATTTCAATACATCGCTTGTACCACGAAATCCCGCAATACTCTCGCCAGAATACCCGTAGAGTATTTGTACCTCTTGTTCATCAAGCTTCGCACGGTTCAATGTAGCGTTAAAAGTATCAAAGGAGGTTGGAATAGGGAGCCATTGAGTATCGACCATATCTTCACACTTTGCTGAATGCCACTTCATAAACGTCGAATACGCAATATTAAAGGTAGCCATTACTATTTTTCGTCTACGTGGGAATTCGCCAAATACACGTCTGAGATCGAGGGCTTGCAGCGGTCAACTGAGCACGCAGGGTAGAGATTGCCCAGGTAGTAGCAGGAGTCACGTGACCATTGATCGATCATACAGGGGGCGGAGCTTAGAACTTTCTCCTGTACACACACACAAAGGAGAAAGTGAAACGCTAATTGAAACATGATTTATTTAATAAATGAATTATTCAAGGTATATATTTACAAATACGTGTAAATGAACATATCGTTAACAATAGACATATAACAATCAAAGATTATGGTATCCAAAGGGTACGGTATCATAGGTACCAGGCACCTGGTAACGTTTCCTATAGGTGTTACGGCACACCTTCATAACTCTAAGTTCCTTCACGCCCCCCAGCTTCTGCACCAGAAAATTGTGGGACCCTACAGTTAGTTGGGGCGGCTGGTTGGCCTCATCTACCAAGCACACTAGAGCCTTCAACGAATCAAAGTTAACGACCCGCCGATTCGCTGATTGAGCGTGATACCCTAAGCCTTCATGATATATTTCATATCCTCTCCCACCCTCACCCGACCCGTACCCCATAAGTTTTTGGTCCTGTTGAGACAAAAGAGTCGGCGTATGCGATGTCTCCATACTCATCCTTGATCTCATCAGTCAATTCTCCGAGGAATTAAACAATAGGCGGCATGTATTCACCCTACCTTGCTGTGAATATCACACTATCTGTATCGGCGTACAGAACTCTCCGACCAAGAGAATGCAATAGGCCCCAAAGTTTGATGCGTGCGTAGGCCGTTGTGAAGCTAGCTACAGGTATGTTTGTAACCCATGAGGTATCTGTGGCCAATTCAGTAATGTACTTTATTATGTATTACCTACATTCACGATCTCCATAGCCTCTTTATCGGGAGCGTTGGCATAATCCCAGACTTCACTATAACTTTGAGCCAAATGACCGTTCCCCTTGCCAGTATTCTGCGCAAATTTTCCCCAAAGACTATTTAGACACAACTTTGCACTAAAACGGTTGCCTGGGTTCTTTACAATTTGGGAACGGTCAAGTTGTATCCCTTCACGGTCAGTAACGTTGAATATAAGTCGATTTTTCATCTTCGGTATCAACTCCTCGCGGATACCCTGATGCCTCTACCTTATCCTTCAAAAAAGTGTTTATATATAGCGTGAAAAGGTTGCGTAGCTTCTGAAACCTCCACACCTCATATATCTTCAATATTCTGTAGCGATGGCGAACGGCTAGGTCCAGCTCAGTGCTTGTATATACACCTCTGATCTTACGCTGGTTCGTTATGTGATTACAAAACCATTGTTCTCCTCTGCGCACTCCACCCACAGGGGAAACATGAGCTTGTGGTCTATAATGACAGGCAAGATCGGCATCCATAAATCGCGAAGGGGGAGCACGTCTACGAAAGAAAGACCGAAATAGTACTTGTTCAAATTGGTTGAGAACACCTCGATGGGTGGCATGTCAGGTCCCACCAGTTTTTCAGGTTCACCTACGGGGTACGGAGTGTTCTTCATCACGTAGGGATATAAAGAACAGGAGTCATAGTAATGGAGTTTCACTCCCTCCGTAGGCGGAAAGTATAGCTTGAGGAGATTTGTACGCCCTTCGAACAAGCTATCACCGCATTTGAGAGGATCCAGCACCATTGAACGCTTGATCGTGTTTATCTCTTCACGGTCCTGTCCATCTGTTTCCATCCGTGCATCATACTCATGCTCCCACAAGAACTTTAGTGAACTGGGCGCTTATAATCTGATCGCGGGTGCGGATCCATGCAAGAATGTTGGCAGGAGATCTACCGTGGATATCTCCTACGATTCCACACTCGGGATGTGGGCATCCGTGCCACCAGCAGCCGTTAAAGGAGTACACAGTCTTCTCACCAGTGGCACGATTTTCGCTTAGACCATCAACCCAAAAAACACGACCATTAACCTTAATGGGTACTTCCCCCATGTTGCGGGCATGCTTTATGTATACACCTGTCTGCTGCTGTATGTGCATGAGCCAATAAATAGCCTTGTTCCCATAACTGCGGGGATTGTTTCTGTGAATGACGGCTAAGGTGCTTTAGGCATGAAATTGTTCTTGAACACTGTAAAGCACAATGAGGCAATCTTGGTTGCAACTTGCAACGGATCGCATTTGAAACGGTCTATGTACATCCTTCTAAAGGCCTGGAATGTGTAAGGGAAATATCCTTTTGAAACTTTAGCGGCTACACCCATGACCTTGGGTAGCTTTGTACATTACCTCTTATTTACATCTGTAAAGTTTGTTGTCTCTTTTCAAGGGATCACCTGTAAATATCTCAGATGACTCGTGCTCAAGCAGCTCCTTATAAAGGAACTGTGTGTGTGTCAAATTTTGCAAGAATATACAGTCATTTTTTTGAACTTGTCCGCTAACTTGACAATATAGGACACAAGGAGTTTCACGGAACTCTTGTGTGCAGTCGTTTTAAAAACGTTTGTCCGTTTACCACATTTGTGACACTCATCACACTCGACCTCCATGCACTCATCACAGATAGTCTGGCTTACAAGTAGATGTGGAATGACTTCTTTGCTTTCAGCGTTCGTATATGTTTCTCTATCGTAGTACACAGTTATACAAGGTCTATTTTTAGGCTTAGCGGCTTTCATATAACATATATGCTTTACTCCAACCGCCTTAATAGTTCTCATAGCATGTAGAACAGTGAATTTCATCACATTTATGCTTGAAATTCCCCCAATTATCCATATATGAAACATACCACATTCACAGATTCTCATTTTCCTGCACGTGCCAATTGACTTATGGAGCTCAAAACAGTTATTATTGAAAAATGTGCGTCTGCATACATCACAATCCCTCTTCTCAGCTTCAACACACGGCTTTCACATTTGGAGCTTTTACACTGCGCACATACCATGTGGCAATCCTTACAATGTTTCTCTATATCATCCGCAAACTCGAGACACCCTTACACAAATCATGATGCCGTCCATATTTTCGACTTTTATCATAACTCGCGTAAAGATCCCTTATATTACGGATGGGAGATACGTTGTTCCTGACAGTCCTAAAATAAGTAGGGTCTTGTACGATCTCTCACACTGCTTTTAAAAACATACGCAGTCCTACGACGTTCATCTATTCCAAATACAACTATACGAACATTCATTTCCTGCTCTACCATTCTCAGCTCTTCAGGACCCATATTACACTCAAACTCAAGTTTACAGTCTACAGTTAGTTTATGGGCACGTTGCACAACCGTAGGCAACGAAATGTTTTTGACCCATGTATTTAGTACAGTGAACATATGAGCTAAGACTAGTGCTATAAAGCCGCAACCACGATCGACGTTTATATGCCGCCTGTAAATAGCCTGAGAATTGAAGTTAAGAGTATAAGGTGTGGCACTATGACCCGCAACACGGAATACACGGTCATTATTTACCGTGAAGTTGTCCATATTGAAGGCTGTACTACTTTGAGAAGCCTGCATTATACGGTCCAAAATATACTCTATATCTACAGCTGTCAAGCGTCTGAATGGTATTACTACCCAAAAATCATCTACATCCCTGTCATCTGACCCAAACCTGAAGGACAGCCTCGTCCTGATTTCACGCTCGTCGCGGCCCTGAAGGGCAAACTCCACAATACGTTCAACTACGCGCCGTAGCCCGTGTTGAACACCATTGCTATACATGGAGCTAGGATCAACCCTGACTATATACCGATTTCTAGTCAGGGCTGGGGTGGGGGTGGCGGTGCGCACCAACTCGAATGTTATACCATCCTCTACAGGACGAGAAGCTGCTGTTGCTGCTGCGTAGGATGTACCCGGAATTGAAAGGAATAAGGGGGATATGTTTTTAGTTGAGGAAGGTACTATTGTGGGGATTGTGTCGTAGGATGTAGAGGGTTGGGGCTCTATTACTGGTGGTCTAACAACCGGCGCATCCTGACACGTTTTATGCCTGACGTGGAGGGCTCTTCATCATGCCTCCGCCTTGAACTGTCGCGTGCTACAGGTATCACTGTTGTGGGCTCGTTAGTGGAGTTGGAGTCTGTGACAACTATACTGTCGTCGGGGTCATTTGTAATATCGATGATGGGGTGCTGTACATCGTCGTCATTCACAGTTCTGTAGAAGAGGAAAAACAAGACTGTAGAATATAAGGATCACCACTTAAATTTTTATTATATTTTGTAAATGACCCACTTAGGAGTGTGACGTGTTAGAGATGGATTCTGTAGAAAAATTCAGGTTCACGAGCCTGTCCACATGTATTATATCTGGCCCTACAGGATGTGGTATAACGGTGTTTATGCTTAAAATCATTAAAGAAAAGGGAGAAATGTTCTCAAAATTTGTGCATAAAGTTATATGGTGCTGTTCGATGTATCAATCAGTGTTCAACGAGTACCAAGATGATATTTTGTTCCACAAAGGTGTATATAATGTTAATTCGCTAAAGAGTAATGAACATACAGTCATTGTAATTGACGATCTCATGTTGGAGATGGATAAAACGTTTGCCGAGACATTTACAGTATTCTCCCACCATCTTAACATAAGCGTGTTCTTCATCAATCAGAATCTATTTTTCAAAAATAGATACATGCGCGATGTGTCGTTAAATACACAATATCTAGTTTATTCGCGCAACGTAGAGATGTATCACAAATTGGAGTATTAGCCAATCAAATGTTCCCGAAGCAACGTAAGGAGTTTTTGGAAGTTTAAAAAGAAGCTACAAGTCAGCGTTACGGATATTTGCTTTGTGACCTTCATCCGCGAAACACGTTTATGGTGCTTCTAAGAACGAATATATTTCTAAACAAGCCGAAAACGGTGTATATTCCAGAATGACAAAGAGGCTAAAGAAATACTATGAATTAATAAAAATCTATCATCGTCTGCCCCGGGCAATGCACAGATGTTTGCTAAAAATATCGACTCCGACTTTTTAAAATGCATCTGTGAAATCTGTCTTAACGCTATAAATTGCAATGTATCAATGAAACCCCCTCAGAAGGCTCGCCTACGCCGTTACAAGAACATAATACGTACAGTCGCTCGTAAGTCAAACTGTGGGGAAGAAAAAACGAATTATTGTACAAAGAGGAGGGTAATTCCTCCCCATCTTATTTTCAGTTTTGGGTCCTTTACTGACTAGATTAATATAATGAAGAAAGTGGTAGTGATTCCACAAGAGGTGTATGCTTCACTGCAAAGATGAAAGAGTCCAGACACGGTTTTAGAACCCCGTATAAGCAGGCTTATACCTGATGAGAAAAGAATATTATACCAAGAAGCTCTGCAGAAATTTCTTCACGAGTACGAAAATTATAAGAATCCGACAGAGATCCCGTGGTTATTAGGCACAGCACGGAACGATGGCATGGTGACATAGGACCTGTGTCCGACGATAGAGCTGACCAACCAAAGAATAACGGTCGGCCACACAACATATCGAGCATGTATTAAAAAGACCCTCCCACATACATTGAGGAATAAAGGTTTAAGTCTTATATCTATTGAATGAGGATCCCAACATATAGTGGACCGATACAGGCGAGATCATTGTGGAAGGAGCAAAGGTACAGGGATCGAATATCGTAGACACTCCATGATCTGGTGAGAAAGTGGGATAGGCCCTCACCATCAGGATGGAAGCATATTAAAGCAAGACTACAACAAATAAATGTCCCCAAAACAATGATAGGAAATCTGAACAGGTTAAAAGACTTGAACATGCATCGCACGTGCCACAATTGAGAACGCCATCCCCCAGCGGTACACTCTGAAGAGGAGAAAGAAGAGGTTAAACAACGGTCAACCCTACCCACGTGCCTCTAAAATACGCAAATGGCTAACATAGAAGACGTTATGACATTTCTAGCCAAGCCTCCTACGGAGGTGTAGATAGACTGTACAGAAGTGTTTACAATGATGGAGTAGGGAAAAAAGATGTTGAGAGGTTTTTGCAGGAGCAGGACACTTATACACTTCATAAGCCTATGAGAAAAAGGTTTAAAACAGCCGAGACAACAGCAGCATCGATTGACTCTATTTGGCAGGCAGATTTAACAGACATGCAAATATATTTAGTGTATAACGATGGTTACCACTACATCCTATTCATAATAGATGTATTCTTTAGATATCTGTGGCTAATTCCTCTGAAAAATAAATCGCCTGAAAGTTGCTAAAGCCAACAAAACGTTGATGTTGAAAGAAAACAGGGTTCCTGGCTATTTTTGTAGGGATATGGGGAAAGAATTTATAGGCCGAGCTTTTCAGAACATGTTGACAGAGTTTAATATCAGCTCCAACAATTCAATTCTATACATAAGGCCTCTTTAGCTGAAAGAATTCAACGTACCATAAAGGAACGCATGCACCGTTATTTTACACATAAAAACATATACAGATTTATAGACATTCTGGAATCATTGGCCTAATCATACAACCTTACACCATCGCACGATTGGGACAACACCTAACGAGATTTTAGAAAGAGGTACGCACACAGAGCCTGATGTGACAAGAGACAGAACACCAACACACTATGTGCGTTTCAAAATCAATGATTATGTAAGGCTGTCGCGTTCGGGAATAAATTCGTGAAGGGATTTGAGCAAGGCTGGACACGTGAGATTTTTAAAGTTAGGGCTATGAGACTTAAAGGCGAGATAATGCTGTATTACGTTGAAAATTTGAATGGGGAAGAAATCGCAGGAGGCTTTTACCGCCAGGAGTTGTAGAAAGTGACATTTAATTTAGGAAAAAAGTGTTTAAAATTGAAAAAATTTTAGGAAGCAAAGGGTCAGGAAAGAGAAAAATGTATCTGGTGAAATGGCTAGGGTACCCAGAAAGCTTCAACACCTATATAAAAGCTGACGCAATAATGAAGCTTAAATAGTATGCAACATGGCGCCTCCTCGTCCCTGTCTGTACATCCTAACAACACCCTGGCCAACTTTGTAACAGAACTCCATGGCCCCATTGAATTGGGTCGTGATTCGTATGAGGTGGGGATATGCGAAATTCAGCTGGACACCCTCTTTTTAAATATTAATTATAAAGAACCCGTTTTTACGATTCTTAGAGATTGTAATAAGTGTGAAAAAGCCGGGGTAACTCGGAATGAAACCATACGCATCGCCCGGATTGGGGATGCACGGTATTACAGGACAGTTGTAACACTAGGTCCGAGCTGCTATGGTGCGGCTGAGGATGTTGTGAGAGACTTAAAAGTAAGTTTAAAAAACTCAAATCTTACGGATGATTTAGTATACGAAATCGTAAACAAAGAAAACCCTGCACATACTCTGACCCTAAAATCACAGGCTGACAGAAATATTCAAGACATGACTTTTCCAGCGTAATGTATCATATGAAATTGGAGAAATTGAGTGATGGATATACACCCCCAGACATGTGCTATATTTACAGCAATATAGCGGAGCACCAGTTTGTTGGGGATACCCAGGCCTGCTGCGCGTTGCACACATTCCCAACCATGGAGGGAAGAGCATGAGTATTACATATAACAGGCCCGATTATGTGAATGTCGCGACTAATCTAATGACCAACATGTCAATATATATAAGAACGATTGAGGGAAAAAATTTCCCATTCAGTGATGGAAGCTTAACAGTGAAGCTGCACTTTCGACGTACTGAGTTATAATGGACAGAAAGCCTTTCACAGTCTATCGAGGTGTGAGATACCAGCGTCATTGCAATGACGATTCTACGTACATCTGTCCCCTTGTTGAAGAAGGGAGCCGGATACCTCAGGAGGAAAGCTCTACAATCAGGTCTTAACACGGCAGAAGACATATTGGTTGGGGCTAAACCTAAAGAAGCTCTAAAAAAAACACTTAAAGCGTACACGGGACGAAATCTTCAAAGATGCAAAGAGAAAAATGCGTGGTGGTGGGAAGGAGAGCGCTGTCCGGAAGAATGGATTACCAGCACGTGGCGTTAAACGCAAAAGGATATAAAAAAGAAGTGTTCTAAGCGACAGAAACCTACGGTTGACCATTTTTTTGACTGATAAATTAAGAACATTGATCTCATGAATCATAGACTGTTCATTACTTGTCGAGAGAGTGTGGTACTATTTCTGACGTCATGGCATGCTTCATCCATCCGTGTAGTTCACAATGTTGTAAATCGGAGCTGTCCCTCTTTGATATGCCTCCAACTCAAGTTTCTATTGAGCACAGTGATTTTATTACAATTAACTCTTTAAACACAATTAGTTCCCCGTGTGCTCCAATAGAATTCGTGATACTCAGCTCAGGCCCTTACGGTTTTGACCCAAGCTGGGTGCACGTGTACACTAAACTACGTATAGCCCATTTCGATGGAACGGACTGCGATGACAAATATGCTGAATACCCTGAAACAAACTTTCTGTACTCCATATTCAGCCAGTGTGATGTATATTTAAATCAGGTCAACATATCGACAGGAACGGGGTACTATCACCTATGAGCCTATCTGGAAAATGTGCTGAACTTTTCCAAAGAAGCGAAGGATACCTTTTTGACTGCCGACGGCTATTATCAAGCTAAAGACGAAAGTAGTATAAAGACAAATTTAAAAAATTCTAAAAAGAAGGTATATGAATGTTTTGGACGCTTGCATATAGATTTCACATTCCAGAAGTTGCTTGTGAACGGGGTGGATATGAAAATAAAGCTCACCCGCACGAATCCTGAGATCTGTTTAAATCTGGGAGCTGATCAAGAAGAGGGAGCAAAACCCGTTGTGATTCACATTATGGAGACATACCTACGCGTAAGGCGAGTGAAATTAAGTTCGCCTAAAGAATTAGAAATTGAGAAAAACTTCCTAAATGTACAATAAAATAGCCAATTAACAGCACAGATCAAACTATACACGGTGCCAGCAGGGTTAGCTTCGAAACAGATAGAAAACATCGCCCTGGGAGTTCTACCTAAAAGGATATTAATTGGAATGCAGGACCATGCTTCGGTGAATGGAAAATATGAAGTGCCTTTAAATTCGAGAATTTCGGCCTTAAAAATATAACTATACGTCAATGGCGTTGCGTTGGGCGGGGCTATGGATATGGATTATTCGTCAGAAGCTGTGTTCCCGCTTTGCGCGAGAGCATATAGTAATCTGACTCATTGCAGGTGCTTGTGATGAGCTCGGGTTTGGGATAACGCAAAAAGAATTCATCGATCAATTTAACCTTTATCCGTTTGACATCACACCTAACTTATCTGCTAGTGTAAATACATACTTAAGTCCACAACAGAGTGGAAACATCTCAGATTGGAATTCGCCAAGCCAATAGACGCGCCTATTAGTGTACTAGTATAGTATACCTCGAGTCACAAGCCCTAATATAAGTTGACAGATTTAGGAGCGTTGTCACTGACTTTTAAAATGGATGCGAATACACTTCAGAGAGTAATGAATAGTGAACGAATCACACGTTCCAAATTTATCGGTGTTTGAGAAGAATGAAACTGAAATTGCCAACTACGAGAGATTGCGGTAGTCTTATTGTGAATACAGATGTTATTGGTAGTGAAGGGATTCATTGGTTTGCAATCTATTTTAAAAATAGGGACCATATGTACAATTTTAATTCACTCGGAGGTCCAGTCCGGTGCTAATGTCTCCGAGCAACTGATACAATGAGCAAACCAACCAAACCAACCCTGGAGTGACCCTGTTATTGTAAAATTTCTCGAGCAACTGCATATCCCTGAAGTTGTATGAAATCCCTTTCGGCTACAAGGATATTTTAGTAATACTTGCGGGCTGTACTGCCTTTCATTTCTCATGCATATGTCACGTAGTAAGGAATTTATAAATTTTTCGACCCGTATCACACTCAACGGAACGACAAAATGGTATGCAGACAGATAAAAAGCCGTTTTCCGATTGTGCGCACTCGTATAGTGTGTTTTGTTCGTATATATATAAAATGAATAATTGCACCCAATAATATTAGTTTGTGTATTCTGTAGCGTATTTAATGGAAACTAATTGATTATTGTACTAAAAACATGAATTCTTTCATTTAATAAATTAATGAAAATACATTGCGTCTTACCCGAAAAAAAGCTCGAAATATAAGAAAAAGAAAAACTTACATTATTTCGTTAATGATATTGCAATCGCTGGGTTGACTGTGCGGTAAAACTTCTACTTCCGTACTCAGGTCAACGACATGCGTTTCTTCAAAACGAAAAGACTGTATAACACGAGTAAAATCCTCATCGGACCTTTAAAGGAGAAATAATAAATAATTTGATTAGTTCATACTGAATCTTATTTAATAAAAACCCAATTGCTTAAAACATATGCAGAGTATTACAATGTGAAGATATCTTCGAACCGCTCAGAGAAGTTCCTTGAAGAGAAAATGCCGAATAACATTTTATTTATTATGGAATTTATAAAATTATTTAAAACTTGTAAACTAAAGGAATGTTATGAAAAAATTTAACGAATTTGATCAAAACAGGACTTTAGCATAATATTAATTGCAAAACTAATCTATAATTGGTGATACGTACTATTTTAATGAATCATTTACAATAAAATATAATGAGATGAATTACTACAACGATCCAATATAATATACTGTATATATATATATATGTATATATATATATATATATATATATATATATATATATGATGAAATAATCGAAACATAAAATGGTGCTCAAGAGCTTTCTCCTAATGACAAGCACACTAAAATAAATAAGTTCGCGAATAAATGGCTAAAAAAAATAAAATTACAGGCACATCAATACTTACATTTCCACGGCATTCCCTTGCGTCGGATCAAAGGAGCGTCATTGCAAATATTATCAACGGTTTGCGTTGGAAATAATCCGTCCCGATCGGTTGGGTTAAAAGGATTAATTGTAGACAGCGCGACAGTGTCTCCATCTTCATATAAATCCGATAAACTGTAAAGTTCTTGTGAATGACTAGTGACGGAGGGGATGTGTTTGTTTATTCACTGGTGAAAATAACTGCTGTGAGTTCCAGCTGAAAATACTCTTATATGCATGATCCCCAAGCACTACCCCCAAAAGACTAATAGGGGCTTCGTAAGTTTGCTGATTGGTTGTCAAAGTAACTGGGCGGGACTGTGTTAAATTTGTGTACCAATCATAACACCGATATAACGGACCCACGCTTTGGACGTCCTGATTGGTCGCCTTCACAACTAATGGTGTCTTTATCGGTTCATTCTCTCCATAGATTTATTTTCATTGCTTACATCTCAAGGTGTATGATTGAATTGTTCACTTGCACGCTCTGTCGACGATATTTTGCATTAATATTTGGAAGCACACTACTCGATCCTCAACTTTCCCCATTTTGGATAGCGAAATGGACATATAATTTGAGCGGCGGCAAGTCGTTACAGGAATATCTTCATCAGAGTCCCTCAGGAAACAGTATTAGCGCAGCTACTCTTCATAATCCTGACATAGATCATTACCAGAGACATCGCAGTAGCATCCGATGACACAACGATTAGTAGAAAAATTAAAAATCTCGAAGTTCTCTACAAGCAGAATGTTTTTGTAGATACAACAGGATTTAGTCATTTTTGCACAAAATGAAGTATAATAAAAATAATAGTTTCAGAGTTCATCCGGGCTCGAGACCCGGTGACGGCAGCCGGCGCGCGGTAAACGATCATCCTTCCTCACAATTGGTTGGTAGATAAATGGGTACCCTGGGTTACCTAGTGGTTAAGACGCTGTGTTGCTGGTGTTTCGGATTCCACGTTAAACTGAAGGTCTAAGGCGGAGTAAAAAAAGCTTGACCTTCGTCAGAATGAACAATTGGGGGATGCTAATCGAAGGTTACCAATAAAGTAGAACTTGTTTAATGCATGAAGGATAGGACATGGAAAATAATTTAGTAAGTTTTAGGAGAAGTCGTTTGGTCTTTATATGAAGTTTAACACTGAGAAATTGCAACTATTAGGTGGTTAGTAAAAGAAGCCAACTCACTATTTCAGTCCAATTGGAGAGGAGGGACGATAAGCTTGACCTTCGTGAAATCACAGTACGTAATATGGCAATCGCTGGGTTGACTGCTCGGTAAAACTTCTACCTCCGTATTCAGATCCACGACATGCGTTTCTTTAAAACGAAAAGATTGTATAACACGAGTCAAATCTTTTAAGTTGATTTCTGATCGAAATAAACTCAATAATGTGTGTGTGTGTGTGTGTGTGTGCCGTCTTCAGTTTTTCGAGAATTAACTTTCTCTCTCTGTATATAATAGAATTTAAATTTAGTTTTTACTTCATTAGTAATAATAATATTGAAAACAATATTTGGTGTGAGCGGAGGCAAACCGTGTCTTTTTGGTGAAGAATTTGGGTCGATCGCAGCGTCGGGCAAAACATCTGTGAACCTTACGCTTACCTGCCTCCGATCCTTCTCGTTTCACATAATGTGAAAATCAATGTTATTCTATGAGAATATTTATAATTGTTTATTACCAAATTTAATATACGGCTTAGTATATCTACTGCATATTATTAAACCTGTTTTCATATGAGAAATTTAATATAAATGTGTATATATAGATTTCTCAAATCAAAAGAATGAATATTAAGATGGATGAAAAAATTGTACGAAAATGAGAACCGCCTCTTATATACAGAGGTTTGACAAAAGTAAATAGACACCTCTCTCATACCATTCTTCTGTAAACAAATTTACTCAATTTGACTCTCTGGAGGTCCCTTTCTGTTTACATTTCTCTTGTTCATCACATCATGAATAAGCCACAGTCATGCAGCAAGGCAAGCACGATGCGCAGTCATCAAGCAACGTGTCGTACACAATAGGCACACAGGGAGCGTGTGTTTGAATGTGATCTATGTTTTTCACTCCACTTTAGACCTACAGTATAACATGGAATCCGAAACATGGTACGGAATCCACCACTAAAATTTTTATTTTATTCGTGTTGCAAAATAGTACACGTATCTTTTGAACAAATTTAGTTGGTATTTTAATATATATATATATATATTATAATATATATATATATATATATATATATACAGCCTTTAAAGTGTGTATTGTTATTTTTTGCTTGTATTTTCTGTCATTTGTTTTTTCATTCATTTCGGATTAATTGTCTTTCTTTTATTGTTAATTAAAATAATATAAAAGTATATATAGACTTCTCATTTAATTCTTTTGGTTGTACATATAAAGTGTACTGTTATTTTCCGTTGTCAATTTGGTGTTTTATTTATTTCTTTTGCTAAGCCATGGATTAATATAATGAGTCAAGTGTATTTCTTTTATTGTTAATTAAATAAATAGTGTTTTAATTAGTCCTTTTGCTGAGCCAATTAAGGAGAACGTCTCCCTAGCTCTTGCCTTTAATAAGTAATATAATTAAAATAAATGGTGCTGTCTGGTAACCCTGCATATATAAATAAATGGTGCTGCCTGAGAACCCTCCATAAATAAATAGTGCTCTCTGGCAACTCATCTATATATAACTATAATTAAAATAAATAGTGCTCTCTGGCAACCCCCTCCATGTAATAAGAGTGGTATATGGCAACTCCAGACCCTCTATATAACAGCTGCGGATCCCCTGGACGCTCATTATGCGGCTGATTCCGGTGGATGAAACATCTCTCTCTCTCCTTCTTAGGTTAAGACTTAGTTAGGGTTTCCCTTTGGGGAGTGAGGACATCCCACCCTCTCCCCAAAAGACCCTCCTCCTTTCTGTCTCTCTTTCTCTTAGGTTAAGGTTACCCCTTTTGGGGGAGGTCATTCTCCCTTCTCCCTCCACAGCTTCCCCCTTCATTGCAACTTGGGATAAGCCCATTGTTGCAAGACCCCTCTTTCAACAACCCCCTCCCCTTTTTGCATACCACCCTCGCAACATCCCCTCCCCTTTGCAACATTGATCATTATTTGCAACATTGCATTGCACTCGTCCATTTTTCGCCCATACTACTGGGCCCCCCTCTTTACTCAGTATTTTATTATGAATGTTTTTGTGTGCATAACAAGCAAACTGATTATATGTCCAAGTCATTATTCAAAACATACAGTATGATAATCTCTATAAAATGTATGTTCATTAATTATATTTCCTTTCTGTTATTTAATCAATTGCTTTATTAATATTTTTAGATTTTATGTCCCCTCTTTCCGGGCCCCCTAGAGGTCCGGGCTCCGGGAATTTAACCCGGCTTCCCTGCCCTCTCGGCGGCCCTGATGAAAGGTAATATGGGCGCGAAGCGGTAGATGAGGAAAGGGGGAGGGGGAAAGGGGAAGAAAGCAAAAATTTTAATCTCTCAAAGAGGGTGGGAGTGATAAGATAAGGGTGTAGGGTGCCTTCCGCAAAAAAAAATGTTCCTCTGAATATAGAGTAATCTAACCTCATTCTGCACGCAAAAGCAACCTAACCTAAACTTGAAAAAAAAATATATACACACACACACACACACACACACACAACGTGGGTGTGGGTGACGTCATACTATGAACTTTAGTAGGGCATCGTTGTAATAGGAGTAAAAACTTATCAAAGTATATCAAAACTAAGTGTACGTCGAACCATTCTGCGCTGTTGTATGAGGTAATTCTTACCATTCACCTTCTCCGTTAACCCATAGTCAGCTACTACTATGATAAAGGTCCATAACTCAATTGTTATGCACAGAAAAATACACACCGTTGAATGATGTCAAGCACTCCTGTATACCCTTTAAGACTGGATGCGAGTGCACCCGCAAACAACCATCTTATTTAGACGCATACATAGGCATAGTTTAAAGAAATAATACACCGATTAATGTATAAGCAATAAGATAATCTATATAGCACATTAAGCTTATTTTTCTTATCTCTCTCTCTCTATATATATAGAGCACTTTCTTGCCGCAGACCATCCCACTGATCCTTAACGTTTCAGAATTTAGTAGGTTTATTGTACGCGATTTTTGTACTTTACTTAAAGTTGGCAATAAGGAAATGGGGCGATAACTGGGTGGAGTGTTTGGGTTTCCTGACTTAAATAGAGGGCATACTCTGGTCCTTTGACTGTCAGGGAATATATCTAGTGTTACTGACTCATTCATTAGCTTTCTCACCTTGTGTGAGGGAGCACAAGGGATTTGTTTTAACCTTTGTGTTAAGAGTGTTCCATAGGCTTTTTGGATTGGATTTTTGTCCAATTTTTGAACAATAATGATTTGCATTTCCTTTCCTAATGATTACATTAAGTTCATTACAGTAATTTTTGTTTGTCTGGTTGGTAATAATATCAGTTTTTCGCAGTTTAAAGAGCGTATTATTACGTTTAATATTTACAATTGTTGAGAAATGAGCAATTAACAAGGTGTACGTTGGCAAGTGATCCGTGGTATTAATATAGTTATACCCAATAGGCAGTCAAGCGGGGACCTCACCCAGATCTGATCTAGCAGAATCGAGTTTCTTATATCATTGTAAAGTCTAGTTGGCTTTGTAATATCAAATTTAAAACCACTTGCAGTCATGATGTTGTGAAGGAAGCTTACATTATTATTTGAATGTTCTTTTGTGAGATCACTATTTACGTAAATCTCCAGTAATAACACAATTGTTACCAATATAATTGGAGACTAGAATTCTATGGATATTTGTAATAAAAGTTGGTACGTTACCAGTTGGTGGTCGGTAAATGGCTACACCCTTGTACATATTAATTGCATCACGTAGACAAATTATTAAACATAACAGTTTTTAGCCTAAATGTATTCCAGCAGTGATGCTATGATCCAGGTAGTGTTATGTTATACAGAGCATGGATACCAGCTACTAATTAACGATAAGTTCGACTGTACATACGCACCTACAGCCAGTCGATGACAATTCCATGAGACCAACTATACCAGCTTCAGTGCCAGTCCGATCTTCATACTAGCAGACAGTGGTGGGCAAAGTACTGAAAAATGTTACTTTAGTAAAAGTATTTTTACTTGGGGAAAAAGTTACTCAAGTAAAAGTAAACGTAACCTTATTTAGAACTACTTAAATAAAGTAAAAAAGTATCGGACTTTAAAAGTACTCAAGTACAAAAATTAAAAAGTGGTTCCCAAAAATAATATTTATGCTCAGAGCTGGGCAGTAATGTACTTGATAAATACTTAAATACATATTTAAATGTAATTTGCATTTAAATACTGTACTTCTAAATAATTTTTCAGGGTATTTAAATACATTATTATTGATGTATTTTGTAATTATAACTACATATTTTCAAATATTTTAAATACACAAGCAGAGCCTTCGGCTCACTGCCCTACGGGCACTGCTTGTGCTTCGCAAACTCGCCTACGGCGAGGGCACCTTCGGTGCCTGAGTTACCCTTTGGGGGAGGTCATTCTCCCTCTCCCCCAAAACCCCCTCATCCCTCTTTATGCAACTTGGGGGCTAACCCCCACCCCCGTTGTTGCATACCCCCCTCTCCCATTACCCCACCCCCACTCTCCCATTATTTCACTAATTTACTAATTATTAAGAGTTTGTAACACCTTAAAACCCAGGATTATTTTCGTTATGTTTTCAAGTTTATTAATTCTTTTCTCATCTTTTTCAGATAATGTGAATTTTGTTGGTTAAAACCTAAATGGTGTGATTATTTGAACGGACGCATTTCCTGAGCTCTCTGATTTTGCATCTACTTTTGTATATTGCTGAGAATTTTACTTTTGGATAGTTTTGAATTTTATATACTTGCGTTTAAATTTACGTTGTTATAGTTAAGTAATTGAATATTAGTGGTTTTTAGCGATTTAGAAGTTTTCATAGCGTGCCGGCTTAATTTAACTTATACCTGTGACGGTTTAAACTAATTTTTAACCGCGCGATGCCGTCGCAGAAAGCGTCGTGTGTTAGGTGTAGGGTAAACCGGTGGTATTCGGAATTTTACGAGTTCATGGGGGAATTAGTTGACATAAAACGCAGTGTACGTGAGGTAGCGGAAAGACTTGCAACGCTTGATGAGGGCAGGGGTAGGGCTACGGTTGACGTAGGCCGAACCAATACTAACGTTGAAGACGTTAGTAATTTGAAGGGTGAGGTGCGTAACCTAGTTTCTAGTTTAGGTAGCTTGTCGGGAAGGTTAGATAGAGTTGAGGAAGGGGTTAAGGTTAGTCCGAGTAGTAGATAGCGAGGGATTTAGAGAGGTTAAGGGTAGAGCTAGGCCGCGTACGTTAGGTGATAGGAATTCCCCCCTATCGAGGTTTCGAACCCTTTCGCCCATTTGGAAAGGGACGTGAATGAGGGGGAAACTATTTTAATCGGGGACTCTTTAGTGCGCCACATGGACAGAGAGTTCGTTAAACGGCATCCAACCAAGAGGAGGAGGGTCTGTCTCCCAAGGGCCAGGGTTGACAGAGTTAGAGACGAAGTGGATAGGGTTGACGTTGCCTCCCGTCATTCAATGTTGGTGACGATGGTAGGAGGCAACGACTCGTATAGGCCCGATACGAGAGTGCCTGACCTTTTGAGAGATATAGGGGGTTAATTAGGTCACTGAAGGCGAGGTCAGATAGGTCTTTAGTTCTAGGTATTAACCCTAGGCACGGGTTGGGTCTTAGGATTACGTCAAAAACAATATTTTTGAATAATAAATTAGAAGAGATTTGTGCTGAGGAAAATGTACCCTTCGTAAAGCTGTGGTCCGAATTCAGTGATCCTAGCCTTTTTATAAAAGATGGGGTGCATTTTAATGAAATAGGTAATGCTAGGCTAGGTAGGTTAATAGACGAAAACGTGCGAAAGCTGTATAGGTCGAAGCCTTCTTTAAACGTTGTGGGTCCGGGAAACGCGGGCCCGACGTGATAAATAGTTTAAAACGCGGGCCCGTGGTAAAAAATAACTTAAACGTTTTATTGTAACGCGCGTAGTATTAGAAATAAATTAAATGAATTTAAGGCGATAATTTATTCCGGCAACTATGATATAGTTGCTATCACTGAAACTTGGTTAAATACCGTGACTCGGGACTTGTTGGGGGAGCTTGATATACCGGGTTTTAAACTCTTTACTAATGATAGGTTACATAGGTTTGGTGGAGGCGTTTTGCTGTACATTCGTAATTCCCTTAGGGCTATCGAGGTTAAGTTAGATTTTCCGGCAGCAATTAATGCGATATGTGTTGAAGTTAGGGCGCGTAGTATTAGTTTTAATTTTGTTGTTGTTTATAGACCTCCCGTTCAACCCCTCGATACAGATACTAGATTTTACTCACTTTGGTAATTTTATTGACAATCGGAATAGTATAATTGTCGAGACTTTAACTGCCCTAATGTTAATTACGAGAATTTTACTGGTAATGAGGAGGGTTTGAGATTGGTTTAGTTTATGGACAATAACTTTTTACGACAGTTAGTTACCGAACCAACGCGCGGTGACAATATTTTAGATTTGGTGATGACGAACGGCGAGAATATAGTCGAAGGTTTAGAAGTAGGCGAGAGTTTAGGATGTAGTGATCATCAAATTCTTAGGTTTAAGTTATTGATAGAAAACACTAAGGATAGTAACGTAATAGAAGTCCCTGATTTTCGTAGGGCTAATTTTGATAGTTTTGCTGATAGGATGAGAGTAGTGGACTGGGATAACTTATTTATGGGCAATGACACAAATTTGCGTTGGGTGGCGTTTAAAGAAAGTTTTAGGAATATTGAAAGGGAGTTTATTCCTCGTAGGCCCAAGCGCGCTAGAAATCGTGGTAGGCCGAAGTGGTGGAGTAGGGAAATAGGAGAGTTTATAAACGAGCGTAATAGAGCGTATAGACTTAGTAAGCGCAATGGCCAGGTAGCTAACTTTAATAGATATATCGAGCTTAGACGTCAGGTTAAAAGATCAGTTAGGAATGCTAAGCGTAATTTAGAGATACTTATAGCTGCGGATAGTAAACATAATCCAAAAAAGTTTTTTGAATACGTAAATAATCGTAAGCCGGTAAAAGATAACATAGGCCCTCTAGTGGATGTTAATGGCGCTTTGGCTTCTGACGCTCAGGCGATGGCGGGTATTTTCAATGACTTTTTTGCGACAGATTTTACCGTAGAAGACGTAAATAATGTCCCCGGCGTGGACGATATCGTTCCATTTAGTAGCGAGACTATTTTGGATGAAATAACTGTTTACGAGGCTGAGATTGCGCATTATATCGATAGGCTAAAAGTTAGCAAGGCTCCAGGCCCTGACGCTTTTTATCCCAGACATTTAAAAGATTTGAAAGAAGTTATCGTAGGCCCCTTAACGAAGATTTTTAATCAGTCACTCGAAACGGGGATTATTCCTGAATATTTCAAATTAGCTAACGTCACGCCTATTTTTAAAAAAGGCGACCGCGCAGTAGCTAGCAATTATAGGCCCATTAGCTTAACGTCAATTGTCGGTAAACTTTTGGAATCCGTAGTTAGGGATCGTATTATCGATCACTTAGAAAGTAGAGATTTGATTAATAGTAGTCAGCATGGGTTTCGACGACATAGGTGAATATTTCAAATTAGCTAACGTCACGCCTATTTTAAAAAAAGGCGACCGCGCAGTAGCTAGCAATTATAGGCCCATTAGCTTAACGTCAATTGTCGGTAAACTTTTGGAATCCGTAGTTAGGGATCGTATTATCGATCACTTAGAAAGTAGAGATTTGATTAATAGTAGTCAGCATGGGTTTCGACGCCATAGATCTTGTTTAAGTAATTTGTTAGAATTTTATAACGAAATAGTGCGCGAATACGATAGGCATAGAGCAGCTGACGTTATTTATTTAGATTTTAAAAAGGCGTTCGATACAGTTCCGCATAGGAGACTAATTGCGAAGGTTAAAGCGCACGGTATACGCGGTCAGGTAGCTAACTGGTTAGAAGAATGGCTTCGTGCTAGGAGGCAGAGGGTCGTAGTTAATGGTAGTGAATCCGGGTGGTTAGATGTAGGTAGCGGTGTCCCACAGGGTTCAGTTTTAGGCCCATTGCTATTCGTAATTTACATTAACGACATAGATGTAGGATTCACTAGTAACGTGTCAAAATTCGCGGACGATACTAAAATAGGCGGTAAGGTTGTTAATGAGGACGATAGAAATAGGATCCAAGACGATGTAAATAGGATGGTGCTCTTCCAATATGTGCTCTACCGCGAAACTGTGATCTACCATATTCCAATACGTGCTCTACCGTGAAACTAGCCTTATAAGGCTAACTAACGAAAATATCATGACTTAACCTAACCAATCGTTAGGTCAACTATACGCCCTTGACGATTGGTTAGGTTAAGTCGTGATATTTTCGTTAGTTAGCCTTATAAGGCTAACTAACGTACCTGCTGCTAATCCGAATAATCTAAGGTAGATCACGTATTGGAATGTAAATTTTAAGGTGGAGCACATATTGGAAGAGCACCAATAGGATTATGGAGTGGATAGATAAGTGGCAGATGCAATTTAATGTAGACAAATGTAAAGTTTTGCATATAGGTTCTCGCAACAATAATTACACGTACACGATGGATGATAGGGAGTTAGCGAGCGTTGACGAGGAAGTAGATTTAGGCGTACGCGTATCTAAGGATTTAAAGGTTAGGAACCAGTGCCTGGAGTCTTGCGCAAAAGCTAATAGGATGTTAGGCTTCATAGCGCGTAATTTCGAATTTAAATCGAAGGATATTATATTGCCCCTTTACAAGTCCCTAGTCAGGCCTCATTTAGAATATGCCGTTCAGTTTTGGTGCCCGTACTTGCGTGAGGATATTGATAGGTTAGAAAGGGTTCAGCGTCGTGCCACGAAACTTATTCCGTCATTGCGCAATAAGCCTTATGAAGATAGGATTAAAGAGTTAGACCTGTATTCACTCGAAACTAGGAGATTAAGGGGGGAGCTTATTGAAGTTTTCAAAATCGTTAATAACATCGATAACGTAAATTTTGACAAATTGTTCACTTTCGATAATAGTAATACTCGCAATAACGGATTTAAGTTGCGTGGCAGACGTTTCATTACTAATATCGCTAAAAACTTCTTTACGTTTAAAGTAATTGATAAATGGAATAATCTTCCCGCGTCAGTCGTTCATTCTACCAGCGTTAATGTGTTTAAGAACCGTCTTGACAGACATTTTAAAATATTAACGTTGTTTAAAATTAAAAAAAAAGTTAGCAACAGGAGCTCTGGTGGTGGTGCTCGAGGATGAGTCTGTTGACGATGAATGCCAGCTTGTGACATGCCAGCGTGTGATGCCAGCAATAAAAAAAAAAAAAAATTAGACTAACACGAACGTAGATGTAGCTCGTAGCGTAAACTAACCCACTTTTTGTTTAACTTTACCTACTTTTTTTTTTTTTGCATGTCTGTAACTCTTTCTTGCATGTTTGTAGTTTGCATGGTATGACAGTGAGTTAAGACTGTGTTTGCATGGTTTGTAAGCGTTCTTATTTTACTTCTTTTCATCTTTCACCCCTCTCCTATTTCTCCGACTATTTTTCTGACTTGTCGGCAGTGGCCGGCGGATGATGATGGTGAGACTTTTTTCTCTTTTTCTGAATGAATGTTAACCCACGAGTGATAGGTGTTGCTCCTTACTTAACCCCTTATTCTCTTCTCTTAACCCCCTACTCTTTCCTTTCTCTCGGGCTAACCTTAGAGTGGATCTTAGGGTCTTTGTTAGCCTTAGCTAGTCTGTAGATCTGTAGATCATCATCATCATTATTATCATGATTATTATTATTTAGCAGATTAGTTGTGGTTAACTAGATGTGACTTCCTGCATCTTGGAAAATGAAACGACATTATCCATCAGGAGCTGAAAAACGGAAAAAGAAGAAAATAGAGGAGGAGAAGCTTTCCAGTAACACAGGTGAGATGTGCCACTTGTATATTCTTATGATTACAGTTCAGGCAACTAGGTTAGGTAGACTATCAAGCTAGGCAAGTGCTCAGGAATCGTGTAGAGTAAGCTAGTCTCTGTAATATTTATAATATTTCAAAATGTGAAATTTAATGGATCACATCACCTCAAATTTTTTTACCCAGATCAATAAATTATCAAACAAGATAAGAAAGAGTATTTTAGCAAAAATTAACAGAATATGTAATGTTATGTTCTCAGGAGCACTACTGAAATATTTGGAAAAGCCATCCTCAGCAAAGCCTGATGAGCATCATGAGCCAACAGCAGGACCATCCTCTATGCAATCTCAAACACCAGTAGAAGTAGAGCCTGATGAACCAACAAGTGGCCCATCTTCTATTCAGCTTCAAACACCACACACAGGCATTTCTACTGAGCAACAAGAACCAAGATCTGCTCCACCGCTTGATCCGTATGACTGGCCAGTTGTCCTGTCAGATGCCTTAAAGACAGATCTGGTGTCTCGAGGACCATTTCAAATCAGTCCAGATTTCACATTCCCTAAAAGAGAGGACGGTAGAAGCGTTCATCACCATTACATGTACAGAACATTAATTAATGGGGAAAAAATAAAGCGAAGCTGGCTGATGTACTCTAGAAGGAATGATGTTCTTTTTTGCTTCTGCTGCAAGTTGTTTTCAAGGAAGTCGTACAAACTAATTACGGATGGACTTTCAGACTGGATAAACGTTGGTTCGCTTCTGAAAGGCCATGAAAATAGTTCAGAACATGCAGATAACATGGCAACGTGGAAGGATCTGCAACTGCGACTAAAAACTGGGAGGACCATTGACCAAACTGAAATGTCATTAATGGAGGTAGAGCGAAGACGCTGGCGAGATGTTCTCACACGTCTTGTAAGTATAATCCAATCACTGGCAGAGAGAAACCTTGCTTTCAGGGGGTCTTCCTCTACATTGTACAATCGAGACAATGGTAACTTCTTGAAGGAGGTTGAGCTGCTTGCCAAATTTGATCCAGTGATGAAACAACACATCAGCAGAGTCGAAAGTGGCCAATATAGTCATTCAAGTTACCTAGGAAACATCATTCAAAATGAGCTCATTGGGTCCATTAGTGGAAGATCTTGGATGCCAGTGTTGCAGAAATAAAACAAGCTAAATATTACTCTCATTTTAGACTGCACTCCAGACATAAGCCACCAAGAACAGATGTCGATTATTATCAGAACTGTTAAAATGGGTGAAGTACCAGAAATAAAAGAATACTTCTTGGGTTTTCTTGAGGCTTCAGAAAGTACAGGCCTGGGTTTATCAGTTCTGATTCTGAAGAGACTAGATGAACTGAATATTCACTTTGATGACTGCAGAGGACAGTCATATGACAAAGGAGCGAACATGAAGGGCAAGAACAAAGGTGTTCAGGCAAGGTTATTAGAGAAGAACTGTCGTGCACTCTATGTTCTATGTGCGGCTCACACTCTGAATCTTGTAGTGGCTGATGCAGCTAAAGCTTTCACAGATGCCATCAGTTTCTTTGGCAACGTACAAAAATTGTACAACCGTTTTGCAGCAGCTACACAGAGATGGACAATCCTAAGAAGCACGTGAACATAACACTCAAGTCTTGGAGTGAAATCAGGTGGGAGAGCCGGCTTAAGAGCATTGAGGCTGTGCGATACCAGAGCCACAACATCAGAGAGGCCCTGTTGGAAGTCAGAAACAATGCCACAGATGCCATAGCCAGGACTGAAGCACAAGCACTTGCAGAGGAGGTAGGGTCTTATCGCTTTCAGATTTGCACAGTAGTATGGTATGACATTCTTCATGCAGTTAACCATGTGAGCAAACTTCTGCAGTTTCCTACAATGCAGTTTGATGTGGCAGTCAACCTCTTCACAAAAACAAAAGACTCACTCACCAGCTACAGAAACACAGGTTTTGTTGCAGCACAAGTCGTAGCTAGGGACATATGTGAGGAAATAAATGTAGAGGCTGTGCTGAAGGAGAAGAGGCTCAGATCCACAAAAAAGCACTTTGCTTACGAAGCTCCTAACGAACCATTTACAGAAGTCTTAAAGAGGCTGGAAGTCAAATTTTTCAATGTGGTGGTGGATTGTGCCATCGGGTCAATGAGAGATTCAGAACATTAGATGATGTGAGGGACATATTTGGGGTCCTCCTAAACTTCACCACAATGAACAAGGAAGACCTGTCCTGCAAGTGTGAAAAGCTCTCTAAGATACTGAGCTCTGGAGCTGACTCTGACATTGATGGAAGAGAACTGGCCCTCGAAATTAAGAACTTGCCGACTTTACCTTCACACAACATGACTGCATTGGAGCTTCTCTCCTTCATTCATCAGAAGCAACTGGAGGAACTATACCCCAATCTCTGGGTTGCACTAAGAATTGCCTGCACTCTACCTGTGACAGTAGCGTCAGCCGAGAGGAGCTTCTCTAAGATGAAGCTAATCAAGAACTACCTCAGATCATCAATGGGGCAGGATCGCCTCAGTGGCCTTGGCATCATCAACCAGGACGTTGGCAGGGAGATTTCATATGATGATGTTATTGATGATTTCGCCCAGAAAAAATCTATGAGGCAAAAATTTTGAAGATACAAACTGTTCTGTATAACTGTTAGCTATTACACGATTGTATCGTAGAGTTAGTAATTGTTTGGTAGTTGATAATTACATTATTTTTTTATACATAGTTCTGTGTCATTTATTCTAAATAATGTATAAGCTAATTTTCAGGAATTTCACGAAGAGTATTTTTCTGTTTGTCTTCTGAAAGTACATATTTGTTGTTTTGGACATAAATGTTTCATAATTGTTTTTTATTAACACCCATTTTTTGTATGTGTGTGCTGAGGTGATGTAGTAAGGCGTAAGTTGGTGGATGGAGGGGTGGGGCCTCAAATGGGTATACTGCTTAGGGCCCCCTAATGGCTAGAAACGGCCCTGATGGTGAGAAACAGGAAAAGAAAGACGGAAATTGTGATGGTGACGGAGGAAACAATGAGAGAGGCAGTGAACATGGTTTTGAATGGATGGAGCATCAGGAGAGCGGCAGAAACGAAGAATATCCTTCGGAATACACTTCAGGTGAGTCTATATTATTGTTCTATTATTGTAGGCCCTATAATAATAAGATAATTTCCGAGATGTGTCAAGTCATTAATAAAACATTTGCTACATGATTATCCTTTTTCTCGCACTTTACAGATACATTCAGAAAGTCAAGAACGCTGCTGAGGGCCAAGTTGTTCGAATGACACCCAATTATACCTCCCGGTTGATTTTCTTCCCTGAAGAAGAGAAAATACTCAAAGAGTACCTAATTAATTGCTCAAAAATGAATTAAGGACTTTCACCAAAATGCACACGAATAGTAGCATATGAAATGGCAGTTCGAAACCATAAAAAGAACATTCCTGTCTCATGGACTAAATCAAAACAAGCATGGGAAGATTGGCAATTAACATTGGTTAATGTTGTCCCACTATGCCCATGATGCTATCCCAGTGTGCCCCAACCCGAGGCACACTGGAACACTTTTCAGTTTCACTTTCAAATGCATTTTATTGATAAAACAAATTTGAATTCGCAAAGGATCTTGTGCTATTTTGTTCTTTTTATTTCAAAGTATTTTGTACTTAATTTTCAGAGGATTCGATCAATAAACAACTTCGTGAAAGGAAATAATTTTTTTTCGTCCCACTGTACCCCTCTCTCCCCTACTTAAAATCTTCCCAAAAAATTACTTAAGTAAAGTAACGAAGTAATGCTACTTCGTTACTGTAATTTTATTTTATTTTGATTGGGTTCAGAATCCCAGCTGAGCCTTGAACGGCCAAGCTCTGAGGGGCTACTTTAACTTATAGCCTAAGTTAAGCTAGACTAAAACAAACTTACGGACTTCGAGGTCATATTAGGTCCTATTGTTGACTTGATGTGGGTCTACTTTAGGCTTCAGTTGCATAAAATAAAAAAAACAACGAAGGGACACTATTTATGGTCTTCTTCCTAAACCTTGCAACAACAACACAACCTGCACCAGTACACAATGAAACAATCTTGAATCTAAACAACCAAATTGAGGAGAAAAGCTAGTAGAATTTTGCAGAAGGCAAGAACTCATGGTGACTATTACTTGGTTCCAAAATCACAAAAGAAGGAGATACACATGGAAAAAACCAGGAGACAATGAAAGATTCCAAACTGACTTTATTTTGGAAAGACAGAGATATAGGAATGCAGTGAAGAACTCGAAAACTTATCCTGGAGCAGATGCTGACTCCGATCATAACTTGGTGGTAATGGAAAATATGGTGAGGCTGAAGACTCTGAAAAAGAATAAAGTAGGGAAGAAATGGGATACTGAAAAACTGAAGGGAGAACAAAGGATAGTTTTTGCTAGAAAGGTGAATGAAGAGATAAGGAGGCAAATAAATGACGGCCACATTCATGACAAGTGAAGAAAGATGGTGTAGACTGAGGGATACAATAAAGGAGAGTGCACAGGAAAATATCGGTTATGTGAAAAGAGAAGCAAGGAAATCTTGGGTCACTACAGAGATGCTTGACAAAATGGAAGGAAGAAGAAAATGGAAGAGTATAAATACAGAAGGGAGACAACGATACAGACAGTTGAATAACGAACTGAGAAGAGAAACTTATAAAGCAAGAGAAATGTGGCTTGGAGAGTAGTGCAGGGAATTGGAGGAATTAGAAAGGAAAGGAAGAACTGATTTAATGTACCAAAAAGTTAAGGACATAAATAGATGGAAAAGAAGTAGCTTGGGAGTGAGAGAAATAGAGGGGAGAAATAGAGAAAAAAACGAAAAGACCAGAAGATATAAGGAAGGGATGGATTGAATATATTGAAGAACTGTATGATAAAGAGAACAAACCTAATAACATCGAAATGGAGGAAGCAGATGCGGTGGAAGTAGATTGTATGGGACCGGACATATTGGAAAGAGAAGTAGAGATGGCTGTAAAAGACCTAAGAAATGGCAAGGCCCTAGGACCAGATGATGTACCAGCAGAACTTCTGAAGAGTCTTGAAGGTGATGCTAGAGAGGAGGTGAATGTATTGTGTTGAAACATGTATGAAAGTGGAGACTGGCCTGCTGACTTTATGAGTCTCTATGATTACTAGCGTGTAACGTCATGAGCGATCTGGAGGCACATTTCAGGTTTTGTACACTCAACCTTGCTGATTTCAGAAAAGAAATAAAAAATTTTCTGCAACAAGCAGAACACCTTTTTCGCATGTAAAAAATACAGAATTCTTGTTAATTACAGTTGGCAACACTGACTGACATGGTACTTCTGGCAGCTTTCTAATTATTCTCAGTGAGTCATCCCCTGGAATTTCTTAGTTCTACGCTAGCTCGCTTGAGAGAAACAAGTGTTTTTTCTGTGGATGGGGTGTTCAAAAACCCCAAGGTACTAACGAAAGGTGCGTTTTGTGATATATACATTATACACATTTCTTTGTTTTGTTGTGTTTTACATTGTTTATAAGTTTGTTATATGTCTTAGGGTATATATATACCTATGGATATTTATATACATAATACGTACATACAGGGGTTAGACAAAATAATATGAACACCTTGATAAATGGCGGTTTTTATTCTTAATATGGAGTTGGTCCTCCTTTAGCGGCAATAACAGCTGCAATGCGTCGGGGAATTGATTCATACAGCTTTTGGACAGTGGCTAGAGGAATCCTGAGCCATTCTTCGAGCAAAACCTGCTCCAGTTCCTCCAAAGACGCCGGCGGTGGGAATCGGCTTCTGACCTGCTGCTCCAACTGACACCACAGATGCTCGATAATGTTAAGATCCGGGGATTGTGGAGGCCAATCCAAGCGTTCTACTTCACTAACATGCTCTTCAAACCAGTTTTTAACGACCCCAGCGGTGTGGATTGGTGCATTATCATCCTGGAAGACGGCGCCGCCATTGGGAAACAGCGTTTGGACCATGGGATGGACCTGGTCAGCCAATATTGACAGATAGACCTGGGCGTTAACCCTACCATGTAGTACTACAGCTGGGCCAAGAGTATTCCACGATATTGCTGCCCAAACCATCACAGATCCGCCTCCATGCTTAACGGTTGGGATCAGGCAGTCGGGGTCATAAGCATCTTTAGGCTGTCTCCAGACGTAAACTCGACCGGAACATGGAAATAGCGTAAAGGAGGATAAGTCAGAGTAGACTACATTCTTCCACCGGTCCATTGACCAATTCTTATGGTCATTACATCATTTTCTGCGCCGCTCGATGTTGATGTGCGGAAGGGTTTGGCAATTGCAGCCTTCCCATGGTATCCAGCTCCATGGAGCTCGCGACGTACAGTTCTGGTCGATACCGGGCTTGCAAGATGCTGGTTAAGCTCTGCAGTCACTTTTGGAGCTGTGGTCTTATGGTTCTTTGTCACAATGCGCTTTAGCACCCGGCGGTCTCGATCACACAGCTTCTTCTTGCGTCCACTATTGCATTTGTCGGTGCTTGTCTTTCCATGGTTTTGGTATGCAGACATGACCATAGAGACAGTTCCTCTGGATACATTGAACATCTGAGCGGTTTTCGTCACCGATGCACCAGCCATCCGCGCTCCGACAATTTGCCTTCTTTGGAAGTCTGACAGGTCTTTCATAACTGCTAATTCATAATTCACTCAGATCTGTAAAAACAACGTGAGGGTTATAACATGACGTATACACTCTCTGTTACGCATTTAAATAGGTTTGCCAGTCATTTGACCGTTTACTTTGTGTCTGAGCAGTCCGTAAAGATAACCGGTGAAATCGGCGGGTGTTCATATTATTTTGTCTAACCCCTGTATGTGTGTGCAGTATATTTATATATATATATTGGTAAACTTATTGTTTACCAATAAACCAAGCCTTTTATAATAAATATATTACTTTTTATGTTTTTTAATAAAGAATTTTCTCCTGAATCTAAATATGTAATTATTTTTATTAAAAATTGAAAAACAAAAATGTTACAGATGTTTAAATTATAATTATTATTTTCGAGACTTCATGTGCGATATTTTCTAATATTTTAACCGACTGTTTTGAGATACTTATGTTTAGTGTTGATATTGAAGCATAAATGTTGTAATTATTAGTTAATTCAAAAAAATTTACAAATTCCATGGTTAAATGACACTTTATCTAAGATGTTCAAATTGTCGTTAGAAAAGAACAAACGTCGCAGAGTTATAAGATGTTAGATAAGGTTAGAGCAAAACTGTAGTCTTGCCTAATTAGAACTCAACGAAATGGCTAGGCTAAGCTAGGCACTAAACATAAGTATCTCAAAACAGTCGGTTAAAAGGCAGGCCAGGCCATAAAAAAAAATATTAGAAAATATCGCACATGAAGTCTCGAAAATAATAATTCTAATTTAAACATCTGTAACTTTTTTGTTCTTCAATTTTTAATAAAAATAATTACATATTTAGATTCAGGAGAAAATTCTTTATTAAAACACATATAAACAGTAATATATTTATTATCCTCATAGCTGGTATTATCGAACAAATTGGGTATACATTTCTTTGGGACACGCTGTATATATATATATATATATATATATATATATATATATATATATATATACATAATCATATATATTTTTTATTTATACGTGTTTTTGTTTCAGTGTTCCTGTGTGATACTTGTTGAGTTTTGCTGGTACAATGAGCACGCAAAGAACACGGGAATCTGCCAGCCACATTGTCTTTGGTTCTCCACTATCAGAGCTTCCTCTGTCTGAACTTCCAACCGGTATACAAGTTGCAAGGCATTTCCTCTTCTTGAAGGAGAACAAGTACACCAGCAACAGGGAGGTTCTTCCGGAGGTATGCCAAACACTCATTGACCTTTGGAATCGTGCTAACATTCCATCACAGCCAATCAAGAATGTGAAGACCAAGCTGCTCCGATTGATGGAAAAAGGCTCACAAGCATCGAAGCAAGGCAAGCAGGCCACAAAAACCAAGGAGTTCGAGGAAAGCCTGAATCAATTGTTTGACATAGCTGTCTGCATGCCACTGTGAAAAAGAAATGAAAGTTCCACGACGAGAGCATGCCTTTCTGATCGACCAGAGAACCACGCGGATCATGCAGATCAGTCGGGTGGATACGAATGTGACTCAGATGATGGAGAGAAGGAAGTCAAGAGAGGATCGGATGCAAGAAAGACAAGAAGAAGAGAATAGAAGAAAAACGGAACGGCAAGAGGTAGCATCCTCTGCAGATGTGGTCGAATCAGCTCAAGCAGAAGCAGACTCCAGTGGTGAAAGTGTGGTGATGAGGGATGGGTGGTAGTGCCCAGGAGGACAGGAACATCACACCGATTCCCACTGTTGCTTTGGAAGCTGACCGGTATGGTGTATCGAACAGGGCTGCTGCAGCTATCAGCACTGCAACATTGGTTGACTATGGCATCATTAGTTCTGATGATCAGATAAACGTAATTGACCACCACAAAGTATGGAGAGCACGGCAGAAGGTACGGAGGGATCTGAAGGAAGCAGTAACTTACCACGATGTGGAAGTCACTGCTTTATTTTTTGATGGGCGGAAAGACATGACACTTGTCAAAGAGAAAAAGGGGAACAAATGGTACAGCACAAAGAAAGTTGAGGACCACTATGTGCTGGTCGGAGAGCCTGGAACCTTCTATCTAAGCCATCTGACACTGGAACGAGGAACTGGCACTGTCATTGCGGATGGACTTCAAAATGCGATTGAAGAAATGGGTATTGCAGACAAGATAATTGCAGTGGGAGCCGACAGCACAGCCACAAACACAGGGCACAGAAGTGGAGCAATACACCTGCTAGAGTGCCGCCTGGGTCGCCCTTTGCACTGGTTCATCTGTAGTCTGTATTTAAATGAACTCCCACTGCGCCACTTGTGCAAGGAACTCATCGGCCCAACAGAATCTGCAACTTAATGGAAAGGACCAATTGGCAAAGCTTGGCCACATGTTAAAGTTTTGCCACTTTCCTCTAGAGGAATTCAATGATTGCTGATGCCACACTCTCCAGATGATTTACCTTACTGATTGAGTCGTGACCAAGCCTACCTCTACAGAATGAAAAGCGATAAGGACTGGTGTCATTAATGAAGATCTTCTACGAGAGAGCCTGAACCAATCTCCCATGCAAGATGGGTTACAACTGCCAGCAGAATTTGTCGACTATATGTAGCGATGGCGCAGCCAAGTGATGAACTGTATTCACTCACACAGTTTGTCGTGTGCCACTATGGACCCATGTGGTTTAGCATCAAGTGCCATCCAAGGTGCACAGATGCCCAAACATTTCCTGGAGCAAATCAAGCTGTTACGATTACTGCCACAGCTAGCAAGACTGTCACATGGCCTGTGATCCAAAGAAATGCATATTGGGTCACCCTGAAATGTTCTACTGGCAATGCTTGCAGATGCAGATCAAGCAAACCGGAAATTGGCCATCGATGTAATCAAGACATTCGACGAACTCCCAAACCTGCTCAACAGCAAGTCAGAGAATTTCGGCACCAAAGATCAAACAAAGTGCTCAGAATTTGAAAGATTTACTTCCACCAGTGGAGGAGTGCACAATGGAACCACCACTCACGAAGCAGTTCTCTGTCGAACAACTCGATAAGATCACTGAAGAGCCCTTGTTGTCCGGATACTATGTCACTCCTAAGGTGTAGAACGCTGTGTTAGGATGGTAACTGAAGCGTCTGGGGCAGTGTATGGAAAGGATTCAAGAGATGGTTACATTAGAGTACTTAAATCCCGTGACTTTATGCCGTCATTCAAAACTAAACAAGATTTTAATGTATCATTTACTAAATAAAACTATCTAGTCTACCTACTACCTACAGTGTATATGTTTATTCCAAAATAAATTTTTCTATTTTTCCTGAAAAGCAGTACATTGTAAGGGTCAAATGATAGCTCAAACCCTAGGAAAGCAAGTGTCCAAAAGTTATGGGTAACTAGCAATTTTCACGATTTTCACATGCGAAAAAGAAGGTGTTGCACTTGTCACAAAAAAATTTTGTTTTCATTTTTGAATTTAGGGAGGTCAATTGTACAAAACCTGAATGTGCCTCTTGATCCGTTACACTTTGCCCAATGACGCTACACGCTAATGATTACTCCCCAAGAAACCGAGAGCCACCAAGTGTTCAGAATTTCGAACCGTAAGCTTGGTCAGCCATGCATCAAATAATGCTAAGGATACTAACCAGAAGACTAACGAAGAGAGCTGAGCAGTACATTGGAGAGGATCAGTTTGGATTTAGGTTAAAATGCAGAACAAGAGAAGCTAATGGTATTATGAGAATGATGGGGGAGAGAATGCTGGAACATGATCAGGAAATGTTTGTTCGTTTTGTTGACTCTGAAAAAGCTTTTGACAGAGTCCAATGGAGGAAACTATGGAAATATTGAAGAATATTAATGTTGACTGGAGGGACCGTAGGTTGATAAAAAATCTATATCTTGGGCAGACTGTGAATGTTAGAGTTGCAGGAGGAGAATCGGAGCGCCTGGATTGGTGGGAGAGGGTCAGGCAAAGATGCTCCCTGTCTTCCGTGTTATTTAAAATCTATGCGGAAGCAATGATAATAGAAGCACTCTCAGATCTGGAAGAGGAATCAGAGTGGGAGGTAAATTGGTAAATCTGTAAGGTTTGCAGATGACAAGGCATTTGTTTGTAGTACTGAGGAAGGACTGCAAAGAATGGTCAATAGCTTGACAACAACGGTGGAAGAGTTCGGAATGAGAATTAATGAGACCAAGACAAAAGTAATGAAAATTGCAAGAAGGAAAGGAGCACAAATGAACCAAACGATAGTAAATCGGTCCTCAGAAGCTGAGCAGTTTAAATATTTGGGAAGTTTATTAACCAATAATGGAGATTGCAATAAAGAAGCAAGATCTAGAATTGGTATGGGTAAGGTAGCTTTTGAGAGACAGAAAAGACTACTTACAGGTAAACTCAACTTGAAGCTGAAGAAAAGGTTAGTAAAAGGCTTGATATGGAGTGTGGTAATGTATGGAGCAGAAACATGGACCCTGAAAACAACTGAAAAGAAATTCCTAGAAAGTTTTGAAATGTGGATTTGGAGAAGAATGCTAAAGATAAGCTGGAGGGAACACCAAAGTAATGAGGAAGTACTGTAACAGGTGAGGGAGGAAAGAAGACTTATTAAGGTGATAAGAGAAAGATAGAAGAAATGGATCGGACATGTGTTGAAAGGAGAAGGATTGTTGAAGGAGGTGATAGAGGGTAGATATGAAGGTAGAAGGCTGAGGGGAAGGAAAAGGAAAGCAATGCTGGATGATTTGAAGGCAGGCAGGAGCTACCATGAGATGAAAATGATAGCTCAGGATAGAACATTTTGGCAGGACACATGAGTTAGACCTGCCTGATAGGCAGAACACGATGGATGGATGGATATATATATAAAAATGATAATTCTAACATTAATTTTTGCATGTAAAGTCCAAGTTCGCATGACATTCTAACTGTATATACTGTAATATTCATGCAAGCTTGGAAAATAATAAAAAAAATTTTTTTTTTTGTTCTTTATTTAGTTCTTGCTAAAGTAATTTCTTATTCAATGTGATATCTTTAATTACCTAATTAATTTTCTTTAATTACCTAATCATTTTTCTATTAAACTTAATCATATAATCTTGTTAAATTCTGCAATGTTCATTTTTATATATTTTTTTTTAAATCATAAAAGATGAGGTAATATTTTGCCGAAACTCTAATCAGCAATTAATTTTAAATTTTAAACATTTAATTTTAGTTCATAATAATTAAATGCATATCTTAGCTTCCATTTTTAGTTGACACGGCAAATCATGAAAACACCAGATTTGTTAATATGCTGTTACAGCAAAATTTGCATTAATCTCCAAATATTTTGCTTTATCATTTTCTGCAAGATCCACATAATACACCAAACATTTCTTTTGAACTAGCAAAAGAATTCAGCCTATTAAAAATCGGAAAAAGCAAGTCAAATTAAATAATAATGACGTCACTAGCTAAATAGTATATAAACCATTGTAACCTTTCAAATTCTGTTCTGTCTGATTTGACCCAGAGGTTGAAGCGGTAAGATTCAGTAAAAGGATATCTTTATCTTCTCCTTTGAGCTCTGTCTTCTCCAAGAGTTTTAGTTTTAGAATAACACAGCATCTTCAAGAAAGAGTAAAGTTAGAAATCAATAGGTCTTAAATCTGAGCCCAGCATTGCCTCACAAATCGACCAATAATCTAGTAAGTGTTCACAGAAACTTCCGATCCGTTACAAGAAGAAATCGGAGGGTCCCTACACAGTACCAACTACTCTAGAGTGAGAAATCCGTTGCTGCCACCTAACCAGAACCCCCGTCAACTTCGAACCACCCAAGATCATCGACGGAGGGTTAACATATATATATATATATATATATTAGTGATGTAGCGGATGTCATTTTTTTCACATCCGCGGATGCGGATGCGGATGAGGATGTTTGATTTCAACATCCGCGGATGCGGATGCGGATGTCTACATTTTCGTTATTTTTTAGGATATATTCGAGATTTGTTGTGTTTAACGTATAAGTTATTATATAGAGAGAGCTGTAGCTATAATGTAGTATAATTGATTAATTGTACAATAATTGCTGTACTTTTCTCTGAACATATAAAATAATATCAAGCATCTAACTAATATAGAAATCAATTAGTGAATTCGTCTGCAAATAAATTCGTTATATTTGTTGAGTTTCAGCCACAATTAGAAACCATAATTGTGTTACCAGGATGCGGGACGTGAACCCAACTCAAATACACCCCACCGACCTTTTCCCCAACCTCCACCTTATAGAAAGAGATCTTTAATTAGCTTGATAACTATTTATATTAAGTTTAAAGTTTTATTAGGCATATTTATAAATGAGTAATTAAAATAAAGTAAACTAAGATGTTCATCGTTTAATGTTCAACTTAATTATAGGAAGGTTATGCTTAAGGAACATTAATTTTTCTGCCTTTTCTGCTGCCAGTCTGTTTCTCTTTTCATCATATATTAATCCAGCACTGCTAAATAATCTCTCGCTTGGTACATTTGTTGGAGGACAGGCTAAATGTTTCCTTGCAAGTTTACTCAAGTATGGATAGATATTCTGCGTATTTTTCCACCAACTAATAGGATTGTCACATGCAGCCAGGCGTTTTCTTGGTGATAGCTCTCGATCATTTTTACATCTTTTGACATCGCGTAGGTCTCGTCATTGCTGCTTGACTCAAGAAACTGAGAGACAGATTCTGTGATAGATTTGCTTGTTGAAGGTGTTGGTTCTGTCACTGAAACTTTTATTCTTTTGGTGGGTGGCGAAGCGACAGATTCAAGAGATTGAAGCTCTTCAACTGCTTTGCCAAGTGATGATTTAACTCGTTCTAATGTACTAGGTGAAAATAACTTAGCTTTGTAACGTGGATCTAAGTAGGTTGCAAGAGAGTAACTTCATACAAGAACAGCCTCTCGTCTTGTCGCTTGCATCACTTTTGCGCACAATGAACTAGTTCTATTAATATAGTTGAATTTGATAATTTCCGCTTATTAATGACGTTTTATCTCAACGGTCCACACCCGCACGACATCCGCAGTCCAAAGTGCGGATGCGGATGCGAGAAAATGTGCGGATGTTATGCGGATGCGGATGTGACCTACATCACTAATATATATATATACTGTAAACTCGTAGAAGTTCCGTGCGTCGGTCTCTTCACACTAAGGTCAAGCTGGTGGCCCACCTCCAGGCATGGACTGATGGAGGAGCAAGTTGCTCTCTTGCGATCTCCATCGCACATACATAGCCAGGCACACCCAGCCCATCTGGTACCGTCCTGAACCAAGCATCTAGTCTTCTTTTGAAGATTTCAATTTTGACACCTGTGATGTTTCTGAGGTCTTTTGGAAACTAGTTAAAAAGTCTTGGACCCCTCACAACCAAGCTATTTTCGTTCAGTGTTGAGGATGTCCCTTGTGTGGCCTTTAGTTTAGGAACACTACATATTCTACGTTTCCTATTTTCCAGTGTTGTTTGGATGGTTATTGGGTTCAGTTTGAGGTTAGGTACCAGTTTTTCAATCATTTTCCATATGCAAGTTATGGTGTATCTTTCTACTTTTTTCCAGCGAATATAGATTTAATTTACATAGTCTTTCCCAGTAGTTGAGTTCTTTGCAGTCATCAAGCTTGGCTGTGAATTTTCTTTGGATTTCTTCTTTATTGATCTTTTTTTTGTAGGGGGCATCAAGATTGAGTAATATTCAAGTTTTGGTGCGATCAGTGTTTTCAGCAGGGGAATCATTACATTCCCATCTCTTCTTTTGAAGGTTCTCAGTATATATATATATATATATATATATATATATATATATATATATATATATATACAGCGCCGGCTCTTCCACTACGCAGATCACGCAGTGTGCGTCGGGCCTCGCGAAGGGGGAGAACCCCCAGCGAGCGGTATAAAAAAAATTAATGAATGATTGACAAATTTAAAAAATGGGCCAAATTTTGAATTTTTCAAACTCTTCCAGCGCCATTCATTTTATTTCCATATAAAATCTAGCAATTTTTTTTTTGTTAAAATCATAAAAATTAAAATGTAAACAAACGCTAATGTGTGCCATCAGATCTGCCATCTCAGAAGATGACTGCACTGGAATTGCTGACTTACATATACGAGAAGCAGCTGATAGAGTTATATCCAAACCTATGGATTGCTCTCAGAATTGCAGTCACTCTTCCAGTGACCGTAGCCACAGCTGAAAGGAGCTTCTCCAAGTTGAAGCTAATTAAAACGTATCTCAGGTCAACAATGGCACATTGGCACAAGAACGTCTGAGTGGGCTTGCAATCATGAGCATCAATCGGGAGGTAGGCCGGAAGCTGTCCTTGATGATATTATTGATGAATTTGCAATAAAAAAGCCAGGAGAGAGGTTTTGAATGTATGTGATATATATCTATCTAAATAAACTTATTAAATTTTTGTATATTCAATTGTATATAAACCATTTTATTGTGCGATATATATTATATATAGCTTCCCTCACCAGCTATCTGCAAAGCAGACAGGATCCAGCTTTGGGACATGGATCTAGGGTTTAAAGCAGCCTAGCCCCACTACATTTAGAACCTCAATATAAGTAAAAGACTCGTTGCATTCACAACGGATTGAATAAATCAATGCAACGAGTCTTTTACTTATATTGAGGTTCTAAATGTAGTGGGGCTAGGCTGCTTTAAACCATATATATATATTACGGGCCCCTGAAAGGTTGGAGCCGGCACTATATATATATATAATATATATATTATATATATATATATATATATATATTGGAAACCGCAATTCCGATCTCACTATGTACTTCTTTTGCTATGTGCAGCGAAACTACGGTAGTATTAGATAATTAATTCAGCTACTTTAACTACTGTATTTGCATTACCTACTTTCGATATTAGTGTTAACGTAAAATACTTTCGTGCATATCGACCGGAAAGAGCATTTTCAATCTTGCCAAGTGCCATTTTTAAATGAAATGAAATTAAATTAGTGTTGACTAAATTCTGTACACATCGCCTATTTGTAATATTAAAGTTTGCGTTAAAACGTAAACACTGCGTCTCCAACTCCCGTTTTTCTCATTTCCGAGGTTTCATTGTACTTACTGTTCGGGCATTAAATATTGATGGAGTTGTAGAAATGGTCCCCCCTGCCTTAAAGCACACCTTTTACTCATACACTGTAAAATATTGGGCCTAATTGTTCGAAGTTAACTTCGTCAACGAAATGTTCTCAGTGTCAGTTTGTTCTGCAAACTAAAAATAAAAAAGACGGAAATAAGTCATTTTAGGGACATGGTTCATAGTTTAGAAAACAAAAATTATTTTGACATACGAGTTTAGACAGTTTGCAGCCACCGTCTCCCCCGGCAGTGGGGCCTTGGTGGCTGACGGCCACAGCAGCTTAGTTAGCAAGATTGTTAGAGTTAGCTGTTATTCAATAAGATCGATAGCAATCTACACAAAACTGAAGGTATTAATAAAGACGCCATTGTTACAGAGCGAGTGGAGGAGGGTTCCTGGACTGTGCATAAAAGGCAGTCATCAAGGCCGGAACAGGCTGTGTATAATTTCCCTAGCATTAGACTAGAAAATAAGTACGGACTACTCAGACCTTGAAGGAGAGTCTATCCTCTTAGACTCTTAGGAAGGGTCGCCTATTTTCCGGTAGCAAAAATCGAGAAATTAGAACAAGAGTTAAAGGAAACTAGGATTAATGATAAAAATAGTGTAATAAAAGTGGAAACAGGCTCGAAAAATATCTTTCAGAAGGGATCCTCTGGATATGCAGAAAGAATCATGTCTGAATTTGACAAATCAACCGGCACTATGAAATGGGAAACTGACAGAGGTATTTTGACTGGAATTGTTCCTCACTTGAAACCGAACAATGTTGCATTAAGCAAACCCATTGGGGGATTTGCAATAAACGTCAGGCTAAAAAAAAGTCGATTTCTTGACCTGTACGACAGATTCAGTGCAATAAAAAATTCAGCGGATGGAATAAACTTAAATGCCAAAGGAAAACCAACGTTGTGGATTTAATCCATCTTCATATGTACAACCTGCTAGATAGATAGATAGATATAGCGTTAGCCAGATATGAAACGGATTGCTTCCAGCCGAGCTAACGACAATGCCTACGGCAAGCGATTCGGCTCAGGCAGAGCGGATGGCAAATGATTCCGTTTATATAGATATTGGAAGACGAGTCTATTTGAAAGTGGCTCTTCTTGACGTAAACACTTTAAAGGTCTTTTAGTTTAATGCGAGATCCATTAGAAATAAATCTGACAATTTTAAAGGTTTAGTTACTATTGAAAATTTCAACGTCATAGTGATTACCAAGAGTTGGATACATACGTCTACTTGTGACTTCAAAGGAGAGTTTCAATTTGAGCGATACAAAATGTTTTATGAAGATAGGGCACACAGGCAGGTGGGGAGGTGTGATTCTTTACTTTAGGAAACATCTGTATCTTGTGAGAAAATGCCTCAACTCTGATTGCGAGGTCATTTGGGTCCAGCCCAATTTGCGAAATAAGTTTTCACGTAATACTATCATAAAATAAAAAGTAATTAACGATTTTAAGGCTACTCAGTAAAAAAGACTTACCTCTAAATATCGCGATATGTTTTTCCACTTGTGGATAATGAACACAGCGCAAGTGTGACGCACTCCAGAATTGTAGAATGAAAAAAAAACCGCACACAAAAAACAGATGATGATTTAACCGCCATAAGAATCAAGTTTTATATTATGAAAATAACGTGTTTGTCTTGGAATATAATCTACTGGTTTTCTCAGGAAAACTGCTTTACTCATTACACGATAAATACACACTCGTTACAGTATACACACGCACTTATTTACAGAATAAACAGCAGTTACTGAACAATGCACGTGCACTTACCACAAAGATTTTTGCAATGAAACTGAACGAAAAAAAGAGAAATTATTCAGGATTTCATAATTTACTTCCAAAATAATGATGCGCAAATACCTTCCAGATGCACGATAATAATGCTTTTGGTATATATATATATATACAGTATATATATATATATATATATATACACACACACACAGGGTGATTCAAAAGTCAGGTTACATAGGGCTTTTCTGTTTCTTTGCAGGTAAATGAGTTATGAGATGTTATCGAAGGAGGACCGCATGTGATATTCCTAGCTGGCTGCACAAGTGCATTGCCGTTAACGGTGGCCATATCGAACATGTGATGTGACTATTCCCCTGTATCATTACATAAAACAGTATATCCCTATGTAACCTGACTTTTGAATCACCCTGTATATATATATATATATATATATATATATATATACTAGGGCCCTGCGAAGCTTCGAGGTTCGATTTGATTTCGAATCGGAAGAGAGGATTCGATTTAATTCGTTAGCTTGGGCTCCGATTCGATATTTTCGAATCTCCATTAAGTCCGATTTTTCTTCCTGATGTTCAAGTACATTATATCTTTTGTTCTCTGAAACAGTTACGTTGTTTTTTTTGTCCTCAGGAACATTAACATTTATAATCATTACTAATCATGTTAAAATACACTTTTTGTGAAAAAAAATATTTATTTAGAATTTCGCTTTTAATTTAGTCTATATACTGGAACTTATTTCCGTTCAAGAACGCGTTTGTACCATTATTTTTTCACATGTTCAAGTACATAATGTTTTTTGTCATAAGCAAGATTTACTTTGTGGCTTGTTCTCAGGAAAATAATTAGCTAGTATAATTAGCTATGTCTAATATTGTTTTGAAGAACACTTTTGTAAATAAACACTTTTCGTTTTACTTAGATTTAATTCAGTCTATATACTGAGACCAATCTCTTGTGCAATAACGCTTTTATCATACTTTAATACCATTGTTCCTCCTGATCATCAAATATTTAATACATTTTTTTAGAAGGATTTACTTTGTCCTTTGTTCTCAAGAAGATTTAATTAATTTTATGCTTATTATTAATTGTGTGTAGAAACACTCTAAATGAAGAAACCATTTTCTGTTTAATTTGAAACTTAATTCAGTACATATACCCATGGCCGTAACTACCTATGAGGTCACCGAGGTCCGGACCTCGGTAATTATTTCCTAAAAAAAAAAAAAAGAGACTGAACCGTTCTCCGTGCAGCTTTAATAAAAGTATTTTTGCTAACAGGTCCCTTTGTACAGTATTTATTATAGACAAGGGTTTTGTGTTTAGTGTATAGCTTGGGTTGTGTTTGTAGATGTCATTTTGGTCTGAATTTTGCTCGTCCCGCCGCGCTCGAAAAAATCTGGACCTCACTAATTTCTAAACCCTAGTTACGGCCCTGCATATACCCTATAATCTATATGTGTAAAGTTGATTCGATTCGAGATTCGATTCGTTTGAATTGTTTGGGATGATTTGATTAGAGATTCGATTCGAAAAAAATTTGTGAAATTGCGATTTCGCAACGTTACGCATGCGCAATATAAACAGTTATTTACAAGGTTATCGGTCCACTATCTGAAAGCATTCTTACAACTGCATCACTCAGGCATGCTCTCTCTTGTTCTTTTTATTGGAAGGCGATTTTAGGCTACTGGCTTTTTCATTCTTTGCTTAACTGCAGTGGAATGGTTGTTTATACAGGGTGTCCCAAAAGTCTCCATACATAGGGAAAATTAGAACTTTTTAGCAAAATGTAACTTTATTTACAAAACATTCTCTACATGATTGCCATTTCTTTGTAAACACACACGGATGCGCCTCTCCCACTCATGGTGAACTCGTGTTAACACATTTGGTGTTATGGACGTAATGTACCAGGAAAAGATACAGAACATGGATCGCCTAAAGGAACGCATTCGAAGTGCAATTACGTCCATAACACCAAATGTGTTAACACGAGTTCACCATGAGTGGGAGAGACGCATCCGTGTGTGTTTACAAAGAAATGGCAATCATGTAGAGAATGTTTTGTAAATAAATTTACATTTTGCTAAAAAGTGCTAATTTTCCCTATGTATGGAGACTTTTGGGACACCCTGTAGAATGTTTCCAATATAATCGTGCTATGTAATGTGTTTTTATGAACACCCGTACTTTTCTACATGTATCGAAATAATGAGTGCCTTAAACTGGAAGGATAGATAGATAGATAGATAGATAGGAGAAGGATGAATGGATGGATGGATTATATATAGAGAGGAAGAATTACGGCGTTACAGTATATATATATATATATATATATATATATATATATATGAAAATTATTTCACGAAAGTGACACGTGAAAAATATTTATGATGAATAAAACCACGAAGGGAAAAGAAACACAAAGTGGTGCTCAAGCGCTTTCGTCTAATGACATCCTCAGGAACACTGCAGTGTTCCTGAGGATGTCATTAGACGAAAGCGCTTGAGCACCACTTTGTTTCTTTTCCCTTCGTGGTTTTATTCATCATATATATATATATATATATATATATATATATATATATATATATATACACTGTACAGTGTTCGAAAAATGTCTTGTCTGAAAAAGCTATATAATATATAATTTATATTTTTTATAAAAATATGTAAATGTAATATTTCTGGCAGTAAAAGCTTGCAAAATTGCAGTACATTGCAGGAAAACGAGCAAAAAAGCAGGACAGTGCAGTACTCCAGTTTTTCACAGGACAAACTCACAAAAAGCAGGACTGCCCTGCCAAATGCAGTACACCTGGTCACCCTAATTATTGGGGCCTTTAATCATGGTAGAATATGTTGGAGATATGATGTCGAGGGTAACAGGCTCCTCAGTTTTGTAGATGACCACTTACTGATCCAGTGGGTTGAGGGAACCCAGAAGAGGGAGAAATATTTTAGACTTGTTGCTAACTATCGAGACAACCTGATGTCCGATCTGAATGACTGCAGGCCCTCGGACAACACTGATCATAAATTAGTTTGTGTTAACACCCATGTACTTAAATCTTTAAAATCCATGCAGCAACTGGACTTTCACTGGGCTGATTTCGATACCCTCAAACATACTGTAGTTTAAAAGATTTACTGTTAGTGAACTGCAACAACATAGATAATATTTGGTGTTCATTTAAAGACAGGTTCATAAAAAGACAGCACGTTTGTACCTCTCAAAAATCGGATAAATATATCTTCTTGTGACTTGAAGTGATTCAACAATATTTGCTCTGCTATAAAGGGGAAAAATAAAGCGTACAAACAATGGAAAGAGACCTCTGATTATAGGCATAAACAAATCTTTATAAATCTCTGGCGGCGTATCAAGACAAGTTAGATAAACAAACGGAACAATCTTTATTTCAGACTCATCAGTTAGCAGTCCACTCACCATGGCTTCCATTATCTTACTGACTGACTTAGCAAGGATAGTGATAAGTCTATATATAAAATTGCATATCACACTGGCACAGTTAGGTACAGTGCTTACAAGAAGTCTCACGCTTCTGTCTCGTCCCAAGCTAGTCTGTTAGGTATAAAATGGGCGGTCCTTATGGCAGCGGAGGTGTGTTCGGATTGGTGCACATAACTGCTCTAACACAATCAATGACGTCCATTATTACGTCACTTCTGCTACATTTTAGTGTTTAAAATACAAATGATTAAGAAGCAGAATGGAGCAAGTTTCGGGATGTTGGGATGGTTATGGAGCAATCCTAGTCATCATAATATTAGCTGGGCATTACATTATACCGTCTCAATATATACTGTAGACTATAGAGAACGACTAATTCGGCAAATATCCCAAATCATGGCATGATACCTAAGTTATTTTGACGCAGGTCTAAATTATTTGCTCAAATGCAATTATTGATATTAAGTAATTGTTGGGAATTGTTGTCAATATTGTTGTTTGTGATATATATCCTACGTGAAGAATCTAATGACCAAATTCCTCAGTGAACCTCTCACGCGCTCGCATTTCGAGGAAGTCACGGTCGTCTCACTAATAGATAGTTTATCCATTGTTTTAAGTGGTAACCTATTAAACGAACTATGTTAAACCTATTCCATCTTATGAAAGTCATTAGTCTAAAGCAAGACTGGTGGGCCGTGAATCAGAGAAATTTGCATTTGATTTGTTCATCGTAATTATTACGTAATATAGTATACTGTATATAGTAGTATATAAGAGTTTATTGGTAGCATATCATATGACAATTCCCATAAACATGTGATGACCTCGATGTTGCCAGTTTTTATTTTTTTCCTGAAACTATTACCTTCTCATAGTTTGTTTCAACAATGCATATATTATCATCTCCACGAGCGTAGACATTGCAAGAAAAGATTCTAACTAAGGATAAGTAAAGTTCTTTCATGGTCACAATATATACTTTTATAGATGTCAAACATAAAAATATAATAAAATTCTATATTAACATAAATATATATTCGATACACATTTACGTCATGGCTTTAACATCAGTATTTCGTATAGCTTCCTCCAGCATCAATAATTTCTTGCAATCGTTGCGGCATAGAAGAGGCCAGATTGTAGGGAATGTTTGGTGTTCGGCGTAAGCTCTCCCAACTATTCCTCGTGTGAGCTAAAAGTGCTTCAAATGTTCTTTCATTGCGTTGCTCCCATTCGTTAATCATTATTGCCCAAAGGTTTTCAATCGGATTCAAATCAGGAGAACGTGGTGGCAGAATTAGATTAATAATCTCTGGGTGATCTTCGTACCACGCTCTCACAACGTTACTCCTATGAATGGGACTGTTATCTTCCATTAAGTAAAATGGTTCCGGTGCTGGAACCAGATACGCACGAACACTGGGTAGCAGCACCTCTTCCAGTATCTGGCAATATTGCTGTCCAGTAAAGCGTCCATCTACTTGAGTCAATTCTCCGACACCATAGCCAGACATCCAGCCCCACACACCGAGATTGATGTGACCACTACGTTTGCTCGGGAAAACATTTCCTTCTTCATAGCGTTTTCCGCGCTGCCTCCAACAATGCAGGGAACCATGACTATCTGTTGAAAATGTTTTTTCGTCACAGTACACAACTTTTCTCCAGAATTCTTCCTCCTGCGGCAAGTATTGCAAGGCAAATCCCATCCGCGCCTCTTTATGCTCAATCGTCAATGCAGGTTTTATAGCTGGACGGCGAGAAAAATACCCTGCCTCGTGAAGTCTGTTGTTCACTGTATTTGCGCTACAACGAAGGTTCAGGTGTCTGTAAATATGCGTCGCTGGAACAAACGGATGCTCTCTGGCATGATTAACAATCGCAGCATCTTCCTCTTGAGATGTTGAACGCGGAGGACCAGACCTCGGCAAAGTAGCGATTGAGTTTTCTGCTTCATACCGATGAATCCACCGTTCCACAGTGCTTCGATGAACGTCTAGTCGTCTTGATATTTCTCTTATTGGCACACCATATTCATGCAATGTCACCATTGCTCCCCGCATTGCCTGGGTCGTCTCGTGGTGCACAGACGGCCTTTCCATCTTTGTGTAAATGGCTTATGTGAAGCGTGCTGGGACGATAAAGGAAATGAGGATACCATGCACCCCTTCTGAAATTGATTTCGGTTGTGAAGGGTACCAACCCTTCGAATGGTAATAATAATCAGCCAATTTCCTATTTTGTTGAACATATGCATAAAAAATTCGTCTTAAAAGCCAAGGATCCAAAGATTGTCAGCAATAGTTTATATCCCAACTGAATATAGTCAGCCATCAACAGTATAATCATATTTTATTTCCATAACTACTCATGACTACTCTGTCATAGTAAATAACCTTATTATGACTTAGGTAGTAGTGGTAATTCTGAGTGGCGGCCTCTAGCCACATACGTTAAACCTATCAGTGCGTCTAAGACCAGACTCTTCTGTTTCTGTCAATTCATTGTTAGTTTAAGGTATTTTGCTCTTTGTCTTTCTAGGTCTAGGGCATTAAAATAAATATTTGAGTTTGTGTTTAGCATTTCCTCCTCCCTTCGTAATTCCCCACCCAACCTCGTTTCCTTCGACATAGCAACGCTTACCTCCATCCTCATTCCACTTCCTTCATTAAACCTATTATCGCTTTTACTGTCCCTTCCTTCCATCCTTCAATGCCAGCGTTCTTAAACCTAGCACATAAATTATATAATATGGAATCTAACACCTTAGATCTCTACGCATTCATGTTACTTGAAGACGCCTGTGTCTTAGGGGAATCTAAGTGTTGAGAGTGGGCTTGAGGGGTAGTCTATAGATTATTACAGATGACCTTGAACGCTCCAACTATTTAAAAATGATTATTTATTACGCACATCATATGGCATAATACACACATGAATTTAAGTATCTCTTACACTATAGGAATGGAATTGAATCCTACCAGAGTTAAAAAGTCGCAAAATATGATAGATTAGTTTGTATTAAGAGGTCACTAAGAGAAAAGGATTTGGAGAGAGCGGAAGGAGAGAGAAGAGAGAGAGAGAGTTACAAGGAGTTACAAGGAAAAGAAGTACCTCAAAAGGCCTTGCGGCCCATACCGAGGAGGTACCAATGGCAACGGGTGCCAGGGAAAATTTTCTACACTCAAATAGTGTGCAAGATTTGGTCTAACCTTTTCTTGAACTGATCCACAGAGGAACTGTTCACAACTTCTGAAGGTAACCTGTTCCACGTGTCACAGATCTTATACGTAAAGTAATTCCCACACACACTAGTCCTAAACCGTTTCAAATCCAACTTCCAACCATTGTTGCGAGTTGGGTTATCATTTAAACTAAACATGCTTCTAAAATCGACATCGTTGAACCCGCGTAAGAGCTTGAAAACCTCGATCAGTTGACCGCGCAGCCTCCGAGTTTCCAGCGAAAACAAGTTCAGGGCGCGTAACCGTCGATTGTAGCCCATATGCCTAACGGAAGGGATTAACTTTGTGGCCCTCGCCTGCACTCGCTCCAGCCTCTCAATATCTTTCCTGAGGGTGGGCGACCAGAACTGCACAGCATACTCCAGGTGCGGCCGAACCAGGGAATTGTACAGAGAGAGCACAATCTCCTTGTTCCGAAACTGAAATTGCCTCCTGATATAACCCAACAGCTTCTGGGCTTTCTTTTCCACCTCTACGCACTGTTTGGTAAACTTAAGGTCGCTGCTAATTAGCACACCCAAGTCCTTTTCAAATCAGTCGCTCGATATTACTCCCCAACATCGAGTAGTCCGACTTGGGATTGGCGTAGCCAATGTGCATCACTTTGCATTTACCCAAGTTAAACGGCATTTGCCATTTTTCGGACCACTCTCCTATCCTACCTAGGTCCGCACGCAGTTCCTCGATCGCTTCGGCGTCCCAACATTGGCCCCAAGCTTGGTGTCATCAGCGAATTTGGCGATCCGACTGACGATGCCACCGTCGATATCATTTATGTAAATGATAAACAACAGTGGCCCCAAAACGGAACCCTGAGGAACCCCACTAGTGACCGAGGCCCAACCCGAACTAGCCCCTTTAATTACAACCCTCTGCCGCCTATTCTTCAGCCAGTTTTCAATCCACCTACCTATTTCCCCACCGATACCCAGCGCGCGCACTTTCGCCATTAGCCGGCGGTGAGGTACCTTATGAAAGGCTTTCTGAAAGTCGAGATAAAGTATATCAATCGCCTACTCTTATCATACTCACTCAACATGACGTGGAAAAACTCGAGCAAGTTGGTGAGACACGACCTATGCCGTCTAAACCCATGTTGGGAGTCCCCAAGCAGCTTGTAGGAATCCAAATGGTCAACGATCCTATCCGCTATTATCCCCTCTAATAACACTGGTATGCATATGAATTTTTTTTGTCTGCTGTGAGGGTTTTTTCAACTCATATTATATAATTCGACCATGCTGAATTCGAAAATGACATTGGTTTTCCTCAATCAGGTCAGGTTTTTTCTCTATTGGCCATTTATTATAAGTCCAATTTTATCCCCAAATTTATTGATTTTTTTAGCTTAAACACTGTAGATACGAGTAATATTATAAGAACATTCGTGAAAAATGAAAACATTGTGTGAATAAATACTTTTATTCATACAATGAATATGGAAAAAAAGTTTATTGAGGAAGGAATGAAGTTTTTTTGGCTTTCCGTCTGTGTTTTTCTTCGGGCACGTCTCGCTTCAAACACCAGCAATAGTCCGCCAGCATATTGATATCCCAGTTTCCCTGGTACCTCTCTTCCATTATTTTGATATCTTGGTGAAATCGTTCACCCTGTTCCTCACTATAATCCCCGCAATTTTCAGGAAAATAGTCCAAGTGGGACCACAAAAAGTGCATTTTTATGGACATGCGCGACCCATGAGCTTTGAAAGCTTCCATCAAGTTTTCGACAACGGACTCGTATTCTGGACTTCTACGCTTGCCAAGAAAATCAGTGACAACTGATTTGAATGCCTGCCAGGCATTCTTCTCAGTTGGAGTCATTGCGTTTTCGAACTGAGTATCCTTGATCAAAGTTCGAATTGAGGACCATCAAAAACCCCAGCATTTAGTTTAGCATCAGATATATGAGGAAATTACTCTCGAGATATCGGAATGCTGAACCCTCCTTATTCATTGATTTGATGAAATTTTTCATCAAGCCCAGCTTAATATGAAGTGGTGGGAGCAAAATTTTTGTTGGTGGTACAAGGGGCACTGAAACGACATTATGCGACCCAGGTTCAAAATTCTCTCTGGATGCCCATTCACGCTGTGCATAGTGCTTCTCATCGCTCGGCTATCCCATTTGCAGAGGAAACATGGGTATTTCGTGTATCCCCCTTGCATTCCCAATACAAATGCCACAATCTGAAAAAAAATGAAAATATTTAAAGAATTTAGAGAATTTGTTCTATCGGATAAAAAATCTATGCATTGGACTGTATCACTTCTGTGGGGAAGTTAAGTGTTCTTATACGCTCTCAAATAACCTTTGGAAAAACAACATAGTCAATAGCAATAGTTTACTTATGATATTAGTATTACCTTCAAATCTCCACAGATCCTCCAGTTATGTTGGTCGTATACGAGAGCATCCAGTAAAATTTTCATGTTATCGTAGCTCTCAGTAAGTTGTACGGAATGTGCTACAGGGACTGATGCAACCCTATTCCCAATGTTGAGAAGTACTGCTTTCAAACTTCGTTTAGACGAGTCTATAAATAGCCTCTATTCTGATGCGTTATATGGCAGGCCCAAGGATTCAATTAGCCCCTCAACATTGCAGCAGTACACTAAGGAAGAGGTATTTTCGTGCACTGCAAAAAACTTGCGGAATTCTTCCTCTCGTTTCCTATACCAGGAGAATGTTGTTCCCGGAGCCAGCAAGTTGTCCTCTCGAAGTCGTGAGCCCAAGATCTCGGCAGCTAATTTGGAAAGTCCTAAATCCCTGGTAAGATCATTAAGTTTGGCCTGGTTGAGAGGCCTCGGCTCATTTGAAGCGGTATTTTGAGGTATATACGACTGGGACTGGTCATTGGCATTGGTCATTGATTCATCATCAGAATCATCGAAGTCCAGGGTTTGAGGTGGGTCGGGTATTGGAATTCCAGGACCATGGGGTACAGGTCTCATAGCAGAAGGAATGTCAGGGTATACAACAATGTGTTTATTCTTCTTGTTAACTCCTGAAAATAGAAACACAGAAACATGGATATAAAACTTGCATATGAAATAGAAGAAGCATTCAGACAGTGGCGGCTCGTGAGGGAAGGCTGCGGTCTGTAAGATATGAAATAGGTCGATGGAGTCTGTATATTTTCTTTCTTTTTCATTCATATTGTCCCTTCGGGGACAATATGAATGAAAAAGAAAGAAAATATACAATCATTGTATATGTAAATGTAACGTATAACAATATGTATGTGTAAATGTATTTTCTATAACAATATGTATATGTAGATGTATGATTACCATTATGGTGAATATTATGCTATATATGGTGAATATTATGTCAAGTTTCATACGAGGATTTCAAAATATTTAAGAAAAATAAATTTATAAGCCCACCTTGGAGGTTTGTCATGCAGAAATAGCAATCTGTCACGTGATCCTTTCCTTCTCTCCAAATCATGGGAATTCCAAAAAGCAAAGATTTCGCTCTGCCTTTGCTCCATCTTCTCAAATTTTCAATGCACGTCTTGCAGCACATATGAGGGGCGAAATTTTTGTCCTGGTCCCCTAGCTTAATTCCAAAGTATGCTCTACATTGTCTTCACAAATTTAGTGATTTGGGACTGGTTATTTGGCATGGTAACCGTCCCACATATGTAGCAGAATCTATTGGGATCATTTTTACACGCTCTATTCATTATGAAATATTTTATCTATATGCCTGAAAAGTAAAAAAAGATATTATACAAGTGAAACAAGTGATGATAGATGTTACTGTTCCAATTCCGCTTTGACAAAATCACGAAAAATTCTATTTTACTTATGAGGCCATAGCCGGATAACCTGAACTGATTGAGAAAAACGGATTGCAGATTCGAAATCAGCAGGAAAGACTCTATAAGAATCATTTACAAAACCCTTGACAGCAAAATTGATACATACCAGTGTAATTTACCTACAACTTCAGTTTGTCTATTCTATTGGCAACGATAGGAGGAGAAGGATGAATGGATGGATGGATATATATATATATATATATATATATATATATATATATATATATATAGAGAGAGAGAGAGAGAGAGAGAGAGAGAGAGAGACGAATTACGGCGTTACAAACTAACGAAGAGCCTGAGATCTACTCAAGGCTCAAACAGAGCTGAAGAAAGAAATACAAGAAAAAGGGAAGAAAGTAAATGAAAATAAAGAATACAAAAAACTGATACCATACTTACACTTACAGACCTGTAAAGCTTTCACACAGTAGTAGTAGTAGTAGTAGTATATAACAGACAAGGCTCTCCCTCCTCCGCCAGCCACTGCTAACAGGAAGTTGCTATAAAAGAAGATTTATTGGAAAGTAGGAAAAGGTTTAATGAAAAGAATAGCTTCAGAGCTCATTCACACCATGCGTACACTTATCTTGTGTACTTATTTATGCATTAGAGCAGTGGTTCCCAACCGGTTTTGGCTTATGGCCCCCTTAGGAACCTTATTTTTTCCTGTGGCCCGCATAAGCATTATTTTCAGTAGGTAATATGCAGATTAACTCTATTTTACAAAAACAAATATATATAAAGGATATTAAAACAACTATTTGTATTCAGGTACAATATTATTTGTCACATAGGACTATAAACATAACAAAAAACTAAACAGTGGCTAACAAAAATTTGCAGTTATTTACTTATATTATGTATTAATTATAAAAAAATATAATCAAAGAAATACTGTACTTATAGCAAACTATTATAAATTTAAAAAACTAGTAAAATTACTACAACTTCGCAATATAGGGTAAACAAATAAGAGCTACTTACACACTACAGCGACGATCCACGTGGTAAACAGACTGTAAGGATTTCAACCTGAAGTATTTTTATCAAGTCAACAACGCTGCCAGGCGCATAACGATCAAGCGCACAATGGAGTGCGCCGCACAATAAGCTTGTAAGATGCAAAATATTTGTTTACAGATAAATTCAAATTCTATTATAAAATATCTAAAAAAAAAGGAAAATATATGTATTAATAATTTTTTAAAATGTAATTCAACTACATAAATTAAAATTATCTATTGGCCTAACTATAATTTAGGCTTCAATAGGTTGAGTCCTGTGGCCCCCTTCATGGAGTCTGTGGCCCCTCTAAATCTTAACATTTTCCTGTGGCCCCCTTCAAATGTGTCATGGCCCCCAGGGGGCCATATGGCCCCCGGTTGGGAAACACTGCATTAGAGGACAGTGGAAAATAAAGGATACCATGAAACACTAAACTAAATGTAATCTACATCGTGCATTTTTTTTTAGGAACTACTTTTCTTTATTGTATACGAGAAGGTTAGTCATTTCATCGCTGCATCACTTCCTCGATTAGTCCCAAGACCATTGTCAAACTGTAGGTCTAAGGTGGAGTAATAAGCTTGACTTTCGTCAGGATGAACAATTCGGGCGGAAGCAAAACCAAGGTTAAGATAATAAACCTTACTTAGAATGTTATCGTTGTGTGCATCAATATAGATATTTATATTTTAAAATAGTGAAATACAAAAGCTATAAAAAAGTTAATATAAGCAGTTAAACTTAAAATTATCCTGTAATAGGGAGATTAAATGCTAAAACGTAATTGTTCAGAAGGGGTTTGCTTTTCCGAATATACGAGGGTAATTCAATAAGTATCCGCACTTTTTATTTTCACAATTTTTTCACATCTGATAAATTATAAACACATCACTTCTCAACATAGTCTCCCTGTTTCTCAATACACTTAGTCCAGCGATCTACAAGCTTCCTAATGCCATCACAAAAGAATGGCTGTGTGCGTAGCCAGTCATGCACCGCCTCCTTCAGGTCATCATCGCCTTGGAATCGCTGACCTCTCAAAGCATCTTTTAGTGATCCAAACAGGTAAAACTCCGAAGGTGCCAGGTCTGAACTGTAGGCTGGATGATCGAGAACTTCAAATTTAAGTTCCTGAAGGCATTTTCTAGTCTGTGCAGCGGTATGAGGGCGCGCATTGTTGTGTAACAGAATAACACCTTCCGACAATCTCCCTCTCCGTTTTGTGCGAATTGCTTGCTTTAACTCATTCCGAAGCATGTCAGAATACGATGCACTTGTTACTGTAGTTCCACGCTCTAGATAATGTTCGAGGATAAGGCCTCGTGTATCCCAAAACAGTGTTAGCATAACTTTACCTGCTGACGGCTGCACTTTGAACTTCCTTGCAACGGGAGATGTTGGATGCTTCCATTGCATGCTCTGTAACAGGAGAGCACAAGCGTAATCGTATGGACGTCTGCTCTCGTCTTTTGGCGCGGTATCATAATGAAGGTGAAAACTTTTTGGAGCGCATTATCACTGGAGATGAAACCTGGATCCATCACTATGAACCAGAAAGCAAACGACAGAACATGAAATGGAAGCATCCAACATCTCCCGTTGCAGGGAAGTTCAAAGCGCAGCCGTCAGCAGGTAAAGTTATGCTAACACTGTTTTGGGATACACGAGGCCTTATCCTCGAACATTATCTAGAGCGTGGAACTACAGTAACAAGTGCATCGTATTCTGACATGCTTCGGAATGAGTTAAAGCAAGCAATTCGCACAAAACGGAGAGGGAGATTGTCGGAAGGTGTTATTCTGTTACACGACAATGCGCGCCCTCATACCGCTGCACAGACTAGAAAATACCTTCAAGAAATTAAATTTGAAGTTCTCGACCATCCAGCCTACAGTCCAGACCTGGCACCTTCGGATTTTACCTGTTTGGATCACTAAAAGACGCTTTGAGAGGTCAGCGATTCCAAGGCGATGATGATCTGAAGGAGGCGGTGCATGACTGGCTACGCACACAGCCAAAAACATTCTTTTGTGATGGCATTAGGAAGCTTGTAGATCGCTGGACTAAGTGTATTGAGAAACAGGGAGACTATGTTGAGAAGTGATGTGTTTATAATCTATCAGATGTGAAAATAAAATTGTGAAAATAAAAAGGGCGGATACTTATTGAATTACCCTCGTATATAACGATGCTAAAGTGTGGGGGGCGGTAAGCTGATTACTATTAACGGTGTTCGTAATTTGAAAGGAGGAAGGGTCAATGGGATGGTTTGCTGCAAGGCAGTGCTCTCTGAGTGAAGATTTTTAAGGTCTATTTAGATGACGTGATGCACGAATGGAAATTCTCCGATGCTCGTCTATCCTAAGTTTGTAATGGCGACAGATACTGCCAATATACAGTAATTCGCCTGACAGTGAGTACATTTGAAGGAATAAACAACGGATGAGATCAGAGCATTGGGTAATTTTTTTTATGAAGAAAGTAAAATTTAACACTATGGGAATTTGTAAATATGAACCGGAAATTGATCTGAGGGTTTTTAATGGTGGAAGAAGGGTGAATAGGTCGGTCTGTAGTTTCGGACTTAAATAATTCTAAAAAGGAAATTTAAAATATTGAATGTCCTTGCAACAGTTGGAATATTATGAATGGTTTGTAGATTTTACTGAAAAACCTTTTGACGGATGCTTTGAAGAAGAGGTGACGGGGAAAAAGGTTGTTAGAAAAGAAAGTTCGAAGAAAAACAATTTCATGATGAAATGATAGTAAAGAGGAGAGATGAAATGGACGGTAAATTAAAATCTTTATACAATTGACTTTGTGTATATCACTGAAGAAATTGGTGCCCAATCCTGTGTAGGTGGGCATTCTATATACTGAGGTGGTATATTTATTATTTTGTCTAGTTATTATCATATATTAATATACTGTAAAAAAAGGTACGAAGTCGTTAATTATTCTTCTTTAGTAAATTTAATGGTGTTGTGTTGATTGTTGAAGTAAGTATGGATTTGAGTAAGGCGTTTGATGTAATAGACCATAATATTCTACTTAATAAATTATATTGTTACGGCTTTAGAGGAGCAATCAGTGATTGGTTTAAAAGTTATTTGTCCAATAGATATCATTTTGTATCAGTAAATAAGGTTTGCTCAACTAAAGCGCTTGTCAAACATGGTGTGCCACAGGGCTCAGTTCTGGGTCCACTGTTATTTTTATTATATATAAATGATCTTCCACGTTCATCTGATATACTGAACTTCATAATGTTTGCAGATGATACAACTGTCTCTTTTTCTTGCAAAGATGTTAATACAACTAAGAATATATTTCATTCAGAATTCATCAGTGTAATGAAATGGTTGACCACCAATAAACTCTTCCTAAATACCAGTAAAACAAATTTCATGATTTTTACTACTAAAAGAAATGTATATCTTGATGAACTCAATGTTAATAAGATCGCCATAAAGGAGTGTACTGTAGTAAAATTTCTTGGTGTAATGCTAGATAAGAATTTGCAATGGAGTGATCATGTAAATTATATTGCGAAAAAGATTTCAAGGAGCGTTGCTATAATGTTTAAACTTAGAAATGTAGTCTCTAAACAAGTTTTATTGACTCTTTATCATACACGTGTTCTTCCTTATATAACATACTTCACCCTTGTTTGGGAAAACTCTGCTAACAACGCATTAAATGGTATCTTTGTCATCCAAAAACGAGCAATAAGGTTATTATCTGATGCTGATTTCCTTGATCACTCTAGTGCATTATTTAAAGAGCTAAACCTACTAAAGCTCAACGATATAACCATAGTGGCACATTTTATTTTTATTTACGAGTGTAAGAACAAAATCAGTAATTTGCAATGGGTAAATAGATATTTTGTAACTCATCAAGAAATCCACTCGTATCAGACCAGAAATAGATCAAAGCTCGTTATACCTCAATTTAGATTGTCTTCATCTCAAAAACTACCCATTTTCATTGGATTGAAACTATGGAATGACTTGCATGCCGATATAAAAAATATTGTGAATGTAAATTTGTTCAAAACCAAGTTGAAATCCCGATTAATAATGGCATCAGTGATGTAGGTCTCGAGATCGGTCTCGGTCTCGAGACCGATCTCGAGACCCAATTTGCAGATCTCGATCTTGATCTCGGTCTCCGCTATTTAGATCTCGGTCTCGATCTCGGTCTCGACAGACGCGGTCTCGGTTTTTCTCCCGAGACCTTTCGAAACCTCTCGAGACCGTAATGAAAAATACATGTTATTGGCATACTCATGATGGTGGCTTGGTTGAACAGACACAATTCAGAATGTTTATGTTTGTAAAAGTAAGGGACTCTAGGTATTCACTAATCAGTCACCCTGTTTTGAGTTGCCACGTTTGGCTTGTGGGGGGTGTGGGTCTGGATTTTTTTAGGTAGCGCTACAAAAAAATTTGCCCCCTCCCCCCGCCCCAGTCAGATTAATTTTATTGAAAATGGAAACACTAAATAGAGAGTTATATATATATATAAATATATATATATATATATATATATATATATATATATATATATATATATATATATATATATAAAAGAAGTAAATAAATAAAAAGTACGTATATACACGGTGAACCAAAAGTAGGTGGACAGTAGGTTGAATACGGTTTGTGTTATATTATATATAACTATGGTGTTCATTATAACTATGGTGTTTGTGTTTTATTATATTAAATATTATAACTAAATTTATTTAAATTTTATTTTGTATTATAGTATACAAAAAAATTAAATATGTATTCTAAAATAAACGTTATCATTTACTGTCCACCTACATTTGGTTCACCCTATATATATTCATTTGTTAATTTATAGGCTACACTTTTTGCATTCAACACACTACATCTGAGAAAGTAGTTATTAGTTTATTAATATACTTAACATAGTCTAATTTCCATAGTAGTGTAAAACAAATTGAAAGGGCATGAGCTTGGTCTCGATCTCGGTCTCGGTCTCGAGTTTTAAGGGTCTCGATCTCGGAAGGTAGATCTCGATCTCGAACCTTTGATCTCGGTCTCGATCTTGGTCTCACAGGATCAGGTCTCGGTCTCGGTCTCAGTCTCGGACTTGGTGGTCTCGACTACATCACTGAATGGCATACTAACAAAAATCTAGGATTAATGTCCACTAATATTGTTTAATATCGTCTATTAATATTGCTTAATATTGTAATACATGTTTTAACTATTAATAATACTTATTTACTTATTTATTTATTTATTTATTATTATTAATTTATAACAACTAGCTGCTTATTAATACTATAAACACCCAGGAATGTCTGTCAGTCTGTCACGCTCGAAAAGAGAAGATTCTTGATATATATGGGCGATATTTGTATTTTAATGCATTAGAAAAAGGCGTAATGAATTCTACTTTTAATTATAATTTTAAAAAGTGTAAAAAATATTTGCTTTTGCGTTCAGCTTTGAGCCGAAATTTAATCTGCGGCTAAGTTCAAAAATTTACCAAATGAGTTCTTTTTATGCACTTTCATACTGGTGCTGCAACCATTACAGACTAAATATTTTTACGGCTTTCAAAATGGGGGTTGGGGTAATGGGGGGGGTTAATGGGAGAGGGGTGGGGTAATGGGAGGGGGTGGGGTAATGGGGAGGGGTGGGGGTAATGGGGAGGGGGTTAGCCCCAAGTTGCATAAGGGGGGTGAGGGGTTTTTTGGGGGCATTCAGTTGACCTAACCGGGCATTCAATTAACCCGGGCAACATTCTTTTCTATAGTTTTATTGACTGAATAATTGACTCCCCGGTAACTGGGGGGGCCTGCGGCTCCCCAATTACTGGGCCAAAGGCCCCAGCACCACGGGCGTAGCTAAATGGGCCCATAGGGCTCACTTTAGCTAGTTTTTAATAAGAGCCCAGTAAAGCCTAAAGCTTAAGGGCCAAATTAAATAAAATAAATAGTCGAGCTTCACAATTATTCATGTCATTGTAAATTGAAATTTTTTTATTTATTTTATTATTATCTTTATAAAGGTTAAAGGTTAAATGTTAAATGTTCTATATGGGTTATGTTTAAAAAGAAGAAAAGCATCATCCATATATCTTCTGTATAGATAAGGTTTAAAAGAAGTTGTTGTTGTTGTTGTTTAGCCGATCAGCCCACCCTGATCGAGCAAGCCGGCGACACGCAGGTAACCGATCGCCCTCTCCGGAGTGGACCAGAGGTTCAGCGCACTAGTGATGTTGTGTTGTGTTCGTTGTTGTGCTAGAGCGGTACAGTCTGTCATAATGTGTTCAATTGTTTGTGGTGTGTCCTGGCACAGGTGGCAGGTGTCGTCTATGGAGTTGTCTAGTCTGTGTTTATATGTCCGTAAGTTGGGGTGATGTCCACATCGGAATCGTGCTAAGTTAACTCGATCCGATCTGCTCAGGCTGATCTCTGACCTGTTAATGGGTGGCGGCTTCGCACCTAGGACCGCATTCGGACCGAGTCGTGTCAGTGCTTTGTGGGTTAGGTGTGTGTGTATGTGTTTTCTGTACTGTGTGATGTCTGTGGGGCGTGGTATAGAATGGAGTATTGGTTATAATGTCTCTCTGGTGCTACCTTAATGGTGCGAGTGTTGGTGCATGATTGTACATGTAGTGGCAAGGGTGTTGTGGGTTAGTTGTCGCTGCTGCCATGAATTGTGTTCCCCTCATGTCTAAATGTTCCCTAACTTTTAGTATTTTTGTTTCTGTGTGCAGGTGTTCTATTGGTGTTGTTTGAGTGCATCCTGTAATGATACGAAGTGCGTTGTTTGTATTGTTTGTAAGGTGTTTATGTGTGTGTTTGAGATAATGGGTGCCCAGCATGGGCTAGCATAGTCCATAACTGAGCGAATATATTGTTTGTATATGAGTGATGTTGTTTCCTGCTGGTGTCCAAAGTTTGTGCCTGTTAGTACCCTAAGCGTGTTAAGTCTTGACGTACATTTGGTTTTAATGTCCTGAATGTGGTTTGCAAAAGATAATGATGTGTGACACCAAGTATTTTGGTTCTGTGAGTGTGTGGAATGTTGATGTTGTTTAGTGTAAGCTGTGGAATTACCTGGTGTTCTTTTGTGTTGCTTGTAAGCAAGGTGATGGTTGATTTTGTGGGCGCTACTTTGAGTCTATTGTGTGTGAGCCAGTCTTGTATACTGTTTATGTATGTTTGTAGGTTATTTGTAGCGGTGTCGATGTTGTTGTGGGTGGATGTTAGAGTGATATCATCTGCATATGATGATAAGGTAAGCTTGTTATCTATGGGTGTTGGAATGTCATGCATGTATAAGTTGAAGTGTTGGTGAGAGAACAGAGCCTTGAGGGACCCCGTTCGGAAAAAGCTTGTTTTGGATGACTTGCCATTAAATGTGACATGTGAGTATCTTCCTGAGAGATAGTTGCTCAGCCACCTTTTGGTGTTATTGTGCATGTTTGTGTTGAGTATTTTGTTTATGAGAGGGAAGCGGGGATAGCATCAAATGCTTTACTAATGTCTATTGTTGCTAATAGTGTACGTTGAGCTGGTCGTCTGGAGTTGATGCCATCCATGATGTGCTGCGTGAGGTTAGTGAGTAATGTCGTGGTTGAGTGGCGAGGTCTGAATCCATGTTGAGTAGGCGATAGTGGAATGTGTGGGTTGGTGATTTGTAAGATTAGTCTTTCTGTTACTTTGGAAGGTGGGCATAGTAAAGTAATGGGTCTATAGGAAGCTGGTTCTGTTGGATTTTTGTTTGGTTTGAGTAGTGTAATAATTTTACCTTGTTTCCATATGTCAGGAATAATACAGTGTTGGTATGAATATGTGCTGATATTTGTGAGAGCTAGTATTCCTTGTGGGCCCAAGTGTTTAAGGTGTATGTTAGATATGTTGTCTGGTCCAGTAGCCTTCGAATTCTTAATGTTTTGATGATCTTGGTGGTCTGGTCTGTATTGAAGGGTGTAATGGTCGTGTCGAGTCTGTAGGTTTTCTTGTGTCTGGCTGTTTGTCTGTCTGCGTGTTTCTGGTTGTTGTCTCTGTTTAAGTGACTTATCTTTGCGTAGTGATTAACTAGAATGTTAGCTTGTTGTGGTATGTTGGGATATTATTTTGGCTGCGACAGATAGCCGCGTGTGAGGTGTGAATGCCACTGTTAGAGTGGGTAATGCTGTTTATAGTCTTGTATAGCCTGGATGTATCCGTGGAGTGGTTTAGTGTTGTTATGAATTCCCTGAATGTGTAGGACATTGTTGTAGCCACGAGTGCTCATGGTAACATAGGAAAAGATTTGTCAAAGTGGGGCTGAGAGGGGAGCCCATAGCTAAAGAATCAATCTGTTTATACAGCTGTCTATTAAATAAGAAAAACGTAGCGGTAGCTGTTAAAGTCAAAAGTTTGGAAAATTCTTGTTTATTAAGGTTTAAAAAATTACAGTTGTCTTTATTATTGTATATGAATGAAAATGAAATGAAAATAAAAAGGTTTATTGGCAGACTATAATCCATATGATAAATATTAATAATACAATGACGGTTCACATACTAAGGATAGAAATATAAACAATTAATTTGAAATAACAAGCGATAGCTCGCTATCGCTCGCTATCGCCCTCCGGGTTTTTTTTTCACTACTTCATTTTTTTTATTGGTTGTAGATTTAAAATTATATTATATGAAGCCCTCATAGGAAGAAGTAGCTAAGCGACAAAAGTATGGCATATCACATCTATCTCATAATATGGCATATCACTGGATGGTACAATTAGAAGCACCGTCATTTAAATATACATCAATTTTTTATGATCCACAAATAAGAAGACAGTATTGCGTTTGTTGAATACTATAATATGATGGAATGCTTTTTCCTCCTCTAACATATCGGAAAATGGTTCACTTGGAGTCTAACTTTATCGTTTTTTTTGTCATACTTTATAAAATAATATAATACAAAATTGTAATGAATCGTAACTGCAAATCGATGAAAGAATGGAGCTTAATATCCCAATTAAATTGTGAGTCCTTTCGGGCTATCCAATCAATCACAAATGTAAAGAGAAAAAAACATTTTTTTTTCACTTTTCATGGATTTTTTTAATTATATTATATGAGGCCCTCATAGGAAGAAGTGGCTACTTCATTTTTTTTATTGGTTGTCGATTTAAAATTATATTATATGAAGCCCTCATAGGAAGAAGTGGCTAAGCTACAAAATTTTAAAAAACGCCATTACCCCCATTACCGCCACCCGACTACTCCATTACCCTCCCACCCCCACTCACCCATTACCCCCACACACAAAAGTAAAAAAGCCATTACCCCATTACGCCACCCTCTACTCCATTACCCTCCCACCCCCACTCACCCATTACCCCCACACACAAAAGTAAAAAAAGCCATTCCCCCATTACCCCCACTCCCCCAATTACCTCACCCCCCTCTCCCCATTATACTGCTACCCGCCCTCCGGGCGGGTAGCAGTATATATATTACAGTATAAATGTGAAGCTCAAGATTTTCACGGCTGCGTTCTTTTCTGCAGTTTTATCGCGGTGCTGGGGCCTTCGGACCCAGTAACTGGTGACCTAGGACCGGGAAACTTGACATAGCACATCGTCAGCTCATGGGCTATCAGTTGGTGGTGGTTGCAGAATTTTCCGATGTGCCGTTTAGGCTGTGCACGGTTCCGGTTCCGAAAAAAGCGGACACACACACACAGACACATTTTAACTCGATAGTATATTATAGACAAGCGGTAGCACGCTATCGCTTGCGACCGTTGTACAACTTGGCCCTCCGGGCAGGTAGCCCTCTGGGCGGGTGGCACTGTGATCCAGCTACAAAATTTAAAAAAACGCCATTACCCCCATACCCTACCCCCACTCTCCATTACCCCACACACAAAAGTAAAAAAACGCCATTACCCCCATTACCCCAACCCCCTCTCCCCATTACCCCCACTCCCTCTCCCCATTACCCCACCCCTCCCCACTACCCCCGGGCGGGTAGCATTGTGACATATACTGCTACCCGCCGGGTAGCAGTATATGTAGCACAGTATAAATGTGAAGCTCAAAATTTTCACGGCTGCGTTCTTTTCTGTAGTTTTATCGCGGTGCTGGGGCCTTCGGACCCAGTAACCGGTGACCTAGGACCGGGAAACTTGACAGAGCACATCATCAGCTCATGGGCTATCAGTTGGTGGTGGTTGCAGAATTTTCCGATGTGCCGTTTAGTCTGTGCACGGTTCCGAAAAAAGCGGACACACACACACACACACACACAGACACATTTTAGATCAATAGTATATTAGATACAATAATGTCGAAGTTAAGTGGAGCTACAGACACACGTTTTCGTACTGTTGGTTTTCGTCGTCGTCGGGCCTAGGCAAGCTACGGCTTGGGACCGTAGCGCATCTATCCGGTATAGGTTAACCTGGATGATGTAGCCATAAGCACTGCCGCTGGTTAAGTGCAACCAGTGATTATCTCACTAGCCGTATTGAGTCCGTTAGGCGAAACTGCGACAGTACCAAAGATGGAAAATATAACCCTTGGATTCTATTTTTTTTTTTTTTTCTGTTTAAGGTGCTTTCAACCCTGCTGGATTATTGACACCATTTTTTTTTTTTTTTGTAGAGAAAGGTGGTGAAAGAAGTAGTAGAAGAAACTTTAATGGTTTCTATTATTATTTGCAAAATGGACATGGTATTAGATTAAAATAATATTTGAATATAAATAATTAACTGACAATTGTGATATATAATTAATTATGTTTACATACAATAAAATAATATAGTATACATAAAATTAGTATTAATGTGGTTCACAATTGAATTATGATGGGTAACTAATTTAAAATGAATTTATACTATTCCGAAATTCAAGACGGTAAAATTAACATTTATCTTGAAACTAAAATAAGAGTATTCACTACACACTCCCCCACCAGAGAGGAAGTTCAAAGAGTTCCGAACGACACAGATTTCCCTGGACCTTTTTGGTAGCTACATGTACCTCGCTTAAGGTTGATTCCAAAAACGCAGGCTTAAGACGATCGATAGAAACCTTGTCGACCTTGGAACCGCGCTGGATGAGAAATGATTTGCGCGTACGTCGGAGAACTTCATAGGGCCCGTCATATGGACATTGGAGAGGCCGTTTTGGGACAGGTACACGAACGAAAACGTGGGTGCAAGACTGGAGGGCTGGGGAAACAAAGATGTTCTGTTGGCTAGTCAATCGAGGGGGAACAGGCTGAAGGGACTGCATGTGAGAGGAAAGTGTTTGAGCGAATTCCGTAGGATCACATGACTTATCCCCTGCAGTGAAGTAGCCACCTGGTAGCCGCAGTGTTGTTCCATAGACTAGTTCAGCCGCTGTAGTCTTCAGATCACTCTTAAATGCAGAGCGAATACCAAGCAACACGAGTGGAAGCTTATCCATCCAATGGGAGTCTTCGTGACACATAAGGGATGACTTCAGCTGGCGATGGAAGCGTTCGACGAGGCCGTTAGCTTGCGGATGATACGCACAGGTATGCGCATGTACTGTACCCAACAAGCTGGTAAACTTCTTCCAAAGCGAAGACTCAAATTGGCGACCTTGGTCAGTGATGACTTTTGTCGGCAATCCAAATCTTGATACCCATCCATGAAGAAAGGCTCTTGCAACAGTGTCCGCTTGGATATCAGGAAGTGGGATGGCTTCAGGCCATCTGGAAAAGCGGTCGAGACAGGTGAGCAGATAACGTTGGCCTTGAATCACTGGAAGAGGGCCAACAATGTCTACATGAATTACCTCAAATCGCTGGGATGGGGGCGGAAATGCGTCAAAGGGGGACCTGGTGTGCCTTTGGACTTTGGCACGCTGGCAGGCAAGGCACGTTTTGGTCCAATGTTTGACATCCTTCCGCATCGAGGGCCAAACAAAGCGAGAGGTAACCAGGTGTTGCGAAGCACGGATACCAGGATGGGAGGGCTTATGAAGATCCGTGAAGACTGCTTGTCTGTGACATGGAGGGACATAAGGGCGAATAGCAGCTGTTGATACGTCGCAATAGAGGGGCACAGACAATCCTGGCATACTCATTTTCTTGAGGGAAAGTGAGTGAGTGGAGTCTTCTCTGAGCAGGTCTTGTAGTTCCGTATCCTTATCTTGATCCTGTGCAATAGCATTCCACAGTGTAGAGCTGAGGGTAACAGAAGTAATCTCTATTCTTGAAAGTGCATCCGCTTGGAGTGTTCAAGACACCTTTGATGTGGCGGATATCTGTGGTAAATTGCGAGATATAATCGAGTTGCCTGATGACTCTGGGAGAGTGGTTACAGCTGTTTTTATTGAAGACAGTGACCAAAGGTTTGTGGTCGGTAAAAACACAAAACTCTCGGCCTTCAAGGAAATGTTGAAAATGCTTCACGTTTAAGTAAATAGCAAGAAGTTCACGTCCGAAAGCACTATAACGCGTTTGGGCTGGCTGCAGCTTTTTCGAGTAAAACGCGATGGGTGCTTGTTGACCGTTAATGGTTTGTTCCAACACCCCACCGATCGCAACATCTGATGCATCGACCGTCAGAGTTAGGGGGGCATCACTGATAGGAAATGACAGAGACAATGCACTATTGATAGCATTTTTGGCATTGTCGAACGCCTGTAAACTATCGCTACACCATACCAATTTCGTTACCTTGCGTTTGTGTGTGATCATAGCGTGTAGAGGAGCAAGAACACTGGCACAGTTTTTAATGAACTTGTGGTAATAATTTACCAAACCTAGAAACCGACGTAACTCACGCTGATTATTTGGCATAGGGTAATTTTTTATCACTTCACACTTGTCCTGAAGGGGGGTAATTCCGTGCTGCGAAATCGTGTGACCAAGAAATTCCAAGGTTGGCTGTGCAAACACACACTTAGATGCATTAATAGTAACACCGTATTGTTCTAAGCGTTGAAAGAGGAGTGAAAGATGTTCCTTATGTTCCTCTTCCGTTGAGCTGGCCACAAGCAAATCATCGATGTAGGCATAAACAAAGTCTAAGCCTCTGGTGACCTCATCTATAAACCTCTGAAAGGTTTGCGCAGCATTCCGTAGCCCGAACGGCATCTTCACAAATTCGAATAACCCAAATGGTGTACAAACTGCAGTCTTGGGAATATCCGAAGGCTCTACGGGAATGTGGTGGAAAGCCTTAACGAGATCTATTTTACTGAAGATAGATTTGCCGTGGAGAAGAGAAGTAAAGTCTTGGACATTTGGTACCGGATATCGGTCCGGGATGGTTGTCGAATTCAAAAACCGGTAATCCCCACATGGTCTCCAGTCTCCTGACTTCTTCTGGACCAGGTGTAGGGGAGAGGACCAACTGCTTTTGGAAGGTCTTATTATCCCAAGATCTATCATAAGCTGGAATTCCGATTTGGCAGCTTTCAGTTTGTCCGGGGCAAGACGTCTGGGTTTTGCAAACACAGGGGGACCTTTTGTTGTAATGTGATGGGTAATGGTGTGCTTAATGGTATCACCCATCTGCATCGGTTGAAGAATTCCTGGATATCGCTGGAAAAGGCACTGGTACATGGAATTAGGGGGAACGAGGGAAAGTGCAGAGTTCGAGGCGTCCGGAAGGGCAACCTGTTTGGCAAGAACAGAAAGCAGTGTGGCCTGGTCGCATAAGCGTCGCTTGTCAAGATCCACCAGGAGTTTGAAATGCTGGAGGAAGTCAGCGCCGATTATGGGATGCTGCACTTGAGCACAGATGAAAATCCACTTGAAGGATCGGTGAAGGCCCAAGTTTAGTTCACGCGACTGAGTACCGTACGTGGGTATGCGTGAACCGTTAGCAGCGTATAGAGGCGGAGATTCCGAGTGCGTATGACCAGATTTTTGAGGGAATACACTGACTGACGCTCCGGTATCGACCAAGAAATTGACACCAGAGTTCCTGTCCTTTATGAATAACAGGTTGGCAGTGCGAGTACTAGACGCCATTAGGACTCGCTGCTGGGGTTTTCCGACGAAAAATTGCAAGGGGAGATGCACTTCCTAGCCTTCTTTCCAAATTTCGAGTGGTAGAAGCAGATCTTCCCGGAACTCGAACGATGCCTCTTCGTAAATCTTGACCGAGAATGGCTTCTTTGCCGTTGATTTTGTAGCAGAGAACAAACGTGGTTGAGTTGTTGACTTAACTCTTCACTTTCAACTCCAGTTCCGATTGTGTGTTCACGTTGTTGACCGGAGCTGTGTCAATCTCCACTACTTTGTCGGCAGTTTCTGCTAGTTTATCAACTGGAGTAGCAGGATCCATAGTGGCCAAGACACGCTGAGCTGATGGAGGAAGTTTCTGCAAGAACAACTGTCTAAAGATGTCCTTATCGAAGGTTTGTGCGCGTTCGCCTAGAGCGCACTGCATAGCCCTCAGCATTTGAGTGGGCTTACGGTCTCCAAGTTCTTCTTTTGAGATTAACTGATGTAGTTTCTCACGCTCGGAGACAGTGGTGCGGCACAGGATGGCAGACTTCAGATCGTTGTATGGGTCCTCACTCGTGGAAGTAGACACGATGACGTCACGGACTTCAGAGATGATGCTCGCTGGTAGAGAGGACAAAACATGATCGTATTTGTCCTGCTAGCGGTGATCCTTCCCAAGTTGAATTGTGATTCCACTTGGTGGAACCAAATAAATGGATCACCCGGCCAGAAGACGGGGAGCTTTACGCTCAAGTGGGAGATGGCACCAGCGTCGTCAGGCATCTTCTCCTATGCTTGCTGACGTACAAGCAAGACGACAAGTTACCAACGAAGGAGTGGAGGTTGAGACGAGCGCAGGCACAGAGCGCACGGGCAGGGGTGAGGGGCAGAGGGCACGAGCGACATTACAGTCTGGTCCTAGTCGCTCGGGTGAAGGGGGTGATGGGCACGAACGACGTTACAGTCTAGTCCTAGTCGCTCGGGTGAAGGGGGTGATGGGCACGAACGACGTTACAGTCTAGTCCTAGTCGTTCGGGTAAAAGGGGGGAATCCAACTCCGGGGTCACCAATTGTTGGTTTACGTCGTCGTCGGGCCTAGGCAAGCTACGGCTTGGGACCGTAGCGCATCTATCCGGTATAGGTTAACCTGGATGATGTAGCCATAAGCACTGCCGCTAGTTAAGTGCCAACCAGTGATTATCTCACTAGCCGTATTGAGTCCGTTAGGCGAAACTGCGACAGTACCAAAGGTGGAAAATATAACCTTGGTTTTCTATTATTTATTTGTAAAATGGACATGGTATTAGATTAAAATAATTATTTGAATATAAATAATTAACTGACAATTGTGATATATAATTAATTATGTTTACATACAATAAAATAATACAGTATACATAAATTAGTATTAATGTGGTTTACAATTGAATTATGATGGGGTAACTAATTTAAAATGAATTTATAGCTATTCCGAAATTCAAGACGGTAAAAATTAAACATTTATCTTGAAACTAAAATAAGAGTATTCACTACAGTACCATGAATTCCATAGCTTAGAAGACAAACGGCAGGACTCATGGATAGCTTGGATAATCGGGTTGGTTGATTTTTTAATTCTTTTCATTAGACTGTATTGAACACGTCTTGTTACCTCCGGGACACTTGGGACATTGCGGGAAGCAAACATTTGTGAAGCTGAGCATCTCCGGGGGTAATTTATGTAGGAGTCTAAAAGACTTGTACAACAAATTTAGGGTTCTGCCGGAACCCGGACCCTTTTTTATAATTCACCCAGAATTGCTGTCCGTATATATCACTGCAAAAAGCACGAAAGCGAGTGTCTTTAGCTTCACTTGTACAGAACCGGAAGTTCCTTATAGTCATATTCGCTTTAGCACAAAGGCTTCGAGATTTTTCCTTATATCTGAGTCATCACCAAGGAGCTGGTGATAGTTTGATCCAAATACTTAAATTCTTGTACTTCCTCAATTACGTCACCTCTCATTTTAAGCCTAATATCAGCTAGCTGATTATAGCTTTTAGGATGGAATTGCATAACCTTAGTTTTGTAACATTAAAAGAATATCATGTTTCTGCGAATACTTCGCAGACTTTTAGTAGCCGATCCAGACCTTTAACAGAGGGACTTATTAACACCATATCATCGCATAAACTAAGTTATTATCCTTGTGTTATCTATACAACATCCCACTATTATATATATTTAACATATTATATATATTATTTAACATATATTATATATATATATTATTAACATATATAACATATTTGATTTATGCAGATATTAAGAGCCTCATCTATAGGGATATTAGTATGAAGCAAGAGCGTAACTAGTTTTCAAAAGTGTGTGTCGGGGGGGGGGGGGGGGGGGGGGGGGCAACTATAATGATGAAAAATCCTGCCATGAATTTCTGTGCTGCTATCTATCCTGTAGTTAATGTGTTTGCGACACAAAATGATGCTCTTAAAATACTATGATTTAGAGAATGATCTATATTTATGATAGTAATATGAAAATCAAGAAGCATTTTCACAATTACCTTATGTCTATCAAGTATATACTTAAATAAAGGAAAACAATATATGCAATAATTAAAGTAAAAAATAACTAGATGTCTCATTAAAGTATCTATCACTGCAGTATTAGTACTGAATCAGTAATACTTTCAGCATACTAATAGGACTAATATTAATACTATAAACACCCAGGAATGTCTGTCAGTCTGTCACGCTCGAAAAGAGAAGAAGATTCTTGATATATATGGGCAATATTTGTATTTTAATGCATTAGAAAAGGCGTAATGAATTCTACTTTTAATTATAATTTTAAAAAGTGTAAAAAATATTTGCTTTTGCGTTCAGCTTTGGGCCGAAATTTAATCTGCGGCTAAGTTCAAAAAATTTACCAAATGAGTCTTTTTATGCACTTTCATACTGGTGCTGCAAACCATTACAGACTAAATATTTTTACGGCTTTCAAAAAGTCGAAGCTTAAGATTTTTATGGCTGCATTCTTTACTATAGTTTTATTGGCTGAATAATTGACCCCGGTAACTGGTGGGGGCCTGCGGCTCCCCAATTACTGAGGCCAAAGGCCCCAGCACCACGGGCGTAGCTAAATGGGCCCGTAGGGCCCACTTTAGCTAGTAATTAAAGATTTAATCATCATAGATTATTTCAAGAACTAAATATTTTCCTTCACGTCAGCTAACTTAGATCAAAAGTTCGGGGGGACAAAACCTATATTATCCCCCTCAGTTCAAAAGTTGAGGGGGGCATGTCCCCCCGTCCCCCCGTTAGTTACGCCCCTGGTATGAAGGGATTCTACGAGTATATCGAAACTGCTCATGGAAAAGGTTTTGGCGTTAACAAAAAGTATATCTTCAACAAAATCATAGGAATTTGGGACGGTGTATTCGTTAGTTGTTTGGTTAGTTAAAAGTGGGACTAAAATTTTGGCAAGTTTATATTTGTTTAGTAGATGCAGAGGCGGATTAAGACACCTCGGGGCCCCGGGGCAATGAAGAATATGGGGGCCCTTTTCTATAGCTTTTTATTAACAATACATGTACATGTACAGTACATAGTACATTTACATGAATTATATGTACGGTGCTCAGGCTAATTGAGAAACAAACTTAAAAGAACCTTAACACAGTGTATTTTGTCGTTTGCCAAAACCAAACAGTATTAATTAAACAAACTTTACTTTAGGGCCTATAAAACATAAGATAAAACAGGGAATTTGTCAGTTTGTGTACTCTGTCACATTTAATCAAAGAAGTTTGTGAAATCTGAATTATATCATCGAAACTCAGTTGATTGAGGGGCCCCTCAAGCATGGGAGCCTGAGGCTTCAGCCTCAATAGCCTCAGTGATAAATATAATCCACCACTGAGTGGATGCGGAAAGGATAGGGCGTATTCGGGTATTATTCTTTTGAGCTTTCGGAAGACCGTAAAGAATGTCGAGAGCAGATTTTGATGAATGTAAATTATTATAAAGATATTTAGAAATTTTATTTTGATGAAGGAGCTTCTTAAGGAATCTATTTAATTTATCTTCGAGTTTAAGGAACAAAATTAGAGGATCTTCATCTATCTTTTAAAATTTTAGCCAGTGTGATAGAACATTGTTCGCTTTATCAATATAATATTCTTTGTTTAAAAGGACGATCCCCTTTCCTTTATCGGGACGGGTTATAACGATGTCATCGTCTTTTGAGAGGTCTTTTAAGTGGTTAGATTTTTTACTTACTAAAAAGGATGAAACTTTAAAGGGTTTAAAATTAGGAAAATACTTATTAGCGATATTGGAAAGTTGTTCTTAAATACAATATTCTGGATTCATTTCTTATATGGAATTGTTTAAGTCTATGGTAAAAATTTTCAAATGAGGCAAAATATTTAAAATAATCAAGTTTAAAATTTGGGAGTTTCAAATCCAATCCTAAGTAATGAAGTCATTTTTCGTTAGAACTTAAGACTTTTTTGGAGTGATTAAAAATAACATTATCCAGATCCAAAAGGTTGAAGTTTGTGTCAACAACTAGAGATTGAAGGTTCTTTTCATGTTGTACATGTTTCTTTTCATGTAATATGTTTCTTCTCATGTAAAATATTTAACATAATTAATATTAGTTCTTATAATCTGATTTTTCAAGTAAAACTAGTTTAAAAAACTGACTGAATTCTCTAAAATCTGAAACTGAGAACTAAGTTTAAACGAAAGCTTTTTTATGTTGTTGGATTTAAATTTAATTTCATTATTTAATAAATTAATAGTTCAAACTGAAACGATTTGTATTACTTAGAATTATACAAACGTTTAGTATATAATTTATATCTAATAAATTTTGGTATGAAATTATAACCATGAATGGTATTAAGAAATTTTGGTGCTACTGTACTATGCGGTCTACCTACGATTGGTCATGACTAAACCTAACCATCGTCAAGGGCGATTAACATTGGGATGTAAACAAGCAATTAGCAAACAAGATAAGAAATTATACTTGAAAGGTAAACCGCCGAATCGTAGGTAGACCGCATACTACAGTAGCACCGAAATTTTACTGTAAGTCAGATTTAGCATTTATCCATTTTTTATGACACTTATCGGCATCTCTGTATTTCTTCAGGGTTGTTCTTCCATATCTTCTTATAATAGCTTCATTCAGAGGCTTGTTCTTAGGGATGCGCAACTTAGGATAAACAGGAAAACCCACGTATATAATATTCTTATTTAGAAAATGTGCAAGGTACAAGCAGACGTTTTGGAAATACATTTCCATCTTCAGTGCTATAAAAAATTGAGTTTTACAATATTAAAAATTTTATAATTTGTTTAAAAAAAAATGGATCAAGTAAAGATAAGCACCCCCAGCCTTCTTTAATTAGCCTTATAAGGCTAACTAACGAAAATATCACGACCTAACCTAACCAATCGTTAAGTCAACTGTACGCCCTTGACGATTGGTTAGGTTAGGTCGTGATATTTTCGTTAGTTAGCCTTATAAGGCTAATTAAAGAAGGCTGGGGTGCTTATCTTTACTTGATCCAAAAAATAAGCGTTTACAAAATTAAAGAATTTAAAAAAAAGTAAAAATCTTAAAAAAGGCAGTTTAAAATGGAATCAGACAAAAAACCTACTTAGAACATTATCGTAATTGGGATGGGTTCGCCCACCAAGCGGTTCAGGCGTGGCTCCCCCTAGCCTGTTCTGTCTTGGACAAGCTGGCCACAGGCGATCCCGGTCAGCCCGCCTCAGGTGCGAGCGTCACACCTGCACCTGCTGAAAACGAGCGGCGGCGTTCCGAAGGGGGGGGGTTGCGGATCGCCCCGGTCAGTTTGCTTCAGGGGTTCGTCGCTCACCGGTAGGCAACCGTGGGCGCGGTACGCCTAACAACTGCCGAAAACGAGCCGGGCGTCTCCTAACAACAATCACTTCAAGGTACCACGTTCTCGTCGCATACATAGACGTAGGGAGTGGAGTATGATCCAGCGGCTATGGGCGCGGAATAGAGGGAGAGCTGCGTCCGGGTCCTGGACAACTCCTACTGGCAGTTCAACCGGTCGGAGACGGAGGCGAAGATTACCTTCTGGCGAGGTGTATTCGGCGCCCCCTCCGTTCGCGATCTGCGCCAGCCGGTTCATGACCGGCCCTTGTGCACCTCATTGAGCGGTTACACCGGCCGAGGTCGAATGGGCTGTTCGATGGGCACCTGGCCCTGACGGGGTGACTCTGGGAAGCGTGAGGAGTTACAGTAAGGAGGCGCTTGCTGTGGCCTTTAACCCTCTAACGCCGACTGGTCGAATACGTACCGTTTCAAATACACGCATTTAGACTTAACCCTACAAAAACGTTCGGCGTTAAAGGGTTACTGCTTCTTGGAAAGTGGAGATCTTCTGGAACGTTTTCGAGACGCCGGACGGTTCTCATTCCGAAGGCCACTTCCGAGGGGCCGGTGACTACCGCCCAACACGATGAGCTCTATGATCGTGCGTTGTTTCCATAAGATCCTAGCCCATAGGTACGACGACACGCGGTTGTTGAGTTCTCGACAGCGGGGCTTCGTGCACGCTGATGGGTGTGCTGAGAACCTTTTGGTTCTCCAAACGGTCATTGCTCAGGCCAAAAGGCCTGGGCCACCCTTTGCATGGGGTGTTCGTAGACTGGCTAAAGCCTTCGATCGTGTCTCTCACGAGAGCATTCCCGGAGCTTTACTGAGGCTCGGCGTGCCAGCGCCTTTAGTCAACTACGTGTGTTGCAACTTATTAAGGCGCAGCCACGTGGTTGATGGGGGAACGTCTTTCGGTGCGGAGGGGTGTGCGGCAGGGAACCCGCTGTCCCCACTGGTCTTCAATGCAGCTCTCGGGTGGTCGTTGGGGCAGCTCAGCGAGACGTTATAGTCCTAATAGAGATCAGCGTGTGAGCCACCTCGCCTTGCAGACGACGTGGTTCTTTTAGTACGTCTCCGATCGGCTTACAGTCCCTTTTGGACTATTACGCCGCGGAGACGGAAAAGACTGGTCTCCGCCCGAATAGCCAAAAAATAGCCCGAATAGCCTTCTCCATCCTGCTAGACGGGAAGGGAAGACGCTGGGTTTGGGGCTCCGAGGCGCGTTTTGTTGTAGGTGGCACGATCATTCCTACACTGAAAGTTGGCGACTTTTATCGGTATTTAGGCGTAGATATCGGTATGATTGGGTCCAAGCGAGAGCCCTCACTAAAGTCCGTGAGTGACTGGACCGGGTCTCGGCTGGACCGCTCACCCCACAGCAGAAGCTCTGGATCTTTAGGTGTAAGGTGATACCGGGGTGACGCATGACATGGTTCTCAGCCATGTCCGTGTTTGTACCCTGGTAGCACTGGACCGCCTGATACGGGGCCGCGCACGGGAGTAGCTCCATCTTCCGAAAGATGTCTCATTCGCCTTTCTTTACGCGGCTGTGGCTGATGGGGGTCTCGGTCTGCCGTCTCTGCGCTATCGAATTCCGATTATGAAGATCAAACGCATCAGTGGCTTGGTTCGCAGTACTGATCTGGTCGCCAGGGCTGTTTCCGTGCATCCATCCCTGGGGGGTCGTCTCATTGGCGTGCGTCCTCCTGCCAGACTTGGGGGCCTGGCTCTGCAGAAATAAATGATGCGTTCCGTTTAGCACTGGCTGCAACTGTGGACAGTCGAGGCTGGCGGGTGTGCGTCAAACGGTCATTGCTCAGGCCAAAGGCCTGGGCCACCCTTTGCATGGGGTGTTCGGTAGACTTGGCTAAAGCCTTCGATCGTGTCTCTCACGAGAGCATTCCCGGAGCTTTACTGAGGCTCGGCGTGCCAGCGCCTTTAGTCAACTACGGTGTTGCAACTTATTAAGGCGCAGCCACGTGGTTGATGGGGGGAACGTCTTTCGGTGCGGAGGGGTGTGCGGCAGGGAACCCGCTGTCCCCATGGTCTTCAATGCAGCTCTCGGGTGGTCGTTGGGGCAGCTCAGCGAGACCGTTATAGTCCTAATAGAGATCAGCGTGTGAGCCACCTCGCCTTTGCAGACGACGTGGTTCTTCTTAGTACGTCTCGATCGGCTTACAGTCCCTTTTGGACTATACGCCGCGGAGACGGAAAAGACTGGTCTCCGCCGAATAGCCAAAAATAGCCCGAATAGCCTTCTCCATCCTGCTAGACGGGAAGGGGAAGACGCTGGGTTTGGGGCTCCGAGGCGCGTTTTGTTGTAGGTGGCACGATCATTCCTACACTGAAAGTTGGCGACTTTTATCGGTATTTAGGCGTAGATATCGGTATGATTGGGTCCAAGCCGAGAGCCCTCACTAAAGTCCGTGAGTGACTGGACCGGGTCTCGGCTGGACCGCTCACCCCACAGCAGAAGCTCTGGATCTTTAGGTGTAAGGTGATACCGGGGGTGACGCATGACATGGTTCTCAGCCATGTCCGTTTTGTACCTGGTAGCACTGGACCGCCTGATACGGGGCCGCGCACGGGAGTAGCTCCATCTTCCGAAAGATGTCTCATTCGCCTTTCTTTACGCGGCTGTGGCTGATGGGGGTCTCGGTCTGCCGTCTCTGCGCTATCGAATTCCGATTATGAAGATCAACGCATCAGTGGCTTGGTTCGCAGTACTGATCTGGTCGCCAGGGCTGTTTCCGTGCATCCATCCCCTGGGGGGTCGTCTCATTGCGGCGTGTCCTCCTGCCAGACTTGGGGCCTGGCTCTGCAGAAATAAATGATGCGTTCCGTTTAGCACTGGCTGCAACTGTGGACAGTCGAGGGCTGGCGGGTGTGCGTCAAACGGTCATTGCTCAGGCCAAAGGCCTGGGCCACCCTTTGCATGGGGTGTTCGTAGACTTGGCTAAAGCCTTCGATCGTGTCTCTCACGAGAGCATTCCCGGAGCTTTACTGAGGCTCGGCGTGCCAGCGCCTTTAGTCAACTACGGTGTTGCAACTTATTAAGGCGCAGCCACGTGGTTGATGGGGGGAACGTCTTTCGGTGCGGAGGGGTGTGCGGCAGGGAACCCGCTGTCCCCACTGGTCTTCAATGCAGCTCTCGGGTGGTCGTTGGGGCAGCTCAGCGAGACCGTTATAGTCCTAATAGAGATCAGCGTGTGAGCCACCTCGCCTTTGCAGACGACGTGGTTCTTTTAGTACGTCTCCGATCGGCTTACAGTCCCTTTTGGACTATTACGCCGCGGAGACGGAAAAGACTGGTCTCCGCCCGAATAGCCAAAAAATAGCCCGAATAGCCTTCTCCATCCTGCTAGACGGGAAGGGGGAAGACGCTGGGTTTGGGGCTCCGAGGCGCGTTTTGTTGTAGGTGGCACGATCATTCCTACACTGAAAGTTGGCGACTTTTATCGGTATTTAGGCGTAGATATCGGTATGATTGGGTCCAAGCCGAGAGCCCTCACTAAAGTCCGTGAGTGACTGGACCGGGTCTCGGCTGGACCGCTCACCCCACAGCAGAAGCTCTGGATCTTTAGGTGTAAGGTGATACCGGGGGTGACGCATGACATGGTTCTCAGCCATGTCCGTGTTTGTACCCTGGTAGCACTGGACCGCCTGATACGGGGCCGCGCACGGGAGTAGCTCCATCTTCCGAAAGATGTCTCATTCGCCTTTCTTTACGCGGCTGTGGCTGATGGGGGTCTCGGTCTGCCGTCTCTGCGCTATCGAATTCCGATTATGAAGATCAACGCATCAGTGGCTTGGTTCGCAGTACTGATCTGGTCGCCAGGGCTGTTTCCGTGCATCCATCCCCTGGGGGGTCGTCTCATTGCGGCGTGTCCTCCTGCCAGACTTGGGGGCCTGGCTCTGCAGAAATAAATGATGCGTTCCGTTTAGCACTGGCTGCAACTGTGGACAGTCGAGGGCTGGCGGGTGTGCGTCAAACGGTCATTGCTCAGGCCAAAGGCCTGGGCCACCCTTTGCATGGGGTGTTCGTAGACTTGGCTAAAGCCTTCGATCGTGTCTCTCACGAGAGCATTCCCGGAGCTTTACTGAGGCTCGGCGTGCCAGCGCCTTTAGTCAACTACGGTGTTGCAACTTATTAAGGCGCAGCCACGTGGTTGATGGGGGGAACGTCTTTCGGTGCGGAGGGGTGTGCGGCAGGGAACCCGCTGTCCCCACTGGTCTTCAATGCAGCTCTCGGGTGGTCGTTGGGGCAGCTCAGCGAGACCGTTATAGTCCTAATAGAGATCAGCGTGTGAGCCACCTCGCCTTTGCAGACGACGTGGTTCTTCTTAGTACGTCTCCGATCGGCTTACAGTCCCTTTTGGACTATTACGCCGCGGAGACGGAAAAGACTGGTCTCCGCCCGAATAGCCAAAAAATAGCCCGAATAGCCTTCTCCATCCTGCTAGACGGGAAGGGGAAGACGCTGGGTTTGGGGCTCCGAGGCGCGTTTTGTTGTAGGTGGCACGATCATTCCTACACTGAAAGTTGGCGACTTTTATCGGTATTTAGGCGTAGATATCGGTATGATTGGGTCCAAGCCGAGAGCCCTCACTAAAGTCCGTGAGTGACTGGACCGGGTCTCGGCTGGACCGCTCACCCCACAGCAGAAGCTCTGGATCTTTAGGTGTAAGGTGATACCGGGGGTGACGCATGACATGGTTCTCAGCCATGTCCGTGTTTGTACCCTGGTAGCACTGGACCGCCTGATACGGGGCCGCGCACGGGAGTAGCTCCATCTTCCGAAAGATGTCTCATTCGCCTTTCTTTACGCGGCTGTGGCTGATGGGGGTCTCGGTCTGCCGTCTCTGCGCTATCGAATTCCGATTATGAAGATCAACGCATCAGTGGCTTGGTTCGCAGTACTGATCTGGTCGCCAGGGCTGTTTCCGTGCATCCATCCCCTGGGGGGTCGTCTCATTGCGGCGTGTCCTCCTGCCAGACTTGGGGGCCTGGCTCTGCAGAAATAAATGATGCGTTCCGTTTAGCACTGGCTGCAACTGTGGACAGTCGAGGGCTGGCGGGTGTGCGTCAAACGGTCATTGCTCAGGCCAAAGGCCTGGGCCACCCTTTGCATGGGGTGTTCGTAGACTTGGCTAAAGCCTTCGATCGTGTCTCTCACGAGAGCATTCCCGGAGCTTTACTGAGGCTCGGCGTGCCAGCGCCTTTAGTCAACTACGGTGTTGCAACTTATTAAGGCGCAGCCACGTGGTTGATGGGGGAACGTCTTTCGGTGCGGAGGGGTGTGCGGCAGGGAACCCGCTGTCCCCACTGGTCTTCAATGCAGCTCTCGGGTGGTCGTTGGGGCAGCTCAGCGAGACCGTTATAGTCCTAATAGAGATCAGCGTGTGAGCCACCTCGCCTTTGCAGACGACGTGGTTCTTCTTAGTACGTCTCCGATCGGCTTACAGTCCCTTTTGGACTATTACGCCGCGGAGACGGAAAAGACTGGTCTCCGCCCGAATAGCCAAAAAATAGCCCGAATAGCCTTCTCCATCCTGCTAGACGGGAAGGGGAAGACGCTGGGTTTGGGGCTCCGAGGCGCGTTTTGTTGTAGGTGGCACGATCATTCCTACACTGAAAGTTGGCGACTTTTATCGGTATTTAGGCGTAGATATCGGTATGATTGGGTCCAAGCCGAGAGCCCTCACTAAAGTCCGTGAGTGACTGGACGGGTCTCGGCTGGACCGCTCACCCCACAGCAGAAGCTCTGGATCTTTAGGTGTAAGGTGATACCGGGGGTGACGCATGACATGGTTCTCAGCCATGTCCGTGTTTGTACCCTGGTAGCACTGGACCGCCTGATACGGGGCCGCGCACGGGAGTAGCTCCATCTTCCGAAAGATGTCTCATTCGCCTTTCTTTACGCGGCTGTGGCTGATGGGGGTCTCGGTCTGCCGTCTCTGCGCTATCGAATTCCGATTATGAAGATCAACGCATCAGTGGCTTGGTTCGCAGTACTGATCTGGTCGCCAGGGCTGTTTCCGTGCATCCATCCCCTGGGGGGTCGTCTCATTGCGGCGTGTCCTCCTGCCAGACTTGGGGGCCTGGCTCTGCAGAAATAAATGATGCGTTCCGTTTAGCACTGGCTGCAACTGTGGACAGTCGAGGGCTGGCGGGTGTGCGTCAACAGGCCAGCAATGTCTCCCACACTTGGATAAACGACGGCACACGACTTATGGGGGGCGGTGTTTACACCGACGCCGTCAAGGTCCGGGCCGCCGCGCTTCCAACGAGGGAGAGGCGGATAAGGGGTCAGGGGGGCCCCCACCTTGTGAGTGGGGGTGTGAGCCGAACGTTAGGCAATGGGCCCGCGAATGAGCACGACAGCAAAATGAGGATTGTCAGTTTGCCAAGGTGACGTTACTAACCATCTCGTGGCGTGGTTTGATTTACGCCGGCTCTGTAAAAGTCTTAAGGCCATGGAGCCGGCGTTATGAAGCTCGCAGTGGTCAGAAGTCTTGAAGGATCGGTTAACATCTGAAAGTTTCGGAAACGGCGTGGCATGAGGGGCGGGAGGAGGCGGGGCGGCCGCCTAACCCGGGCCCTTAGTCCTCGGGGGAAGTTGGGTTTAACCCCGATTCCGGATCGACCTCAAGCTCTAGTTCGAAGTTCGGTAGGGGGCGCAGCCTCGCGTAGGACTGCAACAGCAAATGCGATCTAAGCTTCGGCCCTCTATGATGATCCTATAATAGCCTGCATGGTATATCCTAGGTGTGCCAGGGCTTACCCATTCGTAGGTATTCCTGGTAGCTGCTGCATTACCATGTAGTATGTCTTGTAATAGAGGGCCAAAACAGAAAAAAAAATGCGCTTCTAAGAACAAGCCTCTGAATGAAGATAGTATTATTATTATTATTATTATTATTTTTATTATTATTATCATACAGGGTGTTTCAGGTCGAACCTAGAAATATGGAAATTGGCGGAATTTGCTTAGACAATCGAAATGATCCACTTCCTCTATCGGCCATTTCATTCACCTGTAATAAGAAGAAACACTTCATATTAGTTACGGAATTACTATGACAAACTTCAAATACCAAATACAGACTACAAATTCCGCCAATTTCCATATTTCTAGGGTCGACCTGAATCATATATATATATATACATACACACACACAGCGGGTGGCCCATAATTCAGGAACCATAGGAATAATTGTATTTTTTTCTAATAATTTTTGTACTTTTTAATAATGTTTTTTCTTTATTTTCTTTTTGATGAAAAAACTCGAGTGGAGTGATATCTGGTGATCTGGGTGGCCATTCGATAGGACCTTTTCGGCCAATCCATCTGTTGGGGAACGTTTTAGTAAGGTATTTGCGAACTTGCATGGCAAAATGAGGAGATGCACCGTCTTGCTGAAAAAACATGCCACGTTGTTTGTTTATTGATGCGTTATGCAGGTAATTCATCAAAAAGAAAATAAAGAAAAAAATTATTAGAAAGTGCAAGAATTATTAGAAAAAAATTCAATTATTCCTATGGTTCCTGAATTATGGGCCACCAGGTGTATATAATATATATATATATATGCACACACACACACACACACACACCACACACACTGTATATATATATATATACCAATGCGCCTAGGTGGTGTAGTGCTTAGCGTCGCTGACTAAGGATCCATCGGCCCCGGGATCGAGACTCGCTGACGGCAGTCAGCGCGCAGCAAAACCCAACTGTTCATCTTCCACACATTAAAGAAAGTGGTTGGTAGATAAATGGATACCCTGGGTGGCCTAGACGCTGGGCTGCTGGTGAGGCGTGGTTCGGATTCCACGTTAAACTGTAGGTCTAAGGTGGAGTGAAAAGCTTGACCTTCGTCAGAATGAACAATTCGGTCGGAAGAAAGCCAAAGTTTAAACCAAAACCAAAGATATATATATATATATATATAACTTATATACACATGTGTGTGTGTGTGTGTGTGTGTCAGTCGTATTTGGGAGGATGTAGGTCGGATGCAGTATGCAGAATTGGCGAGGGTGAGAAATGCAAGTACTACTGTCATAGTTTGGGGTGATATGCTATTCACGGTGTAGTGTTTGCCAGTTTTTAAATTTGGAAACTTGTAAACCTTGTCGACGGTGTTTGCAAATGATATATAATTCAGCACGCCCACAAGTAGGATCCCTGAAATTAAAAGTATCTATTCGGAAGTTTTGACTCACGAGTATTTCCATCAAGCTTCCCGTCTCCAAGTGCCTTGAAACTAGACCCCACCAGCACCTCCTATCACATATATTTATTCGTATTGGCATATCTGGCAACTTTCCCACTAGCTGCATGTCAAGCAGACAAGTAGCCCGTAGAAATATCATTTCAATTCACAGATCCTATCTAATAATATTGCTTTTTTAGTCTTTACAGTTTTTGCAATGCTTCTACATTATACATTCATATAAGGAATACATGGTTATTCAAAAGCAAATTTTTCAATCACGCACGTTTAGTAATTTAAGCTTATAATAAGTTAGACTTCAGTTTTAGGGGATACTTCAATATTTTCCAGCTAAAAATCCGATTATGTCTCTTGAACAGTGAATAGAAAAAATATCGCGTTCACTTACAACCAATAGCCTACTGGTATAAAACAGGTTGTAACATAAAATTGTATTTACTGAATGTGCAAAATAACCTTTTATTTATCGTAGTTTCCGCGCACGGTGTGATTAACATCGTCAGATGTGATAGCGATTTATCATTGTTGTGTTTTTATCATCAAAAGTACAGTACAACCTTTAATAATTACATGTGTACCCCAGTGATTAGTTATGAATAACGAATATACAGTCTGCTCCTCACTGCTTCCAGATTTGGGGTCTATAAACTATATCGGAGCTCAGTTCAGGCCTCTATTACCTCATTGACTGACTCTCCAAACCTAGTGATAATTAATAATAAATTAAGCAACATCAAATAAAAAAACATGTCTGTGCTAAAACTCCAGGTAAAACTTTACAAGACACCCGCATTGCCATGAAACATGCTACCGTAACGAAACCTATATCAATCGATAGAGCAGAAAAAATGGTGCAAGCAGCTATGTATCATTTTGAAAATGATACATAGCTCAATTTATTCATTGAGGTGTACTTTTCTATCATTGATGTGGTTGTGTCGAGTTAATGCCTTTTAGGAATAACTTTTAGTATGGATATATTTAAATAACTGGACACATGCTTAGACACGAAGATTTTCTGGCAAAGCGGATGCCCCTAGACGCAATGTGCTTAAAAACATTTTGAAATTGTGACGCAAGCTATTTGAGTACGCGTATTTAGGTTATCTTGAAAAGAGGAGAATACAATTCTTTATATTTGTGCATGTTTATTCCATGTAGGTTAAGATTTTTATAAGTTATGATATTTGTATATTAAGGCAAAAATTGTTTTGAATAATTCGTAGGATGATAGATGCTTTAATACATGGAAAAATGATTTTTTATAAAAATAAATAAGTTACCCTAAAAAATAAAATCTAGTTTTATTATAAAATTAAATTAATATTTTTTCTAAGATAATTTAAAGATATATTTACATATTAAGGCAAAAATTCGTTTTTGTTTTAAATTTTGTTTACCATGTTTCAATTTTCGTTTGAAAGAACGGATAGCACTCCAACACGTTACAATCTTAGCCAGAATAGAAAACCAGACACACACTTTCTTCTACTACTTCTTTCACCACCTTTCTCTACAAAAAAAAAAAAAAAATGGTGTCAATAATCCAGCAGGGTTGAAAGCACCTTAAACAGAAAAAACAAACAAACAATCTTAGCCAAAACATCGCCGAAGGTTCCATTATCTACTCCGACAGCTGGCGAGGATATAAGACCACCGACCTCCAGGAGGCTGGCTTCCAACATTTCAAGGTTAATCATCGATACAATTTCGTTGATGCAAAAAAATTTCCTTCTTTCTCTTTCTTTCTTCCTTTTCTACCTCCCTTCGGGGAGTCAAAAAAAAAAATGGTGTCAATAATCCAGCAGGGTTGAAGCACCTTAAACAGAAAAAACAAACAATCTTAGCCTCTGGTGTCAATAATCCAGCAGGGTTGAAGCACCTTAAACAGAAAAAAACAAAAAACAAACAATCTTAACCTCAAAGTGCTACTTATTACCTTATTAGAAAATTAATAGCTTGTGTATCATCTGTTGTTGTTTTTTGAGATCTTACTGGTCCAGTGGGTGGTGGTTAGTTTGTGTTGTAATACTGTGCTACTGCTGATGGTTGGGAGATTATGCATGAGGCGCTATGTATAAAGGGGGCCGTGAGGTAATGTAAGTAAAGCATGTTCGCGTGTATATATATACATATATATATATGAGATTAAACTCAGAATGGTCCCCGGAGGTTTTTTTATGATACACACAGACCGTGCATGGAACAAGGAACTCTTCTGGGAAAATTAAATCCACTATAGTCCAAATAAGTAATGGTAAATGATAAACACTATAGTTTGGGACCTCTTTGCGAGTAACCCATTGCCCACGTCGGGCTAACATCATGAAAAAGAAAAAACTATAGTGTTTGTCATTTACCATTACTGATTCGGTCTATAGTGAATTTAATTTTCCCAGAAGAGTTCCTTGTTCTATGCATGGTCTGTGTATCATGAAAAAAACCTCAGGGGACCATTCTGAGTTCAATCCCATCATGAAACGGACATGTTATATGCCTCGAAAAGTGGACGCTCAATTTCGCCAGTTGAAATTTAAGTTTTGGTTTTTGGCTAAAAATACAATAGTTACCCCTTTTTCTTTGATGTATGCAATCCGACGCGAATGCAACGAGTCGTTTGTTTATATTGAAGTTCTGGATATAGTAGGCTAGGTGTAGCTGTAACCCCTAGATCCTGTCCCAAAGCTGGATTCTATCTGCTATGCAGATAGCTGGTGAGGGAAGCTATATTTTTGGGGCCTCTTTTCGAGTAACCCGTTGCCCACGTCGGGCTAACGTTATGAAAAAGAAAAACTATAGTGTTTGTCATTTACCATTGCTTATTTGGACTATAGTGGATTTAATTTGTCCAGAAGAGTTCCTTGTTCCATACACGGTCTGTGTCTATCATATATATATATATACGAGGAGTGATCTAAAAGTATTGATAATTTTATTGCTACGGACAAATGAATGCACATAAGAAATAACCGTTTACATATGTGAGTCTTCCTGCCCTCTGGCATCTGCAGTCTGAAGCAAAATCTGCTACCATGAGTCAGTAGTTGGTTGGAGCGCTTAAAGGGAGGGTGTGTTTTTGCAGTCCGTCACAATCTCGGAAATGGAGCAACGCGCGTTCGGAGACGAACGAAATGATTAAAACAGCTTTTGGAAATGATGGTCTCAGTGTAGCTAACGTTTACAAATGGCACAAAAAGTTTAAAAATGGAGAAACATTTGCTCGTACCAGAAATCGAATCTGTTGGACATTTTCAGCCTGTATATGTATATATATATATATTATATATATATATATATAATATATATATATATATATACAGGCCCGTATCCAGAATTTTTTTCTGGGGGGTACACCAACTTCAGAAAGTAGATAATAGTGTGCATAGATCTTCTTAGGAGCATTGAGGGTGCATAGGGTGGCGTTACTTTAAATTCATTAACTGCAAGTAGGGTGTCCGGTAAATTCATCGCGGTAAATTCATCGCGAGTAATTACATCGCGGTAAATACATCGCCTGGTAAATACATCGCCTGGTAAATACATCGCCTGGTAAATACATCGTCATACATTATTTAAAGGTGATAGTAATAAATATATAAACATTCACATATTTTGTTTAATTTACGATGAATGTATAGTTTGTTTCGTTGAATTGGTTTCTGTACTTGTGATATTCAAATGTTTTAGATTAATGCTGGAGGGGAATGGGTTGCTTTAATTAGGCTTAGTTAGGTTAATTTAAATTAAAAATGTTCTGGATAATAGCAAGTGTCAAAACGGCAAGAATTATACTAAGCTAGTTCATTTTCGATCTGAAATATCTGAAGCCTTACTGAAATGTAATAAAACAAATGAAAGGAAAAGGGGTCGACCATCAAATGAGCCTGCAGAAGTACAGAATCCACCACCAAAGAAACGACAACAAGCAAGACCTATTTCAGATGTCAGGTATGATAGTATCGGACATTGGCCTGAACATATAGAACCAAAACAAAGATGTAAGCATTGCTACAAATCTTATTCACGTGTAAAATGCGAGAAGTGTAACATTGCATTATGCTTCAATAAGGATAATAACTGTTTCAAGAAATATCATTGTAAATAATGGTAAAAGCAAATGTCATGTTTTTTTAAACTTTTTTCATATTTCATGTTTTTTCATCATGTCATGTTCCCAATGACGCCAAATGGAATTTTTTTTTTTTACTTTATTATTGAATAAAAATTTCAATCATGAAGTGTTTTTTGTTCTATACCTATATTTAACCACTTTAGCAGAAAAAATAATTTTTTAGAAAACAGAAATAATTCGGGAAAGAAAGGGTTAACAAAATATAATAAGAAATCGACAATAAGTGCAATTAATTTCATTAACAATGAAAAGGAAATCCAAAGACAAAAAATTATTAATATCAAATTTATTCAATATATACTGTACAATAAGTGTACATGGAAAAAGAAATCAAAGTTACTTTTAAAAATAGAATCACCAATAAAATAATAAATGTAATTTATTTCATTAGCAATGTAAAAAAATTCAAAGTAAAAAGATGACACTATTTTAAATTGGAGGAAGGAAGAAACATTCTAAAAAGACAAATTATGAGCAATGCCTCTTAAATAATCGAGTATTTCGCGATTTTCATATTCATTGACGATGCGTTGAATTCTCGCTGCACTATCTTTATAGTTCTTTTTGCGATGTGGAATTTCTGCACCGGCGATATACTGTTCGATTATTACTTCGTTTCTTGATTGTTCCTTTTTCAAGATTTGTAAAAATTTCCAGATCGTAGGATGGGATGCCCCGATCAATCCGCTGAATGATCGATGCCAGCCTTCGCAAGAATTGTTTGTCTTAGAGGCACCTTCCTGGGCTGCAGCAAAACAATTCCAAAGTGCATGATCAAAGCGAGGGGGTCGGCGTACTAGGCGACGGTCTGGGCGTCCAATCCACGTGTCCTCTACATAATCAAAGACTGGCTGGGCTTCTTCGGGAAACCCATTATTGTCATATAAATATTCAAAAGAATGAACTACATCTAAGACAGGCACAAATGCAATGGCTGCAATCATGCGCATCTTCAACGCGAATTCTGCATCATTTTCGTATAGTTGTTGCAGACCATTTGTTTGATTGGATCGAAATATACATTGAGAGAAATGGAAAAAACAACCTTTTTGAGTTGAATTTGGAAAAATTGCTCTAAAAGCATTAATGGCTGCTCATTCAAAATCTGTCACAATTATGCTTGGTGATAAGGTTGGCTCTAAGGATTTCAGTTCTGACAAAAGCCTGTTGTAACTCTCTTCAGTTCTTCTGGCCATTAGAGCATAAGCAAGAGGCAAAACGTCACCATTCATGTCGCCGTGTATCGTGTAAAGCTGATTGAATAAAGATGGAACCGTCTTGAAAGTCCCATCTGCATACCAATGTTTCGCCTTGGATAACAACTGAAGGTTTCTTTGAGTGGAAAATAAAATAATTCTGCCTGGTCCATCATCACTGTCGAATAGAAGGAAAGGCTGATTCGAATGTGTTGTTCTACCAGGGTGGGCCGTAAGTTTCCATACATAGGAAAAATTAAACGTTTGTTTTTATGTTTCAGATACCCTAAGAATATGCGTTTGACGTAAGATCTTGTTTACTGATGAAGCAAATTTTTACGTCAATGGAGAGGTTAATCGGCAAAACATACGTTATTGGAGTAATGCTAACCCTAACTGGCTGAGTCCGACGAAGATGCAAGGTGCCGGTAAAGTGATGGTGTGGGCCGGGATATGGGGTGACAGAATTATTGGACCAATTTTTGTCAGTGGAAATCTTAATGCCGAAAGGTATCTTAACATGTTGCAAGAAGAGATTTTCCCATCCCTGCTAAACGAGGAAGGTAACTTCCCAGTTTACTTCCAGCAAGATGGAGCTCCACCTCATTATGGTCTTCACGTGCGTCGGTATTTGGATCAGCAGTTTCCGGATGCTTGGATTGGTCGGCGTGGTCCTGTGGAGTGGCCTCCCAGATCCCCAGATCTCACCCCCCTTGATTTCTATCTTTGGGGGCACTTGAAGGCCATGGTGTATCAGGAAAAGATACGAGACATAAATCATCTAAAGGAACGTATCACCAACGCCATTACAAGCATAACGTCAACTGTGCTAATGCGTGTTCATCAACAGTGGGGAACACGTATTGAAATGTGTTTTCAAAACAATGGCAACCATGTAGAGCATATTATATAAATAGAAATGGTTGTCCATAAAAAAATGTTTATTTTTCCTATGTATGGAAACTTACGGCCCACCCTGTATATTCAGGAGGTATCCTCAGCTGGAGTAAATTTTCTGGATTGGGAGGAACTTGTGCTGCCACATGGCGAGCGTTTCGGATGTTCCTTTTTATGAGGATGGTTGCGGGCAGCTGACCGCCGACTGCTTGGGACAATCCGACGTAGGCTTGGGTTACGATGCAATGAGGTGTTTCCTGAGTTGTAAGTGCTTTTTCATTTGTTAAATTGATCATTTTGGCAGCTTCAACACGAGCAATATTGCCTGCATGATTATGTTCTCCCATTCGTTTGGTAATGGAATCTTCCTCTGTGTGGATTCTTGCAGGACAACGCATTTTATAATATTGGTCACATTTCCAAATAACATGTTCATCACTTTTCTTTTCTTTGACAAACAAATGACCACTATCAATGAGTTTTTTCTTATTTCGTTCACTTGTAACATACTGGAGAACCATTTTGATGGCTTAATTTTTCTGAACTTTTAAACTGCCAGACAAAATATGAAGATCACAACAATTGAAAGCGCTATAGAAACTGATTTAACTGAATAAATTCAGTCTTATATAGCAGCTAGAATGGACTGGCTCCTCCCACCGCCACAATAATAATAATAATCCACAGGTCGAAAGAAGGGTATTCGGATTAAAAAAGATTTAAGTGGCGAAAACAGACAGGGCCAAATGACTTATCGATCACACCTCAAAAACAACGGTCATAAAGGTGAACTTCTGACGGTTAGAAGAGGTACCTGGGATAAGTAAGTAATGACCTGTTTATAGTTCACTTCCGACCGACCTTAATTCTACCAAATGACTTTTCGATCACACCTCAAAAATATAATGTATAATTGTATAAATAATGTATAAATATCGGGTGGGGCTAAAAAAAAAACGCACCGAGTTTTACATTTAAATACTCGTAAATATGGATTCTACAGTGACCTAATTTTTTCTTTTCTTTCCTCAATCTCTTTTCTTATCACCTGAAAAAAATTATAAACTTTCAATTAGTATCTTTTTTCTAATTTTTTGAATTCTAATGTTTCGCGATTTACGATTATTTACTCTGCTAATAAAAAGCATGACGATGTATTTACCAGGCGATGTATTTACCAGGCGATGTATTTACCGCATGTAATTACTCGCGATGAATTTACCGCGATGAATTTACCGCGAATCCTGCAAGTAGATGTATGAAATGAAGCTCAGAAAAAAATTCAAATGAATGTCTGAAATTGCTCACTGGGAAATTTGTAATTTGTTCTGTAGTATCACATTCAGTTAGGACAATATTTTCACTTTGGGAACTTTGCCCTTCACTAGTATCAATTCTCTGCCGCTTAATCGGCACAAAAAATTAAGTAATCTTCTTCATTAATTCTGAAAAGATGAGAACAATCAAATTAATAACACGAAAATAATACACCTATATGAACTAAGACTAGCACATTTGAGTAGCACAAGCACAATCCACATAACCAACAATATGCCGGTCTGTGTTGACAGCCAGCGGCTATGCCAGTAGCTATGCATTCCACCAACACACCACATAATTATAAACTCACACAAACAACATCACTTTAGCTTTGCTAAACTCAAATACCCTTGTTTATATTAAATTTTTGCTGACTACGCTGCTCTTCTTTTGACGTTCAGCAGCGTCTTATACAAAATTATATTATTAAGCAAAACAATTAAAACCCTTCAAAAAAATATTTTAGCGCGAAATTTCGGGGAGGGCACGTGCCCCTCTGGCCCCCCCCCCCTGGATACGGGCCTGTATTATATATATATATATATATATGTGTGTGTGTGTGTGTGTGGAAAACGTTTTCCACAGGAAATAAATTTTTGTTAAAATTTAAAAATATCATTCTGTTTGTATAAATTAAAGTATTAATCCGTTAAATTTTTAATATTTGTATAAATTGCTCAATGCCCAGTAGATTTTCTGGCATCCTTTTCGATAAGCCTAACTTAAAAGCCTTTTCAAAGGTGCCACATCTATAATCTTAAACAGAGATTCCTAAATTCTAAATGTTCTTTTCGGTTAATATAAATCACACAAAGGAGTTAAGTGTAGGACCAAAATTATATAAATTCTTTTACTAATATCATTGTTAGACAACCTTTGCAACCTTAAGAATCTTTTGTAAACGTGGCACCATGAGAGTTCCTCCAGGGCAAAGTTCAAACACTTTGAGAAGGCAGTCGAAGCCTCATCCCTCTGGCGAGTGCGTGCCTCGCCCTTTGGGCAGCCGGTTCGACTCAGGTCCTTAGTTCGTTAATAACTCTAATCAAGTGTAGTGTTAAGGATTTAATTTTCTAATTACTCTGAATTGTAAAAGATATCTAATATCTTAAAAGTGATCTATCCTTGTGAAATAAAGACTGAAAAAGGTAACACGTCATTTATCCTTTCATGTGAGATTTATAAGCATTTCACTCCCACAACGGATTGAGGGAGGGAGAGGCCATTGAGCGAAGGTATAAACTAGTTTCCGTAACTCGCAGTCAGATTAAGTAAGTTTGAAAAGAAGAACCGTGGACATCAGCAGTATAAACTTCATTGTCGGTGCAAGGAAGCGACATACTGAGTTTACCTACATATCGGCGATGGCTGTCTAACGAAAAAGAGGCCATCTTGCGACATATATATATATATGTATAGTATGTGTGGGTGTGTTTTGCTATTTTTTGAGACACAGCGCTGTGTGCGTTTTAATTCTCCTTTATTCTTTATACTGTTTGACAAATGTACGTACAAGGAAATAACTGTATATAATGTATGTGTACATGCCGTGATTGTATTTAAGCCATATACGACTGGCTGTGCCATGGCTGGATTCTAAGTCACTGGCTGTGAGCCAAAGCCGTCCAGGGAGCTCAGGGACCAGTTTACTTCAAGAAGTTGTGGTGATAGGTTGTCAGTTAGTCTATATATGTATATGTCTCTAAACTAACGCACCTGGCTGTTTCTCTAGCTGGATTCTAAGCTAACTGGGTGTGCTCCTAAAGACTGTATGTATGTGTAAGATTGTGTGTGTGTGTGTGTGTATCTAAGGCGACTGGCTGTATTCAATGACTGTGTCCCTCTAAAGAAACTGGCTGTGAACCGTTTACGTCGTGCGACTGGCTGTGTCATGGCTGCCTTCTAAGCCAACTGGCTGTGATCCTAAAGCGCCCAGGATGGCCAGTGGAGACTGCATCATGTTCCGAGACATGCCAGTGAGAACATCTCTCTCTCTCTCCTTCTTGTGTTTTATTACCCTTGTTAGGTTAGGTTACTCACTCTCCGTTTGGAGGGTCTAGCCCCGGCCCTCTTCATGCATAACCCCCCTACTCTCCTCCCTTGTTAGGTGAGGTTACTGACTCCCCCTTGGAGGGTCTAACCCACACCCTTGTTTCATAACCCCCTCCCCCTGGAGGGTCTAACCCCTAGTGTTGCATGTAATGGTGCAAGTTGCAATGCTGCAATCATTGATCATTGCATGCAATTACTTTGCACTCAGGATTTTTTGCGGGTATACTACTGCACAAAATGATCCAATTTGTTACAGTGGAAAATCTTCATAATGATTAGCATCTACAATTTAGCAATTAGAACTCAATACCTAACTTAACAATATTATTCCTGCAATTATACACATATTAGATGTGTACACAATTTCTTGATAAATTGACACAGACCAATGAAATAAATTTTGAGGACTAAAATTGATTAACCTTACACCTCAAACTGTAATACTCCATATAATTTGTGCCCATGACCATAATCTAAAAACACAGTATTGGGCCCTCATTATCATGCAGGGCCATACCAATGTTAATTCCAGTTGTAACCATTGTCCATTCACACTTTAACACTTTACGTACCAGAAATTCTTTTAGAATGCCACACTGAATGACTAAACCTCATTTCTGCACATCAAGCCCTTGTGCTTAGTCTCCAGATAAATTAGTTTTCTTTCATTGTGCAACCATCAATTGAAACGGATTGTTCTACTGGCCGATACTCCAGAGAAGCCTCCAATGCTCTTGACTCTGGAACTTTGTACTTGTGCCAGCTTGCAATTTTTCCCAGGAACCACTAGGAATTCCTCTTGTCTGGCTATTTCTCACTTGTCGTCGGTGGCTTCTTCTGTCTTCTACACCCATTCAAGTTGGAGTTACTGGCAAACCGACAAGCTGTTCAGTGTCTCCACTCAGTGGCGTCGTTTCAGATTTTTCAAAAGCTTAATTACATAAATATGTATGCACTATCCCTATGTTTTCAGCAAATCAACAAACTGCATATTCAGTGATCTGTGATTATGGTAATGAAACATCACTGGTAGAGTATACATTTAATATGTTATGACAAGCTACTTTACATCATACTTTGTATCATACACGTTCCAAACATGTTTACTCCTGTCTCACCAGTCATTCATTACCACAAGTGGTACAGCAGACACTGGCAGGACTGGTCACTGAACAGTACAAGACTTCCAGTGCATTTGATATTTTCGCTCTTTTGTTCATGTTTCTGAACAATAACCCAATGGACATTGTTAGAAATTGAATGTTTTCGAGTCCCGGAAGTCATGAATAATTAATATTCAATATTCGGGAGATGCACAGCCTCCGAATTCAGATTTTTTTATTCATACCAGTTGTTAGTACATATGATTTGATGAATTTAAAAAAAAACTAGACCTTGTGCTTTTAAAAAATAAGGGAGATATCGATTTTTTTCACTTTAACGATTTTTTGACATTTTTTGAGTCGCGAAACTTTATCCACCGCAAAGATTAGTTATTTTTCCGTCGATTTAGTGAGTTTAGGTCAGGTTAGGTTCGTTTTAGTGAAGGTTAGGTTACGTTTAGTGAAGGTTAGGTTAGGTTAGGTTCGTTTTAGTGAAGGTTAGGTTAACCTAACCTAACCTTCACTAAAACGAACCTAACCTAACCTTCACTAAAACGAACCTAACCTAACCTAACCTTCACTAAATCGACGGCAAAATAACTAATCTTTTATTGTGGCGGTGGATAAAGTTTCGCAAGTTCTCGCAAAAAATAATGCAGGATAGTCATGTGGTCTTTGTTTTTTTTTGTTACCAGCTCTCAAAACCATTTTTTCTCTAAAAAAATGTAAAAAAATCGTTAAAATGAAAAAAAAAATCGATATGTCCCTTATTTTTTAAAAGCACAAGGTCTAGTTTTTTTTTAAATTCATCAAATCATATGTACTAACGACTGGTATGAATAAAAAATCTGAATTCGGAGGCCGTGCATCTCCCGAATATTGACCTTATATTTATATATCAACTTTAATTTACTGGGGGATTTAATAACTAGACTTTGTAGTCTTTTCTTGAGGGGGGCAAGCAAAGTGTTAGGGGGGCAAGATCCCCCTATGCCCACCCCAAATGACGCCACTGTCTCCACTGATTCTACCTTATGATGTACCCAAACAGCATAGCCAACTTAGTGACACAACACTCAATCCCATTGTAGAATGAAGGAAATTTTTTTTGTTTACTTCTGTCATGACCCAAGTCCATTTTGACATACACCAGATTTCATGCTAAAATTCACCAGATCCACTTCCTTACAGACAGCACCTATTTTGACATGCTGCAGAGGGATAGAGAGGACATAGAGGGAGAGAGAATAAATACAAGCATAAAATGTGTGATACATGCGATAGCGGTGAAAACATTTTGTATGATGGAAAATTTCATGCTGTCATAATTTTAAATATTTTCTCCGAAATTTTTTTTAGTGTAAATCTTAGTATTTTGAATGTTTTGTGTGCATTTCAATACCCCCAGCACATGTAACTTCCGTATGGACGTAATAAATCGTGAATGTTTTTTTAATTTTTATTTTCTATATACAGGGTGTCCCAGAAGTCTGGATTCGTAGGGAAAATAGACATTATATTTTGAAAGTGAAACAAACACTTTTCTAATGTCAGTTTTAGATATTTCAGGAAAGAAAATACCCTGATGGCCCAGTATACCAATCAAGAGAGGGTGGAACTGGTATTGCCAATGTTTCCAGAAAAAGGCAGAGAGAGGCATGTTCGTGAAATAACTGACATGCCTACCTCTGGCTTTTTCCCTCTCTTGATTGGTATGCTGAGGCATCAGGGTATTTTCTTTCCTGAAATACGTAAAACTGACATTATAAATGTGTTTGTTTCACTTTCAAAATATAATGTCTATTTTCCCTACGAGTCCAGACTTCTGGGACGCCCTGTACAAAGGAATACAAATGACACTAAACAGCAACAGACCGGCTGGTCCCTATAAGACTGTCTGTTTAAAGTTAAAAAGATGGAAGAAAATTTAAGGACATATGAAAATTTTAAAGCAAACTAAAGACGGGAGGTTGAAAGAAAGGAAGGAAATTTAGAGACAAGTGAAAATTTTAAAGTAGAGAGGAGAGAATTCGAGTGAAAATTCTACAATACTTTTATGCACTAACAAATGCTTCTACTAGGGTTTTAAGGCAAGATAAGCATCTAGTATCTTTTTAAAGGACTTGACTGAATTACTTTGAACTACGCTGTCTGGCAATCCATTCCACAAAGTAACTGTACGACTGAAGTAAAAAAGTTTAGCTTCATTAGAATTAAAATGTTTACCCGCTAATTTCAAACCGTTACTGCGAGTTCCACTGTATCTGGATTTCTGAAGAAATATTGGTTAATATGTTTTAAATGACATGGGCTGGACCTGTAAATCAAAATAACTTTTTATGAGGTACTTTTAGTCGCTTTATTCAAATTTGTCACTCATTTTTTGTGCAAATGCATATTAATGGTGAAAATTATGATACTAATAATATATATAGTATATAAATACACTCATTTTTGGTCCGACGAGTATAATTTTGTGCTATTTGTACAGGGAAATAGTGGACTTCATTTTCTATGCGCCGTTCACATGTCTTTCAGTCAGAACGTAGCAGATCAGTTTTGTATGATGTTGTTGTGCGAAGGGTGTGAGTTGTCCTACCTTACTGAACGTTTTGGCCATAATGATCAGGCGTCATTAACGTTTTTCAAGGTTAGTTTATCTATTAGGCCTTATATCTTTCCTTAAAATACATTTTTCTAGTGTATTTTTGTATGCTTTGTTCAAATATAATCTTCATTTCCTGTGCAAATGTAAAGAAATAAGAATTTGTTTACATTATTTCGGAGTCATATTTCGTCATATCAGGAACGAACTTTAGGTTATTAGCGGGGGTCAAGGGGGCTCCGCCCCCTCGTTAGCGTTAGGTTAAGTTAGGTTAGGTTTAGTTTAGTTAGGTTAGGTTTAGTTTAGTTAGGTTAGGTTTAGTTAGTTTTCATAATTTTTGGTTAATATATTACTATTCACATGACCAGAAATGAAGAAATACAACTCCGAAGTAATGTACAAATAATCATATTGCTTTCCATTTGCACAGGAAATGAAGGTTATATTTGAACAGAGCACACCAAAATACACTAGAAAAATGTATTGCCGAAATATTTTTCAGCGTCGACGTTGTAAAATCTTTAATAATTTTAAACACCTGGATTAAATCTCAAATACGCCTTTTAACAAGTGAGAATAAATTTAACATTTGTAAACGTGCAGCGTATGATTTATTTCTAAGTCTGGGCATCATCTTTGCAGCCCGTCGCTGCACTCTCTCCATTCTGTCTGTGTCCTACCGTAAATATAGGGACCACCAAAACTGAACGCAGTATTCCAAATGGGGTCGTACTAAGGGATTATATAATGTTAGTATTGTTTCCTCCGACTTAAATTCAAATGATCTACCAATAAATCCTAAGATTCTATTTGCTTTTCTAACCGCTTCGATACATTGCTTACTCGGTTCAAGAGTATCTTTCTCTTCCGTAACACTTGTTAGTGTCTTGTCGCGCATAGAATACTTTTCTTTAACATTGTTTCTACCGATATGCAGTGTTTTACATTTATTTATATTAAAGTTCATCTGACAAATTTCTGCCGACTCTAGTGACTTATTAATGTCTTCTTGGATCTGCAAACATCCTGCCGCTGACTTTGTTCGTCCTCCTTGTTTGGTATCATACAAAAATTTTGGGATCAAGTAAAGATAAGCACCCCCAGCCTTCTTTAATTAGCCTTATAAGGCTAAAACTAACGAAAATATCACGACCTAACCTAACCAATCGTCAAGGGGTACAGTTGACTTAACGATTGGTTAGGTTAGGTCGTGATATTTTCGTTAGTTAGCCTTATAAGGCTAATTAAAGAAGGCTGGGGGTGCTTATCTTTACTTGATCCAAACTTTGAAATTATATTTCTATTTCGATGTCACTGATATTAATAATAAAAAGAACTGGTTCGAGAACTGATCCCTGAGGCACGCCGCTAGTTACACTTCTCCAGTTAAATGCTTTACCATTAATGACCAACTCTTTGTTTACGTCCATTAAGCCAATTTTTTGATCCATTTGAGAACATTAGGAACGCCTTTTGAAAACCGAAATGTATAGAATCTCGTATACTCTCGTCACATATATCGTCCACGCACAATCATGCGTGGGAAAAATCTTTCTTGACCTCGGCAAGCACTTTGCGGACGGCTCTTCTGAAGGCTATAACTTTTTTCAGAAGAAACTACACACACACTTCACACCAAAAAATAGAAGATGTCGTTCACTTCAAAAAGTTTAAAGCAAAGTTTGCGGCCAAAATACTGTTTAGTTGAGTAAGCCATCCGTCCACGTGAGGTGGCGGAGCTTATTCGTCGAGAATTCTAAACTCCGTCCAATGGAGCTATTTCCATTTGTGTTGTTTGTGGTAAAAAATAATAAATAATTTTTGTGCATCTAGTCCAGTCCACACTTGAAACATTTTATACTCTTTTGTGAAAACGAGGAGAAAGCAAGTCAGTCCATAAATTTACCAAAATACCACATCCATAAAAATTTTGAGCTTCAATCCAAAGCCAGAGACCAAATTTTTGAAGCTGCACTCAAATGTAATGGTTCGTGAGCTTAAAGTAAATGTTCAATTTTCAGGGGTTAAAAACTTGTTCAAAAGATAGAATGAGCGTAATTTTATGAAAATTTGTGTTTAAAACAAAAACGCTACAAAAATCATGGACTAGTCTGAAAAGTGGTCCTGAAAAAGGTCAATCTTTTGGAATATAGTAGTTAACGTCACAAATTAGGTAGGCGTACTGTTAAATTGGGCTAAAACGTCACAAATTAATGTTTTTATTTTTATTCTAGAGGTCGTTTAAAACGACCTCTAATTTGCGCCGTTAACCTAACCTAACCTAATAATATTTTTGGTCTAAATAAAATCAGTTTGTTGCTTTTTTATTTCAATAATTTGCGACAGTAGCATCCCGCAAAAAAATGTAGAGTAGAAATCATTGAATGCAAAATGATCAATAATGGGGGAAGGGGTTAGACCCTTCAAGGTGAGGAGGGGGTATGCAACAGGGTAGGGGGCTTAGACCCGAAGGGGGGTAGTTCCCCCAAAGGGGTATCCTAACCTGAGAAGGATAGTAAAGAGAGGAGAGAGAGAAGAGAAGATGTTCTCGCTGGCATGTCTCGGCGCATAGTGGGGTCTTGGCCAGCCATTCTGGGCAACTTTAGCATCACAGCCAGTTGGCTGAGAAGGCGTAATCAGCCCATTTTCATTAGTGTATACATATATATATATATTAATGTACAGAATGTAGAGGCAGCTCTATCATCAGGAGAAAGTGCAGATATGTAGAGGAAGCCATTCCTTTGAGAGCACCCGTCTTATGTGGCTTATCGTACACAGTTATTTCCTCGTACGTACGTATAAAGAAGAATTAAAACGCACATCACTCTGTCAAAAGAACAGCAAAACATACACACACACACATACTGTATCGTTTATATATATATATATATATATCGATATATCGGGTGGGCAAAAAAAAAGAGAGAGACCTCGAACTTTGGCTGTAAAATCCAGTTATGGTCAGATTTCAATATTTTTTCTGCACACACACACACACACACATATATATAATATATATATATATATATATATATATATATATATACCCATCAACACAGCTATTTCCTTGTACGTACGTATAAAGAAAAATTAAATCGCGCATCGCAGTCTTAAAAACAGCAAAGCACACACATACACACACACTATCGTTTATATATACACACCTTGAATAATAGAAATAAAACACAACTACACCATTCTGTTTATTTAATATATATATTTCGAATATACATTAGTCGCAAAGCAATTGGATTTATTTAACACATATATAACATGGACAGTAGAGAAGAATTACATGAGTCGCAAAACAGTTAGATTTATTTAACACATATATAGCATGGACAGTAGAGAAGAAATTCATTAGACGCAAAAACAGAATAATTATTTACCATACGCAACAAAAATAATACAACAAGTACAGAAGAAATCGGGAAAAATATATTAATTAAATATTTTTTGGAATTAGTAAAGTTATTTCCATGAAAACACCCAAATCAAAAGCTTATATATATATATCCAGCTCCAAATCGGGAAATATATATTAAATAAATATACAATAAAAAATAATACAGCTAGTACAGAAGAAATCTCTATACAATACACGTTTAGTATATATACACGCATCAAAAATACACTTATATATACACCTCAAAAATAATACAGATAGTGCAGAAGAATTCTATATACAATACATGGTTATATATATATATATATATATATATATATATTATATATATATACACGGTGAACCAAAAGTAGGTGGACAGTAGGTTGAATACGGTTTGTGTTATATTATATTATAACTATGGTGTTCATTATAACTATCGTGTTTGTGTTTTATTATATTAAATATTATAACTAAATTTATTTAAATTTTATTTTGTATTATAGTATACAAAAAAATTAAATATGTATTCTCAAAATAAACGTTATCATTTACTGTCCACCTACATTTGGTTCACCCTATATATATCGGGTGGGCAAAAAAAAAGAGAGACCTCGAACTTTGGCTGTAAAATCCAAAGTTATGCTCAGATTTCAATATTTTTCTCACATCCCACAACTAAGTAAATTTCCTATACGATGAGCGAATTTCAAAGAAAACTAATGAAAATTACGGATTTATTGAACATTTCTTTATGCCACTGGAAATTTTCCATTTACACTACTACTGCATTGTCGGGTCGGCAAAAAAAAAAGGGAGACCTTTTAAATCTTTCATATCTCGGGAAATACGGTACATAGAACCATAAAATTTTAGTATGTTAGTACTAGTAATTTTATGGTTTGCATGCCATCTTTTAACATTTTAGCTGAGAAATTGGATTTATGGCGAATATTCCAGAAAAATCTTGCGATAATTAAAGCGATTTTAATTAACGTAAGCCAACTGCAGGAGGTTTAGACGGTTTGGACAAGCTTCTCAAGAAAATTGATAAAACAGGAGATGCTAAAAGATGGCATACAAACCACAAAATTACCTAGTACTAACATACTAAAATTTCATAGTTCTATGTACCGTATTTGACGATATGAAGGATTTAAAAGGTCTCCCTTTTTTTTTGCCGACCTGACAATGCAATAGTAGTATAAATGGAGAATTTCCAGTGGCATAAAGAAATGTTCAATAAATCCGTAATTTTCAATAGTTTTCTTTGAAATTCGCTCACCCTATAGGAAATTTACTTAGTTGTGGGGTGTGAAAAAAAAATTGAAATCTGACCATAACTTTGGATTTTACAGCCAAAGTTCGAGGTCTCCCTTTTCTTTGCCCACCCGATATATATATATATATATATATATATATATATATATATATATATATATACACTTTAAGTTCTACCACGCTTAAATAAAATACTAAACTCACACTTAATCGAGTTCGCAATTACATTCTCATTGCTTTGTACTACACAATAAATACTATTTGACATTAATTCAACACTCAAAGTATGTGGATATCTATATTCAATATAAAGGGATTTCAAATCGCTTAACACTATTTTTGTACCCACTTTACCATTGGGAGTCAAACCATCACGCTCTTTAAACGCGATAAAATACAATCAAAAGCACGCACAAAGATGGCATTGTTTGCCACAACATCATCATTAAATTCAAGTTTATAAACACTCCTTTCCAAACGGGGATTTATTCTTTCCGAGCCGAGCCTTTCAACCGTAAAATCTTCTTCACAACTCATATCAGCAATTGAAGTATGCTTCTAAATCGTGCCGACAACTGCGCCTTATATAAAGAAGCAGTTCTTCAGGGTGAACAGTGAAAGTGAGGTCAGGCTTGTACCGCTCAAGTCCTTTGTACCAAAGTTCGTGATATTTCGAGGAGTCTGTGCCTTCTAAATACGCATCCAGTTCCAAACTATTTTCGCCATGTCCCTCCCTACACTTGGTAAAATCATCGAGCAGGGCGGTGTACGCGTATTCAAGCACCGTGTCAAAATAACGCATATCAACAACACGTGGGTCTAATATAGGTTTTAGTTTGCGGAAACCGACGACCTCAAACATTTTGTCGAGAATGAAACGGTTTCGCGTGGGGATAAGGGCGTTATTGTCAGCAGCATTCTTCCATATCCGCTGTATATCAACGCATCGTTGGTTTGTATCTCGATTTATGCACAACGTACAAATAATGACGTATGAGGGTGCATCACTAATCTGTTCTCTTTTTGTGCTTATACCAACAGGTATTTTATAACGGTCCTCGCCCTACTTCTCAACCACCACGAAGATTCTGTTCATCTCCTCAACACTTAAATAAATAACATTCCGTTTACCAGATTTTGACTGTCTACATATCGTTTCAAGTACATAATTGATAGCACCGGAATTACGCCTGAACACACTGACTTCGACACGGACACATCGTATACTGCATTGAGGATACGGCTCAACGGAAGTTCCATCTTTTATTAGATTTTTATTGTGAGGAGAGTACGTCCAGTCGTGTCAAGCTCTGAGGTGACTATGAGCCGCCGGTGCGCTGTTTGGCTCGGCGGGAGGTGTGGGGAAATGAGTCATACCAAGCGTTAGTGTTGCGTGTACGGGTTTGTTCCAACATGAAAGAACCGAGGCGCGCTGGTGAATCATACGAATATTTGTAACCCATTATACCGGGCAGGTGCTTAGAGAATTTTTTCATCTGCGATACATGAAGTAATATCGGCTTTAATGTTTTATCACACACACTTCCCGGAATGCGCACCATACATCCTCGTTCAGGGGTATTCAACATTGTATTTTCTCGAACTATACACATTTATTACCACTCCGGCGATCTATTTGAGAGAAACATGTGTCCATACTTGTCCTTTTTTGTTTAACAAACGATTCTCATCCCTAAACTCTATTAAAAACTCGCATAAGCCTTTAGCTACAACTTCGCTCCAAACCTCATAATATATATGGATGTAGTAGTAGAAATATTTTAAACTATCCATAATCACAAGATTTACATTCTCCATCGCAGTGTACGCATACTCGGTATGATGTAACATGACATAATACCTCTTGTCATACCATTCATCAACAAGGTTCACAACCCACACCCGCTGTTTCTCTTCTGCACGTGTTGATTGTTTCACTTCACGGTGTAGTTGTTCCTTTACACAGTTTAATCCGCAATGCTCTCACCAGAATATCCATAGAGTATTTGGATGTCTTGCCCCTCACGCTTCGCACGATTCAATGTGGCCTTAAAAGCTTCAAAGGAGGGATGACTAGGAATTCTTTGAGTGTTCACCACATCTGTAGACTTTATCGAGTACCACTTCATAAATGTAGAGCACGCAATACTAGAGGTCTCCATCACTATTTTCCGGTTACGCGAGAATGCTTCAACAGGTAAAATACACGTCTGAGATATGATAATAAAAACCCACTCTAATAGACAGAGTTTATTTTCACAACAGTCTGGCATCCTCTTCGGGTGTACTGTATCCACCCGAAGAGGATGCCAGTGGGCAACGAAACTGTTGTGGAAATAACTCTGTCTATTAGAGTGGGTTTTATTATCATATTTTGACCTTCACGTAGAAAAAAGTGGTTTTTTGCATTTAACACGTCTGAGAACCAGGGCTTGCTGAGGTCAACTGAGCAGGCAGGGCAGAGATATGTCCCGATTAGTAGCAGGAGCCACGTGACCCCTTTGACTGGCCTGTTCCATACACTGGGCGGTGTTTAGATTTTTCCTGTACACACACACACTACCTGAAAAAATTTATTTTAAATAGAAAAATAAACTGTAAAATATCGTCAACAATACCCTCCAACACAGGCTATATATATATATATATATATATTATATATATGTGTGTGTGTGTGTGTGTATATATATATATATATATATACAGGGCGTCCCAAAAAATGTATACACACTTTAAATACTTATAAAGGCAGTGTTTATTAAAATACATTTCATTTTTAAAATGTAATAGAATCTACAGACATTATTTAATTGTTTTGTTAACGCCTGTTTTCAAACTGACGTCCGTTCTGGTCCAGGCACTGCTGATAACGCGAAGCAATGGAATCGCAAACATCACGAAACATTTCGTTTGGTATTTGTGTGCATTCTCGTTCAATGGCTGCTCTCAATTCAGCGACTGTTGCAGGTTTTATAGCGTAGACTTTGTCTTTTAAGTATCCCCATAAAAAAAAGTCTAGTGGTGTGAGGTCTGGTGAACGCGGAGGGTATTCTACGAAACCCCTTCGTCCAATCCACATCCACATCGTGCCAAGTACCACTCGCAATACTCCACTCTTCGGTCCGGATCATCTTCATTAATAGCATGGACTAATCTTGGAATGTAACTTTTCCATTGACAGCGCTTCAAAATGCGTTGGACAGACGATTCTGAAATTCCTACCTCACGACTCGCTTGCCGCACAGATTTTCTTGGACTTTGGTGATACGTTTCCAGTACTCTTTCTTGCTTTGTGGGGCTTGTCGATGTCCGTGGTCTTCCGGAACGCTTCTTGTGGACATTCTGAATAGTTCCATCGGCTTCAAACTTATCTCTAATTCGAGTGATGGTAAGTCGCGTTGGTGGATCTGTTTGAAACTCCCTCCTAAACTGTCTTTGCACTTCAACTGCGTTTTCACACTTCCAGTAGCATTTTAGAATGAATTTCCTTTGTTCAAAGCTTAGTCTGACTGCCATTATTAATTCTAATGGGTTTAACTTGGAAAGAAGAAAAACATCAATTGAGCTATCAGCTGTTAAAGTGTGTATACATTTTTTTGGGACGCCCTGTATAACAAATATTCATGCACCATAACTGAAACATAATTAAATACACGTAATAAATAGAAAAATAAACTGCAAATATCGCCAAGTAAATATACTGTAATACACACACACACACACCACACACACATATATATATATATATATATATATATATATATATATATATAAAATATTCATGCACCTTGGCACCTAAAGAGAAAAGTGTCGTAGGTGCCAGGTACCTGGTATCGTTTCCTGTAGGTGTTACGGCAAACCTTCGTACCCATAAGATCCTTGACGCCCCCCAATTTCTGTGCCCGGAAGTTATGAGTTCCTACAACCAGGTGGTTGGGTTGGTCACCCTCATTACCATCATCTTCTAGGCTCACTAGATCTTTGAGCGGTTCAAAGTTGACGATCTGGCGGTTGGCATGGTTAAGCATGATACCTTTAGCCTTCATGCTGTACTTGTACTCATCCCCCACCCTCACGCGTACCCCGTAGGTTTTTGGCACTGTTGAGACAAAAGAATCGGCGTATGCGATGCCTTCATACTTACCCTTGATCTCGTCAGTCAACTCTCCGAGGAATTCCCCAATATATTCACTTTCCTTCTCCGTGAATATCACACTATCTGCATCTGCGTACAGAACCCGCCGCCCGAGGGAATGCAACAGATGCCATAGCTTGATATATGCGTATGCTGTTGTGAAACTGGCTACAGGTATGTTTGTGACACGTGATGTATCTGTAGCCAATTCGGTTCTGTTGTACCTTATTATGTATGTATTACCCACATTCACGATTTCCATGACTTCTTTATCGTTGGCGTTTGCATAATCCCAGACTTCATCATAACTTTGAGCTAGATGTACGTCCCCCTTGTCTGTATTCTGAGCAAACTTCCTGCAAAGGCTATTTAGGTACAACTTTGCACTAAAGCGGTTGCCAGGGTTCCTCACAATTTTGTCACGTTCAAGTTGTATCCCTTCATGCTCACGGTAGCGCTGAATATATGCCGATTTTTCATTTTCGGTCTCAACTCCTCATGGGTATCCTGATGCTTCTACTTTATCCTTCACAAAAGTATTTATATATAGCGTGAAAAGGTTGGGGAGCTTCTGAAACCTCCACACCTCAAATATCTTCAGTATTCTGTACCCGTGACGAATGGCTAGGGACAGCTCAGGACTTGTATATATGCCTCTAATCTTCCTCTGGTTGATCGTGTGATTACAGTTCCCATAGTTCTCTGCGCACTTCACACACAGAGGAAACATGAGTTTGTGATCTATAACAACTGGTAAGATCTGCATCCATAACTAGCGAGGGGGGAGCACATCTACGAAAGAAAGTTCAAAGTAGCTCTCACTCAAGTTAGCTGAGAACTCTTCGATGGTAGGCATGGCGGGGCCCACAAGTTTTTCAGCCGCACCTACGGGGTACGGATTGTTCTTCATCACGAAGGGGTATAATGAGCAGAAATCGTAGTAGTGAAGATCACCCGTTCGTAGGCGGAAAGTATAGTTTGAAGGGGTTTGTACGTCCTCCAAACAAGCTGTCACCGGCTTTGAGGGGTTCCACCACAATTGTACGTTTGATAGCCCTTATTTCTTCGCGATACTGCTCATCGGATTACATCCAGGCATCATATTCATGCTCCTACAAAACCTTGTGAGTGAACTGGGAGCTTATAATCTGGTCGCGGGTGCGGATCCATGCGGGGCTGTCGGCGGGAGATCTCCCATGGGCATCCCCTGTGACGCCGCACTCAGGACGTGAGCATCCATGCCACCAGCAGCAGTTAAAGGAGTACACAGATTTCTCACCAGTGGTTGGGTCCTCACTTAAGCTGTCCACCCAAAAAACACGGCAATTGACGTTGATCGCCACTTTCCCCGTATTGCGAGCGTGTTTTGTATATACGTCTGTCTGCTGCTATATGCGAGTGAGCCAGTAAATAGCCTTATAACCATAGCTGCGCGGGATGTTTGGGGGATGATTGCAAGTGTGTCTTTAGGCATGAAATTATTCTTGAACACGGTAAAACACAATGATGCGATCGTCGTTGCTGCTTGTAACGGATCACAGTTGAAGCGTGTTATGTACATCCTTCTAAAGGCTTGGAAGCATACTCTAAGTATATGTACGTCATTCACACAATAACGTTCACATTCATACGCTATATTGTAAGGATTATATTCATCCTATATACTATTCAGCTAAAATGTGTCTGTGTGTCTGTGTGTCTGTCTGTCCGCTTTCTTCGGAACCGTGCACAGCCTAAACGGCACATCGAAAAATTCTGCAACCACCACCAACTGATAGCCCATGAGCTTCCGATATGCTCTGTGAAGTTTCCTGGTCCTAGGTCACAATTACTGGGTCCGAAGGCCCCAGCACCGCGATAAAACAACTGAAAAGAACGCAGCCGTGAAAATCTTGAGCTTCGCACATACTGTGACATATACTGCTACCACAGTATATGTCACAGTGCTACCCTCCCGGGGGTAGTGGGGGAGGGGGTGTGGTAATTGGGGGTGGGGGTAATGGGGAGAGGGGTGGGGGGAGTGGGGGTAATGGCGTTTTTTACTTTTGTGTGTGGGGGTAATGGGGGAGTGGTGGGTAATGGGGAGAGGGGTGGGGGTAATGGGGGTAATGGCGTTTTTTAAAATTTTATAGCTGGATCATAGTGCTACCCGCCCGGAGGGCTACCTGCTTGGAGGGCCAAGTTGTACAACGGTCGCGAGCGATAGCGAGCTACCGCTTGTTAAACCTGTTGTAGTAGAGCTCAACATCTTCACGTTCGCTTTTACTCATACATTCATAGTTAAATTAATGTTTAGGGGGTGGTGGACGGACATAATTTAAAGTGTCTTGAGTGAGGAATGTGTAAGGGAAGTACCCTTTTGAGACTTCAGCGTCTACGCCCATCACCTTGGGTAGCTTGGATAATTTACAAGGTGTGAACAACAGGGTATCTTTAAACTGTACCTTTCCCCTTATCTGCATCTGTATAAGTTTGTTCCCTCTCTTCAAGGGATCATCCGTGAATATCTCTGAGAACTCATGCTCAAGCAGTTCCTTATAAAGGAACTGAGTCAAATTTTGCAGTGTTATGGGCGAGAATATACACTCATGTTTTAAACTGGTCTGCTAGCTTGACAATATAGTTCACAAGCAGTTTCACCGGGGAATCTCTTGCAGACACCTTAAAAATGTTTGTCCGCTTGCCACATTTGCGGCATTCATCACACTCAATGTTCATACATTCATCACAAATAGTTTGACTTACGAGTAAATGAGGGATAACCTCTTTTGTTTCGGGATTTGTGCAAGTTTCTATGTCATAATGAAACATACCACACTCACAAAATTTCATTTTCCTACACGTGCCATTCGGTTTATGGTAGGCAAAACAGGTATTCTTGAAAAACATGCGCTTACATACATTACAATCGTGCTTCTCAGTTTCAAATGCACTACTTTCACACCTGGGACTTTTACACTGCTCGCAAACCATGTGGCACTCCTTACAATTCTTGAACAAGTCATTCGTAAACTCGAGACAGCCCTTCCACAAATCTTGATGTCTTCCGTATTTTCGGCTTTTATCATAACTCGCGAAAAGAGCCCTTATATTGCGGATGGGTAGATACGTTCCCCCAGACAAGCCTAAAATCAGTGGGGGCTTTGTACGTTCTCTCACGCTGCTTTTAATTAAAAACATACACAGTCCTACGGTTATCATCCAATCCAAACACACAAGGCCGTTTCTTCCAATAGGCGAAATAGGCGACTGCCTAGGGTCCCGCGGCGGTTAGGGTGCCCTACCAGCCTTCGCATTTTATGTTTAAAGTTATTTATAATTTAATAATTTATTTATATATTAATTTATAATTTATTTATATTTTTATATTTAATGTTATTTGAAACTAAAAAGTAAAGTCCTTTATTTTCTTTTACAGAATTATTTCAATCTGGTAATTTCATCTGGTAATCTGGTTTACCAGAGTTTGACATTATGGCATCTAAAAGTGCGCAGTGTTAATTATGTTTAAAAATTACAACAAAAGAAACTACCTTTCAATGAAAATTTTAATTTTGGCAATGCAAATTAGGCTTATTGTGTGCAATGCTAGTTATAGGCATGCTCTTTAAAATAAATGAAAAAGTTATTAACCATTTCGCTTTCTGTCCTTTTATGCCTCTCTTTCTCTCTCTCTCTCTCTCTCTACATATATATATATATATATATATATATATATATATATATATATATATATATATATATATATATATGCAAAAAAACCAGCATGATCGCGCTGCCTCATGGATAGAAAAGTTAGACTTTGTTTATGGCACGTGGGGCGAGGGAGCCATTTTGAACTTTTTCTTGCGTGGGGAGTCTGCGTGATGCCACTCCCTGGATTGGCGTTTTGTTTCAGGTTCAAAGTGGTATACCCAAGTCTCATCTCCAGTCACAATTAGTGAAAGAAAGTCATCCCCTTCTGTCTCGTATCGAACCAACGACTCGGAAGCAATTTCTTTTCTTTGGGCTGTGTGATCTTGTCAGTTCGCGAGGAACAAACCGTGAACACACTTTTGAGTATCCCAGTTGCTGATTTATTATTCACACTTCCTTCACTAATTCCTAGCTCGAATGATGCTGTTAGCACGTTTGCACAGTGTGAGATGTCACAGCCGATGCCGGCTGACCGCTACGTGGCTCATCATCGAGGCTGGTTCTCCCTCTCTCCGATGATCCCACACGTTTAGACCAGCGTCCAACTGTGCTTCGATCAACAACAGCATTTTCGTAAACATTTTGTAGACGTTTGTGGATATTTCCAACTGTTTCCTTCTCTGCAGTTAAGAACTCGATAACAGCTCTGTTTACGACGCACATCACTGTCAGACGCCATTTTCGAAACTGCGTTAACCATCGGTTTTATACAAGGGCGTTTAAAAGCGGTTTTATACAAGGAGAGTAGGTTCAAACTGGAAAAATCCGGTTATGTGAAGCGCAGAAAGTTCAAACTTACGGCCCAAAAGACATTTCAGCCCCATGGCCTATTATTTAGCTAATAAAAAGTGTGGGGAAAAATATATTGAGTGCCACTAGTATAATGTGTAAAAATTATTGCCACTCCTATTTGTACGATGAAGCATTGAAGCCAATAAATATTACGTAAAAAAAATGTGATGTATACAGTAAACGGAATTATGTGTTAACTTATAAATATATTTAAAATGTCACTCTTGGTTTTATTATTTAATAAAATGTTGAAAATATTTGGATTATTCATACCCCGACCCGCACACACGTACAAGAAAAAATATAAAACTTGCATCGTTTCTCCAACAATCTCGCATTCCTGGAAATATTTTCGCGTAACGCCACCTGGTCGTCCTTAAAAAGAAAAAATATTACTGTAAGCATTTATCTTCGTAAGATACAGTCAGGACGCCCCTAAGAATAAAATATATACGTAATTAGAAATATTATTATTAGAGTTTTAAGGATGTTATTATTATCTCGCAGACTATATATATATATATATATATATATTATATATATAATATATATAGAGAGAGAGAGAGAGAGAGAGAGAGAGAGAGAGAGAGAGAGATTTTAAAAATAAAAGCGACTTCTTACCCTGTAAGGTCGATGGTTGGAGCTTCCAGACCCAGCATAGCCTCGTACTCTAATACGCTCCGAAGTAGATCTACGTCAGGGTTTTTAAAAATAGAAGATGTGATAAATATCTTACATCTAATTTTGCATCTGTTAAAACTGTATATATATATAAAGCGTAAAAATGTGACGTATACGCTAAATGAAATTCATAACTGTGGCCCATTCGATTTATAAAATGTAACATCTATACCTTTTTAAATACAGAACAAAACCTTGGCTTTATTAATTAATAAATGTTGAAAATACCCGAGTTATTCAGCACACACACACACACACACACACACACACGTACAAGAATAAAAAACTTACATCGTTTCTCCAACAATCTCGCATTCCCCGGAAATATTTTCGCAAGGCCACCTGGTCATCCCGAAAAAGAAAAAAAATATTATGGTAAGCATCTATCTTCGTATAATACAATCGGGACGCCCCTAAGAATAAAAATGTATACGTTTAATTAAAATATTATCATTAGAGTTTTAAGGATTTTATTATCTCGCAGAAGAGAAAGAGAGAGATTTTAAAAATAAAAGCGACTTCTTACCCTGTAAGGTCGATGATTGGAGCTTCCAGGCCCAACGTGGCCTCATACTCTAGGACACTCCGAAGTAATGCGGCGTCAGGGCTAAAATATTGAAAATAAAAACTAATGCGCTATTCATTTCAAAAGAGGTTTCATGTAAGAGAAAAGTTGCACGAGTTATTGAGACACCTTTAAACAGTAGACTGTTTTTCGAATTACATAATACTTACACGACGTAATCGTCACTGCTCGAGACGGCACTACTCTAGTATCGCGAATCTTGTAACACCGCTTGCCCTACATCTTGGCTCAAAAATACGCAGCCATTATCCACGAATCCCATCAAATGGACACACGCGTTAGCGCTGTAAAACAACGATGTACACGTAGAGAAATGGGTAATATATATGTAAAAATGAACAATGAATAATTCCTACATTCATATATTCATTCATATAATTCTTATATTCATTCATATAATTCTTATATATATTTATATAATTCTTATATTCATTCGTATAATTCTTATATTCATTCGTATAATTCGTATATTTATATAGTCCTTATATCCTTATGTATATTTATATTCATATATTCATTTTGATATATAGAGTCCAAAGTCGCATAATGCTGACACGAGTTTGGGTAAATTTTTTATTTGCTTTCTATTTTATTTCTGCTAAATAATTGGTGAATTATTTCTTTTTAAATTACTTAATCATTATTTTAGATTTAGCTTAATAATGTAATCTTGTTAAATTCTGCAATGTTCATTTTCTTTATACATTCTCTCTTCGTTGTAAAAGATGAAGTCACGTTTAATTTTAAATCTTAAAGCATTTAATTTTTGCTCATATGCATGTTTAATTGTAATTCATAATAAAATGCATATTTCAATTTCCATTTTTAGTTAACTCGGCAGATCATGATAACATCAGATCTGTCAATATGCAGTTCAAAATAAAAATATGACTTCATCGTCAAATATCTTGCTTATCTGTCTAAACGTTGCTACAGCTAAAATAGTTACCTTATCTTCAAATATTTTGCAAAATAAATCAGCCTACAAGTCAACATTAAATAATAATGATATCAACAAAATTTGTGTATATAAACTCATATAATTTTTCAACTTTTCATTCTGATTGTCTGATCTAACTTAGAGGCTGAGCATTACCTGCAGAGATGGGCAAGATACTTGGAAATTGTATCTGAGATACAGATACAAGATACCCAACAAAAATGTATCTGAGATACAGATACAAGATACATTTTTAAGATACAAGATACTTTTGAAAGAATAATTATTTGAGTTTAGTTTCACCTGGTGAGCCATGAGCGCACGAGTTGTCTCATTCAATTGTTTATTATTATATTTTCTGGATATAAATAAATGCCAAATCAATGGTACTTCATATCTTAGTATTCATATAGTGATATAACTAAAAGGAAAGCACAAAGTAAATATGCATAAATAATCCTGAAAATTTTTAGGTATGGAAAAATAAAATAAACCACACTTTTTCAATTTATGTATTTCAAATAAATTGTTAATACAGGTATGCTCAGTTACCTACTCACGAAGAAAAAATAAAGTTTTCCTCATAATAAATATATTTGCAGGAATAAGCAAATATATGTATAATTCCTGATTTTTAATCATGTTAAAACATGTTAAAACCGCGGGATACAAGATGAAACCTGAGTACGTCTGTGCTGAGACTGTGCGCGCAGCGCAACGGTAGTATTCATGTACAAACATGTAACAGCAATCGCCGGCCTGCTTCAACGTGCGTCAGATATGATCATATTTCATGAATAGTTATTAGCGTCTCTATTTAAAAAGTATCTTATGAAAGTATCTTTGAAAGTGTATCCCGGGATACAAGCTATATGACAAAATGTATCTTAGATACTTCTCAAGATCCTCCAAAAATAAAGTATCTAAGATACGTATCTTGTATCTTAAGATACTTTTTGTATCTTAAGATACAAGATACTGCCCATCTCTGATTACCTGTAACACTTTAGCAGTAAACTACAGTAAGAGAATATCTTTGTCTTCTCCTTCGAGCCTTGCTCTTTTCAGAGAACTTAGTCTTAAATAGAGAAAAATAATTTCCCGATACGTTACAAGAAGAATCGGGGAACTTTCAGAGAATTTAGTAAGCTCCACAGAATCCTCCGATCCACTACAAGAAGAAACGGAGAGTAGTATAAGAGAAACTTCTGCGATTCCCTATCGGTACCAAATACTCCAGAGTAACAAATCCGTTGCTGCCACCTAACCAGAACCCCCGTCAACTTCGAACCTCCCAAGGCCATAGACGGAGGGGTTAACAACTGGTAACCTCTGCAACCAGGATTCTTCCAGTCTTCTAGACACTGGAACGAGAACCAGCATTCAGTTGATGGGCGTGTCACGACTTCCAGTTCTTCACATCCATCATTCGATCGGTGTGTCACGACTCCAAGTTCTCCACGCCCATTCCTCGTTAAGGAACAAGTGGCCAGCAAGACACGTCTTCACGACACGTCTTCAAGGATTTCGCCGTAGGAATCTTGTTAAGCACAGGTCTTTTTTTCAAATTAATTACTAAACATTTGAGAAGTCAGTATTATTAACAGTTAATAATTAATATCAAGCCAGAATCAACACAAAACACAGTGAACATTCCATACACCAGTGATACATTTCTTTTTATCGAAACCGAGTTATTTCTACTATTATAGTTAACATAGAATAATTTTATTTAATGTGCCAATCATAATATTTCCGAACATTCACGTAGATTCGAGTGAAATTTTGTTTACATTTTTCTATTATTTTGTTTACAATTTTCAATTTTTTTTTCCCTAGTTAGGCAAATTGTTGTGCATTTATTTGTATATTTCTTAAATAGAGTAGTTAGGAGCGCCATTCAAGTGATCATTCCATAGATTAAGGTCGGTCAAGCAGACCAAATTAGTATACATTAATAGTACCTTCACATATGAGCGATTCAGACGGTACGCTTTCTGACATTGAAAATTCCCCATCACCCATTTTTCCACCTACCCCGCGCCCTTCAAACATATTTCCAAACACGCAAACTTCAGATGAAGCACAAGCCAACATGTCTCAAACCGCTTCCCCAGCATACATTAACTTACGCAGACTTGTAAACCTTCCCCATACTGTCCTAATTTTTAAGGGAACCATAGATAACTTCGTTGAACCACGCGTAAGACCTTGGATTGAGTCTCTAGAACAGCATTTCTTACGCGAAAACATCACAGATGATGATATAAAGATTAGGGAAGCTAAAAGGTTTGTTGACCCTAAAGAGAGGAATGCCCATGATACAGTTACATACGTCCCATCCATTAGTGAAGCTACAATTTGGGACAATTTTAAAAAACACTTATTAGAATTTTTCAAAGAAATAACGCTCGCACAACCTTTGGCCACATTAGAAGCTGTCTTCCAAGCTAAATGGAAGAAAGAAGAACACGAAGATTTAAATAATTTTATTACACAAACGCAAACTTGTAGGAGAAGCCCTCCGAGCCGCAGAAAATGCATGCGACATTACATTCACTTCAAAGCAAAGAACCCTAACAGTAGTAGCATCCATTTTCCAAAACCTACCCGTAACACCTAAAAAGAAATTTCAAGAGTGTCTAAATATTGACAAACCAGTAAGTGAAGCCATAAATAAAACAAAGGAACATTACCCAGACTTAGCGAGCCAGAACTACCGGAAGCGTAGAGAGACCTCCATACACTACATTCAGCAACCACAACAACAACAACCCTATAAATCTAGGTCGATGCAGGGAACACCACCTCAGAAACAAGCCCCACAAACCCAGAATGCACACCCTCCTCCTCAGTGTTTTAATTGTGATAGTTTTGGGCACATGATGAGTCAGTGCAATTATTCCCCCTTATTGCTCCCACTGTCATGAACATGGTCATCACCGTGGTGACCGACAAAAATGTGCTGGCAAAGCCCCTGTAGGGTACAGGCCCCACTTCCAGAGATCAAATCACCAACGTTCCCAAAAGCCCTCCAATTCGAAGAAACCAGTTAGTTTCCAGCCTCAACAGAACCACTCACCAAACAGATCACGACCACAAGGTCAACCACACTATTATCCGATGTCCAGACCCCAATACAATCAGCAAGGTCGGGTGGTTCGGAACGTAGAAATACCCGTTGAAGAATCAGTTTCCCCAGAGTACACTTTTCAAGAAGACCCTCCAATGTATTGGTGATCCCGTAGCATATGACTCAGGTCCTCCCATAGAAGTCAGTTCAAGTTCTCTTTTAGATCCCACGTTGGAGGCAGCAGTTCAGCCTCCCCCCTCCTAAATAGCAGTAATAAACCCAAATACACACATAAACCACCCATCAGGTCGGGTGGTTCGGAACGTAGAAATACCCGTTGAAGAATCAGTTTCCCCAGAGTACACTTTTCAAGAAGACCCTCCAGTGTATTGGTGATCCCGTAGCATATGACTCAGGTCCTCCCATAGAAATCAGTTCAAGTTCTTTTTTAGATCCCACTTTGGAGGCAGCAGTTCAGCCTCCTCCTTCCTAAATAGCAGTAATAAACCCAAATACACACATAAACTACCCATCAGAATTATAGGTGCGAACCTACTAGATTTAATAATAAATTGCAGCACAGATAACTGAGATTTAACTGCTCTCCTAATTACAGGAGCACATGCGACATTAATTAAGAAACAATGTACAGATGAGTTACTAGAGAGTACAGATTATAAATATGGAATTAAGGCACCTTCCTGCCAACTCAGAGGAGTTAGAGGCACACCCATACCCACATATGGAGAAATTGAATTATATTTAGAAGTTGGTAACACGGTATATTCCGCAAAATGTTGTATTGTGGACGCAGTCGCCACCTTTTAGACAGATATTTTACTAGGTATGGATTTCTTCAACCGGAATCAATGGGAAATTTACCCAGCCGGAAAATTAGTTAAGTGCAGAAATAGGACACACTCTCTCCATGAGAATAATAGACAGCTTAAAGCTAACAGAATCAGTTCAGTTCGGATTTCCGAAAGAAATAGGAAACCCACTCCAGTTTATAGCAATTCAAATCAGTTGGTTGCATCCAGAGGGACAACCACCCCAGAAATCAGCTCCCAGAGTAAGCAGTTCCAGTTGTTGAATCCAGTAGGATCAACACAGTCAGTTTCCAGTCAGTCAGTTTCAGTTAACTCAGCAGTTGAGATTCGAAATCCAACTGAAACGATTTTTCAGCCAATAAGGCAAATTTTAATCACCGAACCAGAGTCAGATTCACAATTTTTCATATGTCCTACAGAGCATATAACATTAGCACCTTATGAGAAGATTTGTTTCCTAGCAAGAGTAGTAAACGGTCAAGGAAAACTATTAGAGTCAGATCGCACTCTTATAGCAGAGAAAAGTAATTCCAAGAGAGATGTTCTTATTGTCCAAGTTCTTAGTCATAGTCAGAATTCAGCTGTCCCTGTTGTTTGTTTAAACCAGGGGTCACCAACCTGGGCGGGAGCGCCCACTAGTGGGCTCACATTAAAGGTAATTAAACATTTTTCATTATTTATTTTATCGATTATGTTGATTTATTCTTTTTGATCTAAGGTGGGCGATAAGCTTTTTTCATTTTCAAAAAATCGTAAAAGTGGGCGGTGAACAAAAAAAAGGTTGGTGACCCCTGGTTTAAACAAAGGAAAAAGCCCTATTCAATTAACTTCAAATCAGAGAATAGGAACTGTTTCCACAGTAGAAATAAATTCAGATTTCCCCACCAGTACTATAAATCGTGTTTCCAGTTACTTAGAGTTAAACCCTTCAGCATTAAAAGAAGAATATAAGAAATATCTGGAGCACTCCCTTCAGGAGTCACCAGCCATACAGGATCCCAAACTATTGGAATCACTTCTCGAGTTCCTGATAAGAAACAGATGTGATTGCCCTAAAAGGAGATCCTCTGGGCCGAACTAATTTGGTCCCCTTCGAAATCAAGCTGGAACCCAATTCCAAACCTATCTTCATTCCTCCCTATCGGATTCCACATTCCCAATTAGTAACTATTGAGGAACACATCAAGGACATGTTGGAGCAGGATGTCATTCAGCCTTCAGCTAGTCCCTGGTCCGCTCCTATGATTCTTGTTTCCAAAAAGGACGGAACATCTCGCCCTTGTATATATTTTAGACGCCTAAATCAACAGATGGAACAAGAGCAACACAGGCGTCATCCCCGTCAACGGACTATAATCGTCGGTATGCGATGTTACATAAAGAGCGTGAAACTGCCAAGTGCTCATCGAAAATTATATCGAAAATGGGATGGCCCATATAGGATTAGAAAAAACCTCGGAAAGAACTGTTACGAAATCCTCGACCTCCGAGACCATTCCAAACTAAAGAGCATTCACGCTGATAATTTGAAGATAGCTGCCGAACAACACCTTCCCAAAAAACATCTGCCAGGCGTTCGAGCCGCCTGTCCTTCAAAAGATCAAGGTATTAACAAATCCAGCAGGGACCACAAAACCGAAGTGGTCACCGCAGAAACCACTACCGCCAGTACTCGAGCCAATCTCTGAACAAGAAGGTCCCAGATCCGAGAGTCACATCGGAACCAGAACCTGGAGAAACCCCTTCTAGAGGATCACTCAGTGGAACTTCACAATCTCCTCCAACTCCACCATCTCCTCCGTCACCACTCTCACCGATTGATGATCGACGCATGGACCCTACATACCGGCCGCAAATGCATCAACCACGTGAACTAGAACCTTCACATAAAAAAAGAACCCGCTTAGAATCCGAGCTTAACGGTCGACCCCCACTACCACCAAAGCGAGGCCGACCACTTCGCACACAAACACAAGTATCCACACGGCAACCCCCAGCTCCGTATAATCTAAGACGTAGAAACGAATAAAATTGTCCCCCTTATAATTTTCCAAATTATTTACTCTAGTAGCCCGAGCATTAAAATTTCTACCGGAGTTGTTATAGAAAAGCTCGCAGAAAGTAAATTTTTGAAAGGACACGCGGACCTTTTTATCAATTTGCAACCCCCTGCTAGAATTAAAACCAATCTCCTTCAGATAAAAACCCAATTAAAAACATTTGAAAGTAAAATTCACGGTTCTGTTAAACATACGCCGGGAACAGACCAGATTAGTCGCGTTCTGTTAGAAAATACTGTACATTCGAAAATATTCAAACTACAGCACACACCCTATCAGATATATTAGCATTACCAAGGATACAAATTGGAACTCAAAACTCAGCAAAATTTAATCAAAGAAATAAAAGGGGATTGATAGATATGAGAGGAAAAATATTCACAGGTTTATTCGGATTAGCGACCGAAGAAGACATTAAAAGGAGTGAACTCAAATTGAATCTCTTCGCGCTGAATCGGCAATATAATGGACAAATTTTAGAACAAACCATTAAGTCACCACGAAAACAATCGCTTCCTCCACACCCTTTCGGACAACTTTACATACCTTGAATCCCTGTTAGCTAAATACAAAGAACACGAAAGATATCTAGAATTAGTGGAAATAATTAACCTACAAGTAACCCTAATCGATAAATATTTACAAATAATTACGATTCATTACAAAGTTTTGCGTGCGACCCAGCTAGCCCATAGAAAAATCACTCTTTCCACACGAATACCATGGGACACACTTCAGTCTTTAATTCACACCTCTCAGACACAATTAAAATTATCACCCATATTCCCACTCAACCATACTAATTACTCCCAATTTCTGGAATATACCTGGACTGTACATGGACCACGCCTCTACATGTACCTCATGATTGTACCACTTTTCGATGTACTCACTTATGACGTATACAAATTTCACCCTTTCCCAACACCCTATCAAAACAATTCTAATATCTATCGATTGTATCTACCCACAGTACCACCTTACCTTTTCCTCACCAAATATCTTTCAGCATATTCTATGATGTCAGATAGCGACGTCCGGCATTACAGATTCCCGCAAACGAACAAACAACTCGTTTGCCCTCCACTCAAACCAGTAATTCTTCCAACCACTAGGTCCTACTTTATCGACTTAATTCGTGACCGTCATGCTCCGGTATGTTCTTTCACAAAATTCCATTCCTCTAAAACCGTCCAACTCCGAATTGGACCAGACATCGGGTTTCTTTCGCGAAAAGGACAACCGCTACTTTCGAGTGTCCGTCAAATTATTTCCTCATCAAAATACCTACGGTTATCCGGCTACCAATTGGTTGTTCCTTGCGTTCAAAAACCTTCCAAATATACAACCCTTATAAGGTTACCATTAATGACTCGTACCCTTTCCCGTCCCAAATTAAATTTAAACCCGTTATAGAAATCTTAAATCTCTCCATGAAGTCTGTAACCATCCAATCCGAACTCCATGCTCCTAAATGGAATGATCAATTGAGTCGTTTTAAAATTTCAGATGATAACCAGAATAACCTTTTACAAATACTACATACAACCTTTAACAATTTTTTCAACATCTGCCGTTAGTATCATTATTGTGTGTGCTATTATCCTCGGCATATTTGTAGTAAAAAGATCATTCTTGGAACGAAGGAAAACAAGAGACACCGAACGATGTGAAACTATTTATGCACGACCAAGAGTGCGTACCTTGACCACGTGAATTAGATTTAACCACCCCAACTCACGTGTTGTATATAAATATGCATTATAGAAAACCACTAGTTATCATCTAGTTAGAATTAGTTAGGATATTATATTATTGTATTAATATCATTCTAGAGGGAAGAACCCTGTAAAAATGAACAATGAATAATTCCTATATTCAGGCGCGGACTGGCCACGGCGGCCCACCGGCCCGTGGCCGGTGGGCCCTTTCCGTTGGGGGCCCTAAATTTGTTCGACGTATTACTATATAAGACCTCAGGGGTGTTCACAGGGGTCAAAAAAGTTCCAACACGGCAACGTACGTTGGCGACAAAACGGCATTAAAAATTTTCCACTTTTTTAATACTAGTAAAATAATTGATATTTAAATTGTTTAGGATTATTAACTTTAGTTTAGTCGTTGATAAATTATGTCTGTTTAAATAAATTTTTTTAAAAATAAATTTACTATGATATATTTATTTTATTTGTTGAAAATTAATTAAATAAATGTTAAAAATCGCTATGTCGCCAAACGCATTTCTGAGATTTCTAGTATAACCGATCAGTACTCTAGGACATTATTTTTGGCGCGAAAAATAAAATTAAGTAAATAAAGTAAATATTTTTTAAGCGGTGTTGCATTTGTGCTGGCGCGCCGATTTTTTGCTCTTGGTCTTTATAACGTGAGTAATTTACTGAATTTTTATTTAAGTAATTGTTACTTTTTTATATTTTTAAGCTTTAAACACATAAATATCTTAGGAGCTGAATAAAGCCCAGCAGGGCCCAGCCAGTTCAGCCTAGATCCCAAGAACCTGCATACCCAAACCTACAATCCACCCCCAATAATTTCCTCATATACCTTTTTTCTAAACGCCTTTGAAAACGTTATTCATTGATATTGTGCGCTATATAAATATATATATTATTATTATCATCAGAGGCGTAACTAAAAGAAGAAAGGCCTGTGGTCTACTGTTGATAATGGGCCCCTCTGTAATAATTTGAGTAAGTGAGAGTTTAGTTTGGGATTGAAAAAAGTCTTTCTACTTCAACGTTTTCTATGATTTTCATGAGTAAATTTCATATTGTAATGAACAGATATATATATATATATATATATATATATATATATATATATATATATAATGGAAACCCACAAGGAAAAAGAAAAATGATTCCAAGGCCTTTCGTGTATTCAGAAGTACACCTCGTCATTCCCTGACTGCGTATTAATTAGATTTGATTTTGGTTGAATTCAAAATTATATTAAAAACTCGCGGGGATTTACAGGTCATAACAAAATTACTAGATTTTTAAAACACCCATAAACACTTTTTTGGGGGCAAAACTTACTGAAGCTTTTTGGGGGCCCTCTCAGTGACACCTGGCCGGTGGAAATTTTTGAGCCAGTCCGCGCCTGCCTATATTCCTATATTCTTATATTCATTCATGTAATTCTTATATTCCTTCGTATATTTATATAATTCGTATATTTGTATAAGCCTTATATCCTTATGTATATTTATATTTATATATTCATTTTGGCATATAGAGTCCAAAGTCGCAAAACACTGACACGAGTTTGGGTAAATTTTTTATTTGCTTTCTATTTTATTTCTGCTGAATAATTGGTGAATTATTTCTTTTTAAATCACTTATTCATTTTTTTTTAGATTTGGCTTAATAATGTAATCTTGTTAAATTCTGCAATGTTCATTTTCTTTATACATTCTCTCTTCGTTGTAAAAGATGAAGTCATGTTTTGCTTAACGTTTAATTTTAAATCTTAAGGCATTCCTTTTGCTCATATGCATGTTTAATTGTAATTCATAATAGAATGCATATTTCAATTTCCAGTTTTAGTTCACTCGGCAGATCATGATAACATCAGATCTGTCAATATGCAGTTTAAAATAAAAATATGACTTCATCTTCAAATATCTTGCTTATCTGTCTAGACGTTGCTACAGCTAAAATATTTACCTTATCTTCAAATATTTTGCAAAATAATGCAGCCTATTGAGAATAAAAAACAAAACAAGTCAACATTAAATAATAATGATGTCAACAAAATTTGTGTACATAAACTCATAATTTTTCAACTTTTCATTCTGATTGTCTGATCTAACTTAGAGGCTAAGTATTACCTGTAACATTTTAGCAGTAAACTACAGTTATAGAATATCTTTGTCTTCTTCGAGCCTTGCTCTCTTCAGAGAACTTAGTCTTAAATAGAGAAAAATAAATTCCCGATACGTTACAAGAAGAATCGGGGAACCTTCAGAGAATTTAGTAAGCTCCACAGAATCCTCCGATCCACTACAAGAAGAAATCAGAGAGTAGTATAAGAGAAACTTCTGCGATTCCCTATACGGTACCAGATACTCCAGAGTAACAAATCCGTTGCTTCCACCTAACCAGAACCCCCGTCAACTTCGAACCTCCCAAGGCCATAGACGGAGAGGTTAACATATATATATATTACGGTGTTCCAAAAAAAAATGAAAATGAAAAATATATTTCTCATGACATTTGCCTATATTCCAAAACCACTACCAATGTGGAAATAAAAAACTGGATCAATTTGTGCATATTTAGAGGTGGCGCAACCTTAGTATCATTATACAGTTTGGAATGGCAAATTTCTTCAAATTTGCGCCACCCTTAAATATTAATTGATTTAGCTCAAAATCCGGTCATGTCGCGATTGACTCGTGGCTCTTTTGAATAGATGTCTAATTCTTTTTGATAATTTTTCTGACTATTTTTGATAGGTGGAGGCAGAACCTCATCAAAATAACTCCATAAATTATTCGGCTTCTTTTTCAAAGGTTCTTTTCAAAGGTGTGCTTTGCTGTTTATGAGACAGTGATGTGCGTTTTAATTCTTCTTTATACATCCGTACAAGGAAATAACTATACGATAAAGCCATATACGACTGGCTACATATCTGCATTCTCTCCTGGCTGACAGATGGCTGCCTCTACATTCTTGTACATTAATATATATATGTATACACTACGCCAAGACAGTTGGCTAATTACGCCTTCTAAGCCAACTCGCTGTGATGCTAAAGCCGTCCAAGATGGCTGTCAAGACCGCATTATGCATCGAGAAATGCCAGCGTGAGCAGCTTCTCTTCTCTCTTTATTACATATATATATATATATATATATAAACTCCGCCAAGACGATTGGCTGATTACACCTTCTAAGCCAACTGGCTGTGATGCTAAAGTCGCCCAGGATGGCTGGCCAAGACCCCATTATGCGCCGGGGCATACCAGCGAGAACAACTTCTCTCTCTCTCTCTCTCTCTTTATTATTCTTCTTAGGTTAGGATACCCTTTGGGGGGACTACCCCCTGTCCCCCCTTCATGCATACCCCCCTTGCATGAAGGGGGGTATGCATCCCCATCCCCCACCTTGAAGGGTCTAACCCCCTCCCCCAACATTATTGATCATTTTGTATTCATTTGATTTGCACTCTACATTTTTGCAGGGATACTACTTGCGACGTTAAACTACAAGATTACCAATCTTTTTTGTGTGCATAATAATAAATCTTAAAAAGAACCTGACAAGAACAAAAAACATTTGACGTTAAAAATTAAAATTTAAAAAAAAAAAATTTAGTGGCAGCTCTTTGAAAGGAAAAAATATATCCGAGCTATTGAGCTAAAATGTGTCTGTGTGTCTGTATGTCTGTCTGTCCGCTTTCTTCGGAACGGTGCACAGACACATCGGAAAATTCTGCAACCACCACAAACTGATAGCCCATGAGCTGCCGATGTGCTCTGTCAAGTTTCCCGGTCCTAGGTCACTCCGCGGCCGAGCACGAGCTATTTAATGTCAATTACAAGTGAATGTAAGTACTTCGAAAACGAAAATGACGAGAGCAAAAATGGAAGTAGGAACATTGCCAGCCGGAAAATTTCCAGGCGGAAATTTGCCAGCCGGAAAATTGCCAGTGGGGAAAATTGCCAGTGAGAATATTGCCAGCCGGAATATTGCCAGTGTTAAAAAAACTAAAATTCACAAAAAAGGATTTATTTATTAAAATATTATTATTTAAAATTTTAAAATGCTAAAACTTGTTAAGGAAAGGAAAGCCTCAAAAAGTATGAAGATTATAAGCAATAGATCGAAGAAATGTCAATTTATCTTCTTCATTATACTGACGGATGACTTTCTCCAATCTGTCATTGATATTTTTGTACTTTTTGGCAGTATGTCTCTCTTCCCCTCTTTCGAAGTGCAATTTCTTGGTCTGAGCTAAAGCCTTTTCGTTAAAGCTAACGAAAATATCACGACTTAACCTAACCAATCGTCAAGGGCGTACAGAGGACCAAACCTGGCATTCAACGAACCTAACCGGGTATTCAATAATTTTACCATAGGTTTCGATATATATATATATATATATATATATATGTATAGAAACGACGTAAGTATAGAGGAGTGTTCTGCACACGAGGAAGAGAAATAACGAACAAATGAAAAATGAGGTAACCGCCCGGGAATCGAACCCAGGATCTTCCGATTGCCGGTCAGATATGCTATCCACTACACCACGGGCTTCGATCAGTCAGAAGTCGTAATTCTCCTACATAGGGCAGAAACCAATGCCTTGAGAGGGCACCCTCGCAAATCGTGAATATGTACATTTAACTGCAATGACCACGCAGTATATTAATGTATAGAAACGACGTAAGTATAGAGGAGTGTTCTGCACACGAGGAAGAGAAATAACGAACAAATGAAAAATGAGGTAACCGCCCGAGAATCGAACCCAGGATCTTCCGATTGCCGGTCAGATATGCTATCCACTACACCACGGGCCTCGATCAGTTAGTCAGGGGGCTTAATCATATAATTGTTCAAATCATTCCAAAAGTGCCATTTTTGGACCACAGGTAGCTATGACCATACTAATTTGAATGTTTGCGGGAGCCAAGCTGGGCTCCCACTGTGGCGGCCATATTGGCCAAATCAAAATGGCCGCTGTCCAAAATGACATCCACTTGAGTACCAATAATAGTACAGGTTACATAGTTAACTTGATAAAAAATAAGAGTCAGCATCAACATCTTTTGCTATTAAACTTTAGTATATACGCAAGTACAATCTTCTTTATTCCTTTTACTCACAGTACTGCATCTCATGATAATGTCTATCCAATAGATGGCTGTTCACTGATTAATAGTCGTCATTGTTCAGGCAGCCACCCTCACACTTGCAGAGTGTCGTACATCGAATTCCAGCACTACTGGATTTGCAATTCCCTCTGCAGGCTTTAGTGCATCCGCAATGAAGGAGAAGAGCACATGCCTTACTGGCATCAGCGAGAGTTGTCCAGAAAGGGAGCCATTGGTTGCTGCGCTTGTCATATTCCCATCCCCATTTATCAAAAGCAGGGAGTGTCTGATGGCATGTGGTTGACTGCTTCCACACAAAACTTGCCTGCAACAATGACCTCTTGATATGCTGGAAGAGGGCAGCTTGGGTAGGTGGTATGCTGTTCAATGATCGACTGCCACTAGAAAACAGATGGTGCCTGGCTACGTTTACAGATGCTTGTCCACATGTTTTACTGTACATGAGCACAACAAACCTCTCAATGTGTGTCATTTCAGGAGATACTAGACTGAAGGACTCGGGGTCTTCAGTCAATTTGATCATGGTTTCAGTTAAGTTTGGTGTATTATTCCATGCAGTCCATGCTGTCTTCTTCCCACATCCATGAAACTGAGACGTAGTGTCGCAGCCTGTTAGTGCATGGAACAGAGGTAGAGCCAGCGACTTTGATGGACCAAGCTGTGATTGAATGCTGTGCACTGGGATGTCTCGGTAATATTTGCCACTACCAAAACCAATCCAGAGTTCTGTTAGGTCAAGCTGTTGAAAGAAAGCAATGGCAAGAACGACTATGTCACTGTCAACAGTGCGGTTGAATGCTTTCTTGTGACCCTGAGATGATGCGTGAGCAAGATGCAGAATGATCCGCGTATCTGCCTCTGTGTGGTTGCATGGTTGGAGCCCTGATATATCAAATGCTTTATTGGAGAGCACAGTTTCTAATTCAGTGCTGAGGAGGAGAGAGAGGAGGAGACAGAGAGCCCAAGGTGATGGGCATTCTCTATCTGGTGCTTGAATCTGGCATCTCCATGCAGTTTAATACCATGGTAAAGTGGGAATGGCGTTTCACGATCCCTATTGTGACGGATTTAGGTGCTGTCTGATGAAGATGCATATTTTACTGTGTTGAATATCAGCAGTTGGCACAGTGTGCACGCAATCTTCGCCCTTGTGCCCAGTTCAGCATCACTGTTGGATTGCTCTCTACTATGTTTATCGATATTACCTTTAGGACCCTGGAGGACAACATTGATGAAACCTAACAGTGTTTCTTCTATGGGGGACGTCAGGCATTGTGGAGAGAATGAACCATTAAATGGCTCTTGTTTCTGAAGGATTCGCTTTCGTAGTGCCATAGCAGCACGTATCAATAACGCAGCTTCATCTTGATTGATTTGTGAGGAATGATAGCTTTGTTCTAGCACAGCACCCACTTTTGCCTTGTGGCTAATGAATACATCTCTCCCCTGTGCATAGGAAGCCCACTCAGGAAGATGCTCAAGCAGATGGTCTTTGAATCTTGTTGCATGAGGTTCTCTACCAGAACAGGGATGTCCTAGATCTGACATCATTATCTTGTACATTTCCCGTAAGTCAGACAACTTGTGGACCTCAGACTGAGAGTCATCCACAAATGCCACTAACTGTGCTATGACCATGGGATCAAATGGGGGAGGTTTGGGTTCACTTGAAGATCGAAGTTCAACTGCACGAGCTCCATCACGAAGCCGCCAATAGCATTGTACATGATAACATGCATCCATTGCATGTGCATCAAAACCTGCAGTCAAGCGCCCATATAAATGCCAGTTGTTAGTTGTTTTTGCCCAATTCTTCAGATTTTGATCAATGTTGTCACTTAAGGCTCTATGAAGATCATGCTGATCCTCACCCAGACATATGATGCAGAATAATGTTTCTGGAGGTGATCCGTAACTTGATCTGAGTTTCTTCGGACTTATCCCAGCTGCACATTCATCTTGCGTGGCCACTTTTCCTCGTGCCCGCTTTACCCTGTAACTGTTGCATGCACTCCTACAACTTTTGTGATACACTGCAGCATGTGATTGGAGGGTTGCTGCAATTCCTGAGCCATCATCGAGCTCACTAACCTTGATACCAGATGGAACAGCATTGAGCTGCACAAAATCATTCAGATCTCTTTCAAGAGATGAATATCCCTGTTCTTTTGGCTGTTGTAATGCCTCGTCTTTGCTGGACTGACATAGGCAACACAGTGTCCAATTAATTCCAGTTATGTTAGTAGACATGTTGAGGTATTAATGTTCTACTACACACTACTAACTACACACTAACGAGATCTTCATATCTGCAGGCCTGAAGAGACTAGAATGTGAAGAAGACCACCACCGCATAGACTTGCTTCAGAGGAATACAGGTATGCCAACACCTGCAAAAATAATAAAAAATAGATTAATAGTGGACAAAATGTCAGTAGAAATCCAATGTAAAAGTTAATATAGCTGTTACAACCACAAATCTAAGTGCAATAATTATGTATCATGATTCAATTGACATAAAATGTACATTTCTTATAAAATAATATCAAATGTGGATATATACGACCTGACGTATATCTTGAATTAAAAAACAAATATCAGAACTGGATTCTCTATACTCAAAAACATACAAAAAGTGTCATTATTTGCTGTTCTACTATGATTGGTTGTTATTTTATCGCCCAATGTCAGACTAGATGGCGGCCATCTTGGATTCGTCCATAATGGCCGCCACAGGAGAGCCCATGTTGGCTCCCGCAAAAAAAATGAATGCGTATGGTCATATCTACCCCTGGTAAAAAAATGGTACTTTTGGAACAAAGGGAACAATCGGGGTGATTTTTTGGATTAAGCCCCCTGACTAAGTCAGAAGTCGTAATTCTCCTACATAGGGCAGAAACCAATGCCTTGAGAGGGCACCCTCGCAAATCGTGAATATGTACATTTAACTGCAATGACCACGCAGTATATTAATGTATAGAAACGACGTAAGTATAGAGGAGTGTTCTGCACACGAGGAAGAGAAATAACGAACAAATGAAAAATGAGGTAACCGCCCGGGAATCGAACCCAGGATCTTCCGATTGCCGGTCAGATATGCTATCCACTACACCACGGGCCTCGATCAGTCAGAAGTCGTAATTCTCCTACATAGGGCAGAAACCAATCCCTTGAGAGGGCACCCTCGCAAATCGTTTCTATACATTAATATACTGCGTGGTCATTGCAGTTAAATGTACATATTCACGATTTGCGAGGGTGCCCTCTCAAGGCATTGGTTTCTGCCCTATGTAGGAGAATTACGACTTCTGACTGATCGAGGCCCGTGGTGTAGTGGATAGCATATCTGACCGGCAATCGGAAGATCCTGGGTTCGATTCCCGGGCGGTTACCTCATTTTTCATTTGTTCGTTATTTCTCTTCCTCGTGTGCAGAACACTCCTCTGTACTTACGTCGTTTCTATACATTAATATACTGCGTGGTCTTTGCAGTTAAATATATATATAATATATAATATATATATATATATATATATATATATATATATATAATGACGTAATGATCTTGATGACGTCATTTAATTTTTTAAAATTAATTATTTAATTTATTAACACCCAGGTGCACAACCTGGGACCTAATCAATATGTGTGTGAAGGTTCATGTTTGTAACTGCTTCCATTTTGGAGTTATGGCTGGAACACACACACACGCACACACACACACACACACACACACACACACACGTCCTTTTTCTCAATTACTTTAGTTCTTACTTTCTAAATTTTTACATATTTTTGTCACTGGCAATTTTCCGCCTGGCAATATTCTCACTGGCAATTTTCCCCACTGGCAATTTTCCGCCTGGCAATTTTCCGCCTGGCAATATTCCGACTGGGAATTTTCCGTACACGAGCAAAAAATACATAATAAACAGTTTGCTAGTCCCGATAATACGTAAGTACCAATATACATATACATACATACAATATACATATACATATACATATACAGCTAGCTGTGACATATACTGCTACCTGCCCGGAGGGCGATAGCGAGCTACCGCTTGTCATATACTGTATAACTGCATAATAATTAAATCTTCAGAGGTGGAAAATAAGAGTTTTTAGTTTTAGTCAAGAGGTTTTTTTTATGTCATTATATCTGATGGTGTGTTATTGTCGATATACTGTATATGTATGATTTTCATCCATTTTTGTATGATTGGCTTCAAAGTGTTAATCTGTTTCCAAAATTGTTTTTCAGACGTTGGGAATTTGGGTCTAGTGTGATAATCATTCAACATGTGGAAGAAAGGCGGATTTTTGTTTGATAACACAATTTAAAGCTAGGAAGGAAGAAATCATTCTCCATATGAATTGTATGCTGTTTTTGCTGTTTTTTTTTTTTAATGTACTCTTTTTAGCTGTAGGCCACTCAGCCTTAATCCGGCCCTGTCCCTAACAAGAGAGCAAAACTACTGCCCAACACGGTGGTAAAATGAAACTAGAAATGCACAAGTCACATAAAGCGTTTAAGAAGTCTTGAAATAAAATGCACGTTTTTTATAATGGATTTCATACACATTAAGTTGTTGAGAAGGAGAAAAAGCATTCCAAAGCATGGGAAACTGACAGTAGTTGAGTTTTAGTGAATGAAGCGCAAAATATGCATTGTCTAACTCTAATTTATTGCTTAACACTGTTCGCTAGCCTTATATCCGATATGGTACTGTCGAAACTTATTTTTATTAAAGAACTAGCAGAGAACCCGCCCTTCGTGGGTGGCAAAATTATCCCAGCCAACGCGACGGGCGGAATATTTTTTGTAGTTCGAAGGCTGTTATTAGCTGTTATTAGTTAGGTTAATTGAATGCCCGGTTAGGTCAACTAAATGCCCGATTAGATTAATTGAATGCCCGGGTAGGTTAATTGAATGCCAGTTAGGTTAATTGTACGCCCCTGACGATTGGTTAGGTTAAGTCGTGATATTTCGTTAAAGCTAACGAAAATATCACGACTTAACCTAACCAATCGTCAAGGGCGTACAATTGACCTAACTGGGCATTCAATTAACCTAACCGGGCATTCAACACCCAGGTGCACAACCTCGGGACCTAATCAATATGTGTGTGAAGTTTCATATTTGTAACTGCTTTCATTTTGGACCTATGGCTGGAACACACACACACACACACACACACACACACACACACACACACGTCCTTTTATTGTAAGTATAGATTACGGGCGGCAGTGTAAAGCTCAAGATTTTCATGACTGCGTTCTTTTCTATAGTTTTATTGACCAAATAAATGAATGAACAGTAACTGGTGGTTCAGTTATTTGGTTAGTAAAACTATAGTCATGAAAATCTTAAGATTCACAAATCTTGACACAATGTGAAGCTCAAGATTTTCATGGCTGCGTTCTTTTCTGTAGTTTTGTCGCGGTGCTGAGGCCTTCGGGCCCAGTAATTTTAATTATTTAATTTATTAACACCCAGGTGCACAACCTCGGGACCTAATCAATATGTGTGTGAAGTTTCATGTTTGTAACTGCTTCCATTTTGGAGTTATGGCTGGAACAAACAGACACACACACACGCGCGTCCTTTTATTATTACAGACTAGACTAGCGGAGCGACCCGGTGTTGCCCGAGTGGAAGTTGAACGCATATATATATATATATGCGGCAAAAACGGCCTCCAGCGGCCTCAGATGACCTTGGAAGCCGACGTCACATAGCCCCTGGCCTCAGTTACCCGTATCCCCCAAGTTTCATCCAAATCTGGCCAGCGATTTGGCCGGCCATAAATAACAAAGTTCGCAATTCGCTAGCAAAAACACCCGTCCTGCAGGCAGGATATTCTCTAAGCAAGTTAGAGTTTAACATTTACAATTAGCTCACGAATCACTTAAATTTTAAATACAGCCTAGCAGATTTTACTTGAAGCTCACGAAACAGTTAAATTTCAAATTCAACTTGTCACATTTTATTTTACTTATCATGGCTTCCAATGCGTATCTAAAATTTTTGATGGCTACATTCTTTTCTAAATTTATTCAGCAACTTGATTTTCTTCATTATTATTATAGTGGACCGGCCAAAATTCAAAAATCGATTTTGAACGGAGTTTTTTGTTAATAGCTGGCACCCATGTTAAATCAATGTACCTGTGGGTGAGGAATAAAATGCAGGTGGGTGCCACTCTCGCTTTTGACTTTGAAGGTAATTTTCGAGGTCAAACTGTGCAAAAAATTATATTTTCTAATTTTACTTTAAAAAAAAAATGTTCTGAGCCAATTGGTTTGAAAAAAAATGTTTCATTTTGCCATACTTAGTGATAAAGAAGTATGATGACACGCTTATTCCATCCGAATTACCAACTCAAGGTCAAATTCAAGTTAATCACGACTGAAATTGTGCTAAAAATTTGTGATTTTTTATTTTAATTGGCGAAAAAAACATTGAGCAAGTCTGTTTGTCAAAACAATTTATTTTAACATGATTAGTGCGTAATAAGTTTGATGGCAAGAATTAAGTACTCACAGTAACAGAATTATCACAACTAAATCACAAAGCAGTAAATATAGCCATATAACTATACAGTTTACACACTAGTAACATCTACAAGTTCACGTTTCTTGATGAATAGCACCGAAATGCTGCACTGACAGTCACAATTGTGTGGATTGCAATCACTTAAGAACAGAGTTATTAGTTCCTTACAGCACATTCCAGCTTCTCTCGATTTCAGCCCGGAAGAGAGACATAGATCTACTGTCCAGCTGGGTTACAGCAACCGCTGTTGTCACAACCACAAGCTGTCGTACACTTCATCCTTTTCCTGAAGCAGTTGCATCTAGCTGTCTTGCACTTTTTCTTGCAACCACAAGCAACAAGCTCCAGGCAGGCTTCAGGGATTGGAGGAAGTCTTGTCCACATTGGTAGGAGGCTCCCATCTTCCAACTTCCAGGCTGAAGTGTCCACCGGATCTTCAACATCTACGTGTTCTTTGTCAATCTGGAGCCATATTTTGGCCTGATAGTTTGCCCGCTTGGCGTGGAGCTCCAGGGCATCCTTTGTTGGTGGGAGCATTTCCAGAGTCTTCTTGGCCTTCCCAAAAAGGTGAACTCTGGGGTCATCAACTTTGTTCCGGGTGCCATACAAATGACACACAAACTTCTCAACATCTGCGATATTCCCATCTCGACCAATGGCGTGCAGCAGGAGTGGGTGATCACTGAACACCTTCCAACACTTCTTTTTTCCATGACCACTGAAGGACGAGACTGAGTGTTGTGGAAGGTGTTCTTCCCGTCTAAGGTTGACTCCAAGACATCTGTGTTGTCACAAGAGCAATGAATCATTCTCTTTTTGACGATGGTGTCAGGGATGTAGACACATCCATTCTCAGCACACCTCTCCAGGATGTTCTGAGCGATGGTGGTGTGTATCCTTCTTACAGTGTCGATACCAATAGTGTGATTTGCCGCGTGGAACAGATCTAGGAGTGTTTCTGAGCGGGTGGCTTGGTGCAGAGTAAGACCCAAGCCCACATGCTTTGGTGTCAATTTTCGTCGGCTGGAGACTGAATAGACTATGTCCTGGGCAATGCTACACACAATCTGCTTCACTTTCTGGTCCTCTTCACTTCCCTCATTCACAGCATCCATTCCCCCAAAGAGCAATCGTAGAAACAGGTACAGACTGTCGGGTATGACGCGATCAACATGTTCCTGATGAAGACCTTGCCATGTCTTGCAGTGTACAGAAGTTTCAAGAAGATCTTGTCGAACTTTCAGAGCCACGTGTACCATATCTTGGAATATGCTGCTAGCGGCACACATGCGGACATCAGCATCTTCATCTTCAGTAGACTCTGACTCAGGGGTGACAGGACCTTGTTCACAAGACTTAGCCAGTGCTTTGGAGATGATGAAATCTGAGCTCTCTCCAGGGTAAATCAGCAACGGGCCCCTTGACAATGGGCGTACATAGCTGGCGTTTGATCCAAGCAGCCTCTGAACATCTTCGTAGAACGTTGTTCTCTTGGAGTATTTCACGATGATGCCGGTGTCATTAAACATACTCTCGTATCTGTCCCAGACGTCTCCCATGTCGTATACGTGACCACGAGACAGGCCTACTGTCAAGTCTTTGCACAGCTTCGTCATGCACTCATTTTCAGGCCCTTGCTGCTCCTCTGACACCGCTTGTTTTCTAGTACGTCTCTCAAATGTCACCAAACATGCCAGATGATAGCAGCCTTCAACTACAATCACATCATTCACCGCTAACAACGGTATGCTCATGACAGGGTCGTGTTTGGCACGCTGGATCAAGTCATCTGACTTCTCCATTGTCTCCACCCTGTGCAGTTTCTTCGTGGTCTTCTTTTGGCAAAACATGCAGAGAGTCCAGTCATTCACTGGTGTTGAACGTCTAAGCTTTGGGGGAAAAGCTTGAGAGCCTGCACTTTTTGTGGTCGCCGATGCACCCATCGTCTGCTGCTGACTTCACAGCCTTTGAGTTTCAGTTCAGAGGTGAGTAAAGAGTAGCATGATTTATGCCACTTGAGTTCCAATGCATTGAAATCATCCTTGGAATGACTTTCCAGTCTTTGTAAAACATCAAGATAGTAGGTATCTCCCAGGTTCTTTCTCTCATCGCCCACAGTCATAGTTCTTGCTTTTCTTTCTACTGATGCTGTGTGCAGGTCACCAGCGCTGCTTTGGCAGAAGAAGCAACAATCCTCACTGACATCCTGACGTTTCCTCTTGCGCTTGATGACAGCTACAGGGTCCATTGCTGATGAGCTCCCTATCTGCAAAGACAAGTGGGAATGGCAGTATGTAGTAGCCACAGATATATTGAAACAATTCGAAACAAACCTATCCTTTAGCAGTATTATTATTATTTTACCAGCTGCCACTGTCTTCACTCTTTTAATTGCATATACCAAACCAATGTCTGGCCAGCTAGTGAACTGAAAATATTCAACATGTGAAAGTATGTTATTACTTGTACTATGGTAGTAGTAGGCACATGCGCACCTCACCCAGCATGCTAAATGTAGTTTTAATGGAAATAAAGACATCCAGAGTCATAGTTATATTCAATTATTATCCATAAAATCACAAAAATATGCTTTATGTGCTAATGATACACCTTTAAATACGTTGTTACATAAAGCCACCACTGAAATGCAAAAATTCAGAATTTTTCAGAATTTGACTTTTGTAACCTTGTATGGGACCTTCAAACCCAAAATTGAGAGTGGCATCCACCCACATCTTGTTTGGCATCCTCAATACTACTTATCTAAGGTGGGTGCCTGCTATTAACAAAAAACGCCGTTAAGTTTTTCCTAGAGGACTTTTCAATTTTTGGCCGGCCCACTATTATTACGGGCGGCAATGTGAAGCTCAAGATTTTCATAGCTGCGTTCTTTTCTATAGTTTTATTGACCAAATAATTGAACCGACAGTACGTGGGGGGACTGCGGCCCCCCAATTACTGGGGATTCAATTATTTGGTCAATAAAACTATAGTCATGAAAATTTTAAGCTTCACAAATCTTGACAACGAAAGCTCAAGATTTTCATGGCTGCGTTCTTTTCTATAGTTTTCGCGGTGCTGGGGTGTGAAAAGCACGCGCTAGAGCTCCGCCCATTTTATGACGTGTCTATAATGTCATTATCTTTCAACCAATCCGCAATACAGACGGCAAAAAAGAAAAGTTTAACATCGTCTTTAACAAATCATTATTTTTATTTCTTTTTCTCCACATAAATTTAGGTTAGGTTAGGTAAGGTCAGGTTAAGTTAATTTAGGTTAGGTTATCATATATGTGGGATTTTCATCACCATTTTATGTTTTTTACGACATTGCTTTGGGTGTTATGTTCTACTCCTATAAAAAATGTACTGCATCTTCTTATGTCTGCAATCTTTTCAGGCGCGTGTCCAGGGGGAGTTTCGGGGTCGAACCCCTCCCTCCCTGCTCAGGGCTGGCACACTCGACACCTCTACATTCGACACCTTTCCTTATTCCTTATCCAATACTGGACTTTCATCTTTCATCAATTTTCACCATGTTTTGTTTTGGCATTGGGGCTTGTAATGATTAATTACGAACTAAGGTGAAACTTGAATTAATATTACCTTTCATGTGTAGGATTTTTTCCAGTTGAGCGTTCTGGCTGGGTTCTATACACTTCATGGAAGATTTACACAAAAAACAATCAACACTACGTTGAAAAATTTGCAATGTTTATATGCCATCTTTTAAAACTCCCGCCGATATTATATAGTGATTTATACAAATGAGTTTCAGTGTGAACCTTAACCCACACACTGTAATATAATCAGTGCTATGCCCACTAACGCTAACTACCATAAAATTTAGCGCCGCTAACGCAAACTACCATAAAATTTAGCACCGCTAACGCTAATTTTTTCTGAAACCACCCCAATTTATATATGCTTTGCCTTCCATAATTTACTTACATATATTAGCACACACACCTTGATATACTGTAATTGGTTGCTAAGGTACAAAAATGTGACGTTATAGTCTACGAAAATGAAAAAAAATTTATGTCGGAGTCGAGTTCCTTTTGTATATACAGTATTGATAGGGAAAACAAACCAACGGAAGAATAAATTCTGTTCAATTTATATGTCTATATTTAATTCAAATACACAAACTGAAACTCAAAGAAATAATAAAATATTAACAAAGAGAGTAGTAAATCATACCAAAATTTGAATGTTCCATTGATACAACAGATTGTAAAATAAAAATGGATATCGCTGAAACAGTGATGTGGCGAATTGCATTAATTTTCAAAACAAAAACATTAGAACCTCTACAAAAACCTCTACATGCTGATGTCATAATCTACTCGCAGTTAGTGCTGTCTCACTCTTTTATAATGGAGATTGCTGTCGGCGAACCAAATTTTTTTACGAGTGGTTTTGAAAAATTAGCGATTGACTGTCTCTAAAAACTTAATGCCGCCGCTACCGGTTTCGCTAACAATCTTGAAAATTAACGGCGCTAACAGTATTGTTATAAAAAAGTTAGCGGCACAAATTAGCACCGCTAATCGCAGCACTGGATATAATAGTAAAATCTTTTCATGGTTCTCTATTGTCATAACACTGGTTAGGGCTTATATATCTTAGTTTTGGTTAATTTCCGCATTTAAAAAAGGCTAAAACTGAATTCTGCGCATACAATTATCTTAAAAAATATATCTTGTTTAAAAATCAGCAGTGAATGAAACCGAGAAGATCCTTAACTGCTGCCTATCAGTGCAGTGTAGCAAGTGCTGTTTAGTCTTAATGACAGTTTTTCTGAACTGATCGAAGGTTGAGGGTTTGGGTTTTCGTTGTCGTAAACTTTTGCCAAGTGAAGTATTTATATTAAATATTTCTAGTTTTTGCGTGTTCTGAAAAATTTTGTAATGTGAAGATTATTTAAAAAATCGGATCACCTGAAGATCAAGGCCACCCAGCCTTCTTTAGTTACCTTTATAAGGCTAACTAACGAAAATATCACGACCTAACCTAACCAGTCGTCAAGGGCGTACAAGTGACCTAACGATTGGTTGGGTTAGGTCGTGATATTTTTGTTAGCCTTATAAGGCTAATTAAAGAAGGCTGGGGGCCCTGATCTTCAGGTGATCCAAAAAATCTAATAAAACATTATTTGCAATTTAACCTTACTTTGTTTATTTTTTAACAATTGATCAGAAGCAAATTAATATAAATTTTTAGACATACCATTCAATTTTCAGATTTAATGAAAGCATTAATAATGTAAAACTTATACCCAAAGTTTTTCGAAAATTGAAACCGACTCGGTTTGATATTTCGATTTTTTCCAAATGGACGACCCCAAGGAATTTAGCTGAAAATTTGTATACTAATAAATTCTTATATTCTAATAACGAAAATGACATTATTTTCCTCGAGAAATATGCGCAACATACGAAAAAATTGCATTTATATGCGCACTAGTTTGCATGGCGCATGACCGTTATCTAAATTATGTAGTGTTATGTAGTGGGTTTTACAAATAAAACGCAGATAATGTTCTTTATTTATTAAAATTTGCAATATTTAATAATATTTTAATAATTAAATCTTCATTTGCATACCTTTTTCTCCATACGAACTCGCATAAACAGTAATTGGTGCTACTTTAGTATGCGGTCTACCTACGATTCGGCGGTCTACCTTTTAATTATATCTTATTATCTTGTTTACTAATTGCTTGTTTACATCCCGATGTCAATCGCCCTTGACGATTGGTTAGGTTTAGTCATGATATTTTCGTTAGTTTTAACGAAAATATCATGACTAAACCTAACCAATCGTAGGTAGACCGCATACTAAAGTAGCACCCAGTAATTTTTGTTGTTATAAATGTTTATTTGTTGCCTGCTTAGACCTAGTTTAGTCTGAATATTATTGTTGTAATGTGAGCATATGATAATGCAGTGTTGTGATCTATCTACTTGCGAGTTGCCCCCAGTCAATTGAATGCCCGGTTAGGTCAACTGTACGCCCTTAACGATTGGTTAGGTTAAGTCATGATATTTTCGTTAGTTTTAACGAAAATATCACTACTTAACCTAACTAATCGTCAAGGGCGTACAGTTGACCTAACCGGCCATTCAATTGACCTAACCGGGCATTCAATTAACCAGGGGCCACACAGCAACTTCATATCCCAGCGTCATGAGCGGTGTAAACTAAATAACGGTCATGCGCCATGTAAACTAGTGTGCATATAAATGCAATTTTTTTCGTATGTTGCGCATATTTCTCCAGGAAAATAATGTCATTTTCGTTATTAGAATATAAAAATTTATTAGTATACAAATTTTCAGCTAAATCCCGTGGGGTCGTCCATTTCGAAAAGATCCTGATAGTTAAACTTTTTTGTTTAGCACTTATGAAGAGTAAAAGATAAATTTCAAAATATCATTCTAATTTTTAGATCATGTATTGAAAGTATTGTAATAGTTTGGGATATGTGTGTGTGTGTGTGTGTGTGTGTTGGCTATCTTACAAGACCGCAACATTCTTTAGGATATACACAGCTCATCGCAGTACGGACGTGTGTAGTGACATTAGCGGTGTCATCATAGTTTCACTTTTTTACAAAATGAAAATCGTTAAATATAGTGAAAACAAAGGGATGCAGTGAAAGTTCGGTTACACTAGATTACTTAGAATAGGTTAAATGTTATCATCCATAATTGAAAATGTGTAAATGTAGTGGTTTCGTAAGGCCCCCCCCACCCCCCCACCCCCACCCCCACCAACCCCACCCACCCACCCACCCCACACACACACATCTCCGCATAAGCTGAGTACCGACCTTTTAAAATCCATATATCTGAAAAATGAATTAATCAACCGTAATTTAACCTAACCACAGTGCTACAGAAGCGAAAAGGGCGTGATAAGTGTTTCGGATGCAATTGCGAGCTCGAAGGGTGTTTTTGGCACTTATTCCTTTTCCTCCCACAATTTCTTTTTTCTCGGTTAGGTCAACTGTACGCCCTTGACAATTGGTTAGGTTAAGGCATGATATTTTCGTTAAAATATTCCACTTATTCCTTTTCCCCCCATTTCTGCAGGAATATTTTAACGAAAATATCACGACTTAACCTAATCAATTGTCAAGGCGTACAGTTGACCTAAACGGGAAAAAAGAAATTGCGGGGGGAAAAGGAATAAGTGCCGTGTTTTCTGTTAAGTCATTAAATAGTAAAGTACTCGCTAATCTAGCCTAGCCTAACCTAACCCGATCACCTGATGATCAGGGCCCCAGCCTCAATTACCAAATGATATCTTCTTAAAACTGACGAAAATATCGCGACTTAACCTAACCAATCGTCAAGGGCGTACAGTTGACCTAACCGGGCATTCAACTTATTATATTGGTACTGTAAAGCAAAAAACAAGAATACATGGGGGCCCTGATCTTCAGGTGATCCACCAAACCTTAACTAACCTAACCTAACCTAACCTACTCAGGATCGACATTTCTTTTGGTATTTGTAGGTTATCTTCCCCCCACCAATTTTGACAGAATATTTTCGTTAAAACTAACGAAAATATCACGACTCAACCTAACCAATTATCAAGGGCGTACAGTTGATCTATTAGTAATAGTAAATACTATTCCAGAAACAAACAATGTTATAATTAATAATAGATCAACTGTACGCAGTGTACGCCCTTGATAATTGGTTAGGTTAAGTCGTGATATTTCGTTAGTTTTAACGAAAATATTCTGTCAAAATTGGTAGGGGCAGGGGCGGATTAACATTTTCTGGGCCTTAGGCTTAGTATGTATGATCGGGCCCTTTTATTCATATACTATAAAAATTTAATTTTCATTGAGGGAGTAATGCATAATAGCGCACAAAACAAGAACTACCTAAGGTCAACAATGAAAGACGAAAGGTTGAACTACTTGTCATTGATGCACATCGAGTGGGAGCATTTGCATAAAATTGACTGTCAGGATATTATTAATGAATTCGCAGGCAAAAAATGTCGCAAATTACAATTTTAAATATTTCTATTATTATATATGTATTTCAATTTTTATGTATCTCATTTTCCGAAATAAATACTTTTGTTTGATTGTTTTTTTACTTACACACATATTTTTGGCGGGCCCCTAAGATATCCGGGCCTTAGGCTTCAGCCTGTGTAGCCTATAGGGCTATCCGCCACTGGGTAGGGGGGAGATAACCTACAAGTACCTTTCTTTTTTTTTCCCAACAACAAAAACTTTTCTAGATTTTGTTTTATATAATTTTTTTTTAATGTTCTGTGGTATCAAAAGTGTTAGAAAAAATGGATCACCTGAAGATCAGGGCCCCCAGCCTTCTTTAGTTGGCCTTATAAGGCTAACTAACGAAAATATCACGACTTAACCTAACCATTCGTTAGGTCAACTGTACGCCCTTGACGACTGGTTAGGTTAGGTCGTGATATTTTCATTAGTTAGCCTTACAAGGCTAAATAACGAAGGCTGGGGGCCTTGATTTTCAGGTGATCCGAAAAAATTACCCCTACATCTATGAATTATTACACATTCGACCTCACTTATGCCCAGTTGCTTACACACACACACACACACGTTTAAGTTACGATTTAAAGAATTATCTCCATTGGACAGTTTAACCCTTTCTCGACTGGCGGGACTCGCAAATCCATCGGAAATAATATAAATTGTATTATAGTGCAACGTTTCCGCAAATGCTTCTAAATGTTTATATTGGTGTCGTTCAGTTGTCGGTAAAGGAACCTAAAATGTCTTATTTCAGTGACTAGTTACTAAAAATATTTAGTTTTGAATAACGATAAAACTTGTACTTTTTTGGTTTCCTGAATTATATATACCCGACGTTAAAGGGTTAACTACTATATAAAGATATGTGATTGACCAACTTTATCATACCTTTAATTTTGTTACGGGAAAGGAAAATGTTTGAAGTAATAATCTCTTAGCATACTAGTCAGTCAGTACTTGATTTATCACTTTAAACCCATGCAATGACTTTTTGTAGCAGGAAAGGAAACCAGCTAATGAAAGATGAAGGTTGCATAGTCACTGTCCACATTTACAAAGTATTTATAATTAGGATCCGTTCAAAAATTACGTAACGCTAGTTTTGCTAAAACTTGATACCCCCACCCCCTTAAAATGTTCGGTAACAACGCTAGACCAGACACCCCCTATAAGGGGTTACATAACATCTTAGTGGGTGTCTGGTCTAGGGGGTGGAGGTGTCAAGTTTTAGCAAAAATAGCGTTACGTAATTTTTGAACGGCCCCTTACACAGTGCAAAACAGACTTTAATCTTATTGGTTGTGGTGGGAATAAAGGTATTAAACTTCTTATTTTAACAGCCGCTTTTATTGGAATTTTAATTTTCTCGCAATTGAATTCATTAAATTATTTTGCTTATAGTGACTAAAAGTGAGGCCATTGTGTGTGTGTGTGTGTGTGTGTGTGTGTGTGTTAAATTTAAATCGTGGCGTAAAGAGGCTTATGCGGTCATACAAACCATAAATAAGACTTGGAACTAATAATTCTTTTTAGAGGTACTGTGCACAAAAATGTTTGCTTACTGTATATCTTCGATAGATTTCTCAGTTTATCGACCTCTAATTCTATAGGTTGTCGGGATATGAAATGAAAAAAATAAAATAACCTTAAAGATTTGGAAATTATTTAATAAATATGAAGTGTTGAAGACGAAATTCTTGTTAACGAACTGAGAATTTTTTTAAATTTAAAAAATGGCAAAACTTTATTTTTTACAATTTTCAATATTTTCTGAACTAAATTTTCGAAGAAGTGTTTTACTGTGAATGTAACTAAATTTTATATTTTTTATCTTTCATAATTTTAAGCATTTGTTGCCCTCACATTTTTATTTTTAGGATATTGTATGCATTACTCAGTCGCGCGTTGCACTTCACAATAAAATGTTTTCTTTTTAATTACTCTGAGAGCACAGTAAAGCCAAAAGTTTAAAGGCTAAATTGTGGTAAAAATATATGCTCCAAAATTGATATCCTTCATATTAAAAGTACTATAGTAATTGTTTTACCAATAAAGTTTCATTTAAATTAAAAATTGACTGAATTCTACAATAATTTTGTAATATACATTATTGACCTTTTATGTATCATAATACGTTGCAGCCGAAATTTTTTATATACCAAATAGAAAACTTCATGTTCTTCATTGACCTTCTCTTGAAAATTAACATAGCTATTAGGAGAGTTTGACCCGAGAATTTAAAAAAAAAAGTCTGAAAATCTCCAATGCTCCGAAATCAGACCCAACCAGCAGACCCTCTCAGAGGTCCAGAGAGGCCCGGGTCACTTCCAGCTTTTGAGGCCCATAGCTAAACCCAATTATTACTTTCACTGCAAAACATTATATTCAAACTTGAAAGTTTCTAAATTTGAGACCCCCTTAAGCTTGAAGCCCAGGCCAAATGGCCCTCCTAGCCCCCCCCCCCTCTGATAGGCCCTGCTGACTAGCGCTATGATATTTAGGATCAAAAGAGAACCTCATCATCTCCAACCAATCCCGAGCGTTCTTGTGCAATCTTGATTTGTTAGAATTCTCATCAACGTTCCCGTCCCTACCAACGAGGTATCATTGGAGAATTCCCACTCCTCTCAATCCAAACATCACCAGCAATTACTGCTACAAGTAACAGTGGGTTATTCCCTAATCTATTCTGGCCACTAGAAACCCCATTTACTTCATCATTTCAATTGAAAGAAAAACTCAAAGTATGCACAGCATTTAAAATTTAAGCAATCGCCTTCTGATTACCGTTAAAATACACCAACGAGTTAATTAGTACTATATATCAGGTATCAGATTTCCATTACTAACATAATCCTAAGGTTTTTCTTATTTAAAGTATGTCCCCGACCAAATAAATTTGGAGGGGACATACTGTAGTACTTGTCCGTTCGTTCGTCATACTTTCGTGTTCGAGCTATAACTTTTGAACCACTCTACATAAATTGATGAAACTTCATACACATATCACAAGATGTGTCGCAAGCAAGATTCAGGTTCTCGCACCAAAGGTGTCATAAATATAAGAGGGGGCAGTGATGTCGTCCTGGCATACTTTTTGTTTTTACTCTCATCAGCAATTTGGATTTCTAAGTGTATTTTAACCAACTGTTTAATGCTGCTGCTGCTGCTTAATTAAATTAACGCACTAATTATAGTGCTGTTGTTTATATTTTCTATAACAGGAGGTTCCAACCTTTTTCGATCGACGTACCATTTTTTGTCACCATGCTTTTCTAAGTACCACCATTAAGAAAAGAAGGAAGTGCACGTACAAATCGCTGCTTTGTCATATATCTATCATCAAAACTTCCCTGTTTCCCTGTTCACGAAACATTTAAATAGCTAATTTGAATTAACCTTCTCAACTCTCCGAACGCGAAGTGTCTCTATATTTAAAATTATTCCACAGAGTAACTAACTTTCTATGTTCAACAATTCATCGCAGTTTATTTGATTCAACTCGGCCGTAAAAGCACTGCCAGCTTTCCCAAAGTCAGGTACTTTAATAGTATTTAATTCTTTTAGTCAATGTCGTAATACCGCTTCCCGTTCATCAGCAAAGTTAAGCGACATTGGGTTAGATAGTAATTGGATGGGAGACTGTTCTCTACGTCCAGACTATGTTGCTACCCGTGGTTCGGATCCCACGTAAAGCTGTAGGCCCCCTCCGTCATATGACTTTAGATGTTGCGAAGGAGGTTAAACAACCTCATCATTACAATTTAACATGAATCAAACGGTTTCATACGATCATTGTTACTTGAACTTTTTCCCAGGCTTGCAATCCACGCTTCTCTTTCAAAAATATTCATTGTTCTTTCAAAGTGTTCATCCAAAGTCAGTTTTCTAATCTGGGGACCAACGAAAATTCCTCTTTTCAATTTTACTTCCGAGTAGTATGACCGCAAAATGGTAGAGTGCAAATCAATTGCAATGTTGATCATATGAGTGCCACTGCCAACCCTCCCCTAGTGCCCCCCAGGGTGCCAAAAAAAGGAGGAATCCCTCCAGCAAGCTGGGGGAGTCCACCTAACCTCTTTGGGGGAGAAGGTGGGACGGCCTCAACCCCGAAAGGGGTATACCTAACTTGAGAGAGAGTTACAAGGAGTTACAAGAAAAAGTACCTCAAAAGGCCTTGCGGCCCATACCGAGGAGGTACCAATGGCAATAGTGCCAGGGAAAATTTTCTACACCCTCAAATAGTGTGCAAGATTTGGTCTAACCTTTTCTTAAAATGATCCACAGAGGAACTGTTCACAACTTCTGAAGGTAACCTGTTCCACGTGTCACAGATCTTATACGTAAAGTAAGTTCCACACACACTAGTCCTAAACCGTTTCAAATCCAACTTCCAACCATTGTTGCGAGTTGGGTTATCATTTAAACTAAACATGCTTCTAAAATCGACATCGTTGAACCCGCGTAAGAGCTTGAAAACCTCGATCAGTTGACCGCGCAGCTTCCGAGTTTCCAGCGAAAACAAGTTCAGGGCGAGAGAGAGAGAGAGAGAGAGCATCTTCTCACCTGAGCATCCAGGTGCATAATAAGATTTCATTCCAGCATCACCCGGCTTATAAGTGTCTTTCAGTCAGTTGGCACAGTATATATATATATATATATATCGTTTGAACAACCATTTGTCCTAAAAGCACACACACACACACAACACACACACATATATATATATATATATATATATATATATATATATATATATGTGTGTGTGTGTGTGTGCTTTTAGGGCAAATGGTTGTTCAAACGATATATATATATATATATATATATATATATATATATATATATATATATATATATATATATACTGTGCCAACTGGCTTCTACGCCAACTGGCTGAAAGACACTTATAAGCCGGGTGATGCTGGGATGAAATCTTATTATGCACCTGGATGCTCAGGTGAGAAGATGCTGTCTTCCTCTCTCTCTCTCAGGTTAGGTATATATATATATATATACACATATATATATATATATATATATATATTATATATATATATACACACCATTATTGTACACACACACACACACACACACACCATCTATATATATCCTTCATAGATCTTCAATGTTAAACTTGGAAACAATTCCTTCCGTCATCTGTACTAGCCGTTTATACAACTATATATACGTTCATAGATCTTCAATGTTAAACTCGGAATCAACTCCCTCCGTCATCAACGAATGTACTAACCAATGTTGTTTATACACGTATTAAAGGCACACACACACACACAAAACCACGACTATATATAAACGTTCATAGATTCCTTATTATTACACACACACACCAACTATATATATATATATATATATATATATATATATATATATATATATATATATACGTTCATAGATCTTCAATATCGAAGTTAAACTCGACTAATGTTGTTTATATTCGTACTAAAAACCAATATACACACACACACACACACACACATACATATATATATATATATATATATACTTTTTCATTTAATGTCATGAAATTCAAATATTAAGCACACAGCATATAGCAATAATTTCAAACGCAATAAAGCCAAATAACATAATCGCGACATACAATCACAACTGAATTAACTAAGAACGATGGAGTTTTAAGAAAAACAACATTCAGAATTTCCACTTTTCAGAAAACTGATTTTCTCTGTTTCAACCCGCATATTCCAAAATGATTCATTCATTATCGCCGATTAATATCCGGTTCTTTATACTTCTTACCATTATTAAGAATTACAGAAAGTCTTAAAATGCCCTATCTATAAACTTAATCACGGCTCCAGACAGGTATTCAGACACCTGAATTTTATTTCTGAACTGCATTGATAAGGCGACAGGTAAAATCTCGATGGAGAGAATTGTTTCCAATCGGTCGAGATTTTAATCCGACACGAAGTGGACTGAAACTTCAAATTTATTTTCCAAGCAGCATACACACGTATATATATATATATATATATATATATATATATTCGGATATTGACATATAAATCAATTTATTTTGGTATAAAACAAATTTTAATTAATGGTGGTGTGGTGAAGAAGCGCACAAAACTCTCAAAAACCTTCAATTCACGTTTTAACTTTTTAAGATTAATTTTAAGTTTTAGACGCCAATACCTTTCGGGCAAGTTAATCTCCGCTCATTAAAGACTTTTTCCTTAAAAGGTACAGCTAAGGTTTACAATTTCGTTAATCACCTGTAAATCCCTTTGTTTGTGCTTATAACGGATAATCCCCCAAAAGGTCATTATGAATCCCACACTGGCCTAAGTTCCTTCCATCATGTTAAATAAGTTTCTCTCTCTCTCTCTCTTTACAATTCTGTTTGTATTTTCCTTTTTAAAATTAAGGTTTGGACGGTATTCATCAACAGTTATTATTAATTAAAAGGAGGATAATTGATAGATAGATTAATTAAATACATAATTTAAAGATGTGATTTGCGACCAGTAGGGATGACCCCAATCAAGCCTTTGAATGCCCAATTGATGTATCGATACATTTCCACTGAATGTAATTGTGGCCACTTATAGTTGAGTGGATCGTATTACATCCAAAAATTAATAGTCATTTACAAAAAAGTTTATTCAAGGACATTAGTACTAACACACTAAAATTTCATGGTTCTATGTACCGAAATATGAAGGATTTAAAAGGTCTCCATTTTTTTTTTTTTGCCGACCCGACAATGCAGTAGTAGTGTAAATGGAGAATTTTCAATGGCGTAAAGAAATGTTCAGTAAATCCGTAATTTTCATTAGTTTTCTTTGAAATCCGCTCACCATATAGGAAATTTACTTAGTTTTGGGGTGTGAAAAAATATTGAAATCTGACCATAACTTTGGATTTTACAACCAAAGTTCGAGATCTCCTTTTTTTTTGCCCACCCTATATATATATATATTAGTTATTTTTGTACCAAGATTATAACAGACCGGCGCCTGCACCTGGGACTAATGAAACAAAACCTACCTGTGTGGAAGGTGACCGGTAAAATTTCGAAAAACACCTGACATCTGTTATTTTTGCCTTAAATACACTTCGATATACGTCAGGTTGCTCGACACCTCAGAAAAACAAATTCTGTTTTTCAAACAAAACTCTCTCTCTCTCTCTCTCTCTCTCACGGCCCTGTTCCATTTCTGAAAGAAATCTATGGGATGAATAAGCCATATTTGGCAAAGACCCGCCCCCCAAAATCGCGGCTCGACCGATCACAACCCAATGGGCGGTGTATGAGAGCGAATCTCTGGTTTCTGGTTGGTGGAAAACTTCACCTCACGTTACAGCCACACCCAAATTCTCTGATAGCCAGCAGGAAACTCGCGAATCGAATATTCGGGGGTTCTGAGGGTGGGGCCAATCGGTGTCACGTATATAAAAGGGGACATTTTCAGCTGGATCCCACAAGTTATTTTTATCATCGTGTAACCACACATTCTCTCATCATGGACACTTCCAGTCAGACACATCAGCTTTACTGCTCCCCTCAGATCTTTGAAGACGGGGACCTCTCTGCAGGGGCTACGCTCCATCTTTTCATAGGGGTCGATGGAGGAAACTTCTCCACACAAAACGTTGCAGAAATTTGTGATGTTGAGCAAAGTGAATCAAGCACATTGAAATGTAAGTCCGAAAAGTATTTCATAATAAATTTTATTATGCCATGGTCTCCTTTGGAAGTGAAATTTTATTATGCATTTGTTTCCCTGAGTAGAGTTTTGTAAAATTAGTTTAAGCTCACTACAGGGCCTTCTTTGCATGTTTACTACAGGGTATTGAGCTAGGCTTTCTGTAATTAATGTACTCTATTAAGTGTTTAGAGAGTGAATTTTATTTATCAAATAATTACGTGTTAACTTAAAAAGTTATAGAAAGTTCTACAGGTAGGCTTTTAGAATTACTAAAATTTTGAAGGTAGTGAATTCCAGCGGACCTGGGTTCGAGACCCGGTGATGGTAGGCGATGCGTAATATGCCTAACTGGGATAAAAGTATTTCCGGGGCTGTAAATTAGTGTACTTGTAACTCTCTCTCTTCGTGTATATATATATATATATATAATATATATATACAGGTGGGCCGTAAGTTTCCATACATAGGAAAAATTAAACGTTTGTTTTTATGTTTCAGATACCCTAAGAATATGCGTTTGACGTAAGATCTTGTTTACTGATGAAGCAAATTTTTACGTCAATGGAGAGGTTAATCGGCAAAACATACGTTATTGGAGTAATGCTAACCCTAACTGGCTGAGTCCGACGAAGATGCAAGGTGCCGGTAAAGTGATGGTGTGGGCCGGGATATGGGGTGACAGAATTATTGGACCAATTTTTGTCAGTGGAAATCTTAATGCCGAAAGGTATCTTAACATGTTGCAAGAAGAGATTTTCCCATCCCTGCTAAACGAGGAAGGTAACTTCCCAGTTTACTTCCAGCAAGATGGAGCTCCACCTCATTATGGTCTTCACGTGCGTCGGTATTTGGATCAGCAGTTTCCGAATGCTTGGATTGGTCGGCGTGGTCCTGTGGAGTGGCCTCCCAGATCCCCAGATCTCACCCCCCTTGATTTCTATCTTTGGGGGCACTTGAAAGGCCATGGTGTATCAGGAAAAGATACGAGACATAATCATCTAAAGGAACGTATCACCAACGCCATTACAAGCATAACGTCAACTGTGCTAATGCGTGTTCATCAACAGTGGGGAACACGTATGAAATGTGTTTTCAAAACAATGGCAACCATGTAGAGCATATTATATAAATAAAAATGGTTGTCCATAAAAAAATGTTTATTTTTTCCTATGTATGGAAACTTACGGCCCACCCTATATATATATATATATATATATATATATATATATATATATATATATATATATATATATATACACATCGCATCATTCAGTGCTTAATCCTTGCAAGTGATAATTAATTTATAAAACCATAATAAACGCATTTTGAAGTGTAAACTAATCGATCAGGTTCGAGACCCGGTGTCGGCAGACGATGCGTAACATACCCAGCTAATCTTCCTTTTGAGAATGTCATTTAGACAGTGAATTTATTATGCGATGAAAGTGTCCTTTGAAAGTGAAATTTTATTACGTGTTTGTTTCCCTGGGTAGAGTTTTGTAAATTAGTTTAAGCTCACTGCGAGGCCTTCTTTACATGTTTACTACAGGGTACTGTGCTAGGCTTTCTGTTGTTATTTATGAGTAATATATATATATATATATATATATATATATATATATATATATATATATATATATATATATATGCTCCTCTGTGTATATTTTGATGAAAACAAATGGATTTTAATTTAAAAAGATTCATTGTGGATGAATCGATAATTGTTTAATATCTGCCAGGGGCTCGATACTCTGTGACAGTGCTTAGTCATCCTTCCACACAATATGGCTATTATTAGAAAAATGTATGAACTAATCAAGTTAATTTAAAATTATCCTTTCTCCTTAAAGGTTCGACGAGGATCTGACACGTGTTATAACTACTTTTCATGACAGTGTTGAAGAAACGCAAATAACCGACGGTGATTTGGAGGTTTTACAGCGCAATCAACCCAGTGACCTGAATACGGAGGTCGAAGTATTGGCTCACATCCGGTCCAACGATTACCAGGTCGTCGGGGAACTAATGTAAGCTTTTTTTCCCTTTTGGTTAAGAACAAGACAATGTATTTTCATCAATTTATTAAATGATAGAAATCATGTTTTATAAATTAGTATAATTCAGCTTAAATTAGTTACAAATTTAGCATCCAATAAATAAGCTACAGAGCACAAGACTAACATTATTGGGGACATCTTATATTTTACATAATATTGTTGCAATTATACATTTTATATATACGAGTAAAACTTTACACAATACATCGACTGCCCACAAATGGAACTTTTTTTTATCTGCATGCATACCAATTCATCATGCAGTTCAGTGTGACACGGGTCGAATAATACCCCCGATAAAGAGGTCATGGAGATCGTGAATATTGGTAACACGTACATAATAAAGTACATCACCGAACTGGCCAAAGATACCTCACGTGTTACAAACATACCTGTAGCCAGCTTTACAACGGCATACGCACTCAAGCTTTGGGACTACTACACTCTCTTGGGGAGGGTGCTGTACGCTGACACAGATAGCGTAATATTCACAGAGAGGGAGGGTGAATACACGCCGCTTATTGGAGAATTCCTCAGAGAGTTAACTGACGAGATCAAGGATGAGTATGGTGATGGTGCATACGCTGACTCCTTTGTATCAACGGGGCCAAAAACTTATGGGGTACGGGTGAGGGTGGGGGAAGAGCTGAAATATATCGCGAAGGCGAAGGACATCACGCTTAACCTGGCGAACCGACGGGTCGTTAACTTTGACTCGTTGAAGGAGCTAGTGTGCTTAGAAGATGAGGATGACCAACCACCCGAACTGACTGTAGGAACCCAGTTCTCGGGCACAGAAACTGGGGGGCGTGAAGGAACTTAGGGGCACAAAGGTGTGTCGTAACACCTATGATACCGTACTCCATCCTGATATATATATAATATATATGATGAATAAAACCACGAAGGAAAGGAAACACAGATGGTGCTCAAGCGCTTTCGTCTAATGACATCCTCAGGAACACTGAAGTACATAAAGAGTTACAACCTATATATAGGTTACAGAAAAGAAAAAAAAAAACCTATATATATATATATATATACAATAAACGGAAAAACAAAATTAAAGGATTGTGGAAGGGGGCACACAAATTTATAAGGAAAAACTATCGATTTTTAGCACAAGATTAAAAGAATTGTTTCCAACCAATGTTATAGATAAAAAAATATATATATAATATATATATATATACAAATTTATACTGGAAATCTGCCCGGGTTTTAGCACTCTGCTCTTTTTGTATAAAAAAAAAAAAAAATTGAACAATTATCGATTTTTAGCACAAGATTAAAAGAATTGTTTCCAACCAATGTTATAGATAAAAAAATAAAATATATATATACACAAATTTATACTGGAAATCTGCCCGGGTTTTAGCACTCTGCCCTATTTTTCGTATATAAAAATTGAAAAATAAAAGTTAGTGGCATACAAATTTACCAAAGATTTAGCGTTCTACCTTTCTTATCTAAATCTGTTCTGAAGGAATTCAAAACAACAGGATCGAGTTGAAAAAGACCTTTGCTTATGTTGAAGTTATTTGTTAGTTGGATAATGGCAGACTCAAGAATATTTCCATTAACAATGTTGCTAGAGTGAAATAAAACTGAAGCATTATTCCAATCAATACAGTGGGATAACTCTGACAAATGGACAAAAAGGGCACTGGACAACTGTCCTGTTCTAACGGAATATTGATGCTGTTTTATACGTGTGTGCAAATCCTTTCCCGTCTGACCTATGTAAAGGAATCACATTGTTTACAACCAATTTTATAGATAATGCCTGAATTATTGGTAGGGCTATTTTTTACTATGATATTTTTCACAATATTGTTATATGAAAATACTACATTAATATCCAAAAGTTTAAATACATTAGCAATGCCTAAAAAGCTTGGGAAAAATGGAAGTACTAAAATATTTTTTGACAAAGTACGAGTGTTATTATTGACGCGATAGAAAGTTCGTTTTGTCTTGTTGAGACAAGATTCCATAAACGCAGATGGATAACACAGATCACTTCCAATACCGTTGATTTTTTCTAATTCGGCATCGATGTATTCCGGACTGGCGATATGGGCGCGGAGATTTCCAGTATAAATTTGTATATATATATTTTTTTTTTTATCTATAACATTGGTTGGAAACAATTCTTTTAATCTTGTGCTAAAAATCGATAATTCACTGGCCAACAAAATGAAACTTTTTTTCCTCATCACAAACATGATCACACTTTTCTTAATGCATTTTTCGCGCTGATTCCGAATCTGGTTTTATTTCTTTTCTAGCACGTATAGTTATATAGATACACTGGTTTTGATATTTTTAAGTTTTTGATATTGCTATAAGAAAATTTAGGGATGTATATATCACACTTAGGAATGCTAAACAACAAATACATCATATACCTTATTCAATGTACTTATAAATAAAGAATATATACATTATTTTATTAAAAGCGCTGTGAGTGTGATTTCCTTTTGTAAATTTGGCCTGGATTGTCACGATACAGCATCCAACAATGGTACGTCATCATGCTTTCATTCCAATATCCTTGGTAGCGCTTCTCCATCATCTGAATATCTTGATGGAAGCGCTCTCCTTGCTCGTCACTCACTGCACCAAGGTTTTCAGGAAAGAAATCTAAGTGGGAATGCAGGAAGAGAATTTTTAACGACATTCGACACTCCATTTCTTTGAAGGCATCAAGGAGGTTCTTGACTCCATCCTTATACGCAGGTGACTTGTTGCTTCCAAGAAAGTTTTCACATATCCATTTGAACGCCAGCCAAGCTTCAATTCCAGCGGACTTAGGACTTTTTCAATTCAGTGTCATTCAAAACCTCCCTTATTTGTGGCCCAACAAAAATTCCTTCCTTCAATTTGCTGCAGTAACCTTCGGAAATTTCCTTGAAAGGTATTGGAACCCTTCAGAATTGACTTTACCCATTGCTTTAACAAAATTCTTCATTAAACCAAGTTTAATGTGAAGAGTGGCAGATAGATCTTTTGGGGATCCACTAAAGGGACAGACTGGACATTGCTTATCCCTGGGACATATGTATACCTAAGTGGCCAGTCACTTTTGGTGTAATGTTCTATAGTGGCGCGACTGTCCCACAGGCAAAGGAAACAACAAAATTTTGTGAATCCTGACTGCATACCCATAAGCATTCCTATAACTTTTAGATCTCCACAAACATTCCATTGATGACTGTCGTATTTGATTGCCTTAAGTAGTATATCCATATTGTCATATGTCTCTTTTAGATGGACGGAATGGGCAATGGGGATGGATGGCATTATATTACCATTATGCAAAAGAACTGCTTTCAGGCTTCTCTGCGACGAATCAATAAAGAGGCGCCACTCAGATGCCACATACGTCTGAGATATGGCTGTAAATAGTCCATTGATGTCATGGCAATAACAGAGAGGACCGTCTACTGAAAAGAATGCTGTTAATTCAAAATTCCGCTTTCGGTAGTAACTAATATGAACATTGTTCTCAAGTAAATTGTTCTCCTTTAGTCTTCAGGCGAGAAGCTCTGATTTCCTTTAGACAGCGATAAGTCTCTAACAAGATCATTCAACTGTCCTTGGGTTAACTTATTAGGCTCTAAATGTCTACCTTCAAAAGTGTACTCTGGTTCTGTAGATGGTCTGGAAACGCCAGTTGCACCTTCATCACTTTCCATGTCATCTATGATAGAATCTAGCCTATCACTTGGGGGAATTGGAATGGGCAATGTTTCATCATGTTTACTGGTCTACGTGCTGAATCCAAGTTTGGATATACAATCTGGTGTTTGTTCTTGGCAGAAAACCCCATTAAGTTTACACTACAAAAATAACAGTCTTCATGATGATCTCTCGGCTCCCTCATATCATGGGTATGGCAAATGGCATTGAAGCTTTCTTTTTGTTAAGCCAATCACGTAATCCATTTGAACAGCCAGAACAGATTTGATGTGGCGCCCATGGTTTATCTTGGTCACCTAGATGGCAACCAAAGTATAGCTTGTATATTTTCTTAATGTCGGTTGTAATACTTCGTCGCTGTGTTTTAGTTGTCAACTGGCCGCATACGAAACAGAACTTGTCGGGGTCATTCTTACATTGTCGAGGCATGTTGACTGACCTGAGCAAACTATAAATTCAAAAAAAATGTACACCAACTTGACACAACAAGTTCTTGGACTGGACTGATCTTTGACACAAAGCACGGCATTGTTGCCTGAATCACAATGCTGCTAGACGTAAAAGCTCACACCTGAAATACATAAGATGTATAATTAAGATAATTGAAATAAATAATATGAATAAACTAAAAAAATAATAAAATAAACACAATCAAATGTTGAAATATTAGTATTTTGCCTATTTAAAATGGTTAAATCTGTGTAGTTATATATATGCCTTCATTTTGAAAACTATACGTGCTAGAAAGAATCTGAATGCAGTTTTGGAATCAGCGTGAAAAATGCTATCCAGCCACCACAAATTTTACTCTGATGAAAAATCTTTGTTGACCAGTGTAATTGTTCAAATTTTTTTTTTTATACAAAAAGAGCAGAGTGCTAAAACCCGGGCAGATTTCCAGTATAAATTTATATATATATATATATATATATATATATATATATATGCATATAACTGCAATGACCGCGCAGTATATAAATGAATAGAAACGACATAAGTGTTAAGGAACGTTTCTGCACATGAGGAGGAGAGATAACGAATAATGAAAAATGAGGCGAACCGCCCGGGAATCGAACCCAGGGCCTTCCAATTGCCGGTTGGACGCTCTACCATTATGCTACGGACCTCACTCAATCACAAATCGAAATTCTCCCACATAGGGCAGAAACCAATGCCCTGAGAGGGCACCCTCGCAAATCGTGAATATGCGCATATAACTGCAATGACGCGCAGTATATAAATGTCGTTTCTATTCATTTATATACTGCGCGGTCATTGCAGTTATATGCGCATATTCACGATTTGCGAGGGTGCCCTCTCAGGGCATTGGTTTCTGCCCTATGTGGGAGAATTTCGATTTGTGATTGAGTGAGGTCCGTAGCATAATGGTAGAGCGTCCAACCGGCAATTGGAAGGCCCTGGGTTCGATTCCCGGGCGGTTCGCCTCATTTTTCATTATTCGTTATCTCTCCTCCTCGTGTGCAGAAACGTTCCTTAACACTTATGTCGTTTCTATTCATATATATATATATATAATATATATTTTATCTATAACATTGGTTGGAAACAATTCTTTTAATCTTGTGCTAAAAATCGATAGTTTTTCCTTATAAATTTGTGTGCCCCCTTCCACAATCCTTTAATTTTGTTTTTCCGTTTATTGTATATATATATATATATATATAGTTTTTTTTGTTTTTTTCTGTAACCTATATATAGGTTGTAACTCTTTATGTACTTCAGTGTTCCTGAGGATGTCATTAGACGAAAGCGCTTGAGCACCATCTGTGTTTCCTTTCCTTCGTGGTTTTATTCATCATAAATACTTTTCACGTGTTACTTTCGTGAAATAATTTTCATATATATATATATATATATTTATATATATTATATAATATATAATATATATATATATATTATATATTATATATATATATATATATATTAGGGTGGAGTGAAATTTTTTTTTTTATTTCAAAATGCTTGGGGTCGGGAAAGTTGCGTATTTATGTGAAACGTACTGTGTGAAATTTTTGTAATCGTACGACGATAATTAAATTGTGCACACTGAACTCAAAGTTTTAAAAAATTGGTAAAATTACACACGTACTGTGTGAAATTTTTGTAATTTTGTTAAACTGAAAATAAAAATGGCGAAATTTTAGTAATTTTGCCAATTTTTAAAAACTTTGAGTTCAGTGTGCACAATTTAATTATAGCCGTACGATTACAAAAATTTCACACGGTACTTTTCACATAAATACGCAACTTTCCCGACCCCAAGCATTTTGAAATTAAAAAAACAAAATTTTCACTCCACCCTAATATATATATATATATTATATATATATAATATATATGTCTATTGTTACGATATGTTTATTTTATTTATTACATATATTTGAATATGTAAATAAATCATGTTTCAGTTAGGGTTTAATTTTATTTGTGTGTGTGTGTGTGTGTTCGTATGTACAGGAAAAAGTCCTAAGCTCCGCCCACTGTAAGATTAATCAAAGGGTCACGTGACTCCTACTGCTACCTGGGCATATCTCTACCCCTGCGTGCTCAGTTGACCGCTGCAAGCCCTGGATCTCAGACGTATATTTGAAGAATTCTCACGTAGACGAAAAATAGTGATTGCGTGTTCGACGTTTATGAAGCAATATTCGGTGAAGTCGGAAGATGTGGTGAATACTGAAGGACGGCCTAGCCCCCCTCCTTTGAGACTTTTAAGGCTACATTGAACCGTGCGAAGCTTGAGGAACAAGATGTTCAAATACTCTATGAATATTCTGGCGAGAGCAGTGCCGGATTTCGCGGCACAAACGATGTAATGGACTACGTTGTAGGGCTAAACTGTATAAAAGCGTAAATATACCGTGAAGTGAAAGAAAAAACGTGTGCAGAAGAGAAGCAACGGGTATGGGTAGTGAGTCTTGTTGACGAGTGGTATGACAGGCGGTATTATGTCTTGTTGCATCATTAGTCCAGGCAATCTAGAGCAAAAATAGCTTCAACCTGGGCAAAATTGCTTCAGAAGCTTTCTAAACTGTTTCCAGCTCAGGAACCATTGCAGAATAACATATCCAAAATCCGACGAAATTGGACCCCGGGAACACCCCCAAAAATGAAATTCAAAATGGCGGACTGGCAGTTTCCTACGAAATACAATAAATTTTAATTTCGCTTTGTAGAGAGAGTTATGACGTTTTTCTTGATCAGTAAAATGTTTTAAAACACATTTTCGTTTCTAAATTAACCTATATGACACTAAAAATTGTATTAGGCGGCTAGTATTAAACTATGACGTCACGTAATGTAAATAAAATATACTGTATGGAGTGTATGTGAGAATGGACATTGCTACATCTTTATAAACTTATATTATATACAACTCTTTAATTCCTACTACCCACTATCAAATCTGCGTATTTGTGCTTGTCATTTTCTTTAAAACTGTTATTATGTACTCCTTTTAAATACTGCAACACAGTTTATTAATTTGTGTTTTCTGTTTCAGACTGACTCGGTGTACGGCTGACTCGGTGTGCGTCCGCCTTCAAGAATGCAGACCCCTGAAGAATTGTGCGTGATTTGTAAGGAGAAATTGGACAGCGGACAGGAAGTGGTTCACATCTCGCAAAAAGGAGCAGATGGTATAAATGCATCCAGCCGCAGCCGTGGAAGCGATGTTGTTGCAACAGCTGGAATAAGTGTTCACGTTGTATGTAGGAAAAGGTTTACGGATAAAAAGACCATTGAAATAAAGAAGCGACAGACCGCAGCCGAGGCAATACCAAGGAAAAGTGCTCGTTTTCATGAATACGCATTTTCCAGTGCTACTCACTGTTTGTTTTGTGATACCTTTGTGGACTTTTTTTCCAAACACAAACCAAAATCAGAGCATGTCAAAATAAGAACTACAGAGTTCTCCGAAACCATAAAAAGGTGCTGTGAAAGCCGCTGCGATGAATGGTCGTTTAATGTAAAAGGCCGTCTGGAGTATTATCTTCGTGATCTTCCTGCTGCAGATTGTGTCTACCATCACACCTGCAGCGTAAATTTTCGAAGTGGAAAAAACATTCCTCGCGCATACTCCTCCGACGATCATGATTCGAAGAAAGGGAGACCAACTAATGAAGAGCAACACCAAGCATTCCTTCAGACCTGTGCTTACCTGGAAGAGAATGATGATGAACAACTGTTGATTGGAGACCTAATTTCCAAAATGGAGGAATATCTTCAAGGAAGTCAGAGCTCTGTCTACGAACGCAGGCACATGAAGAGAAAGCTTTTAGAACGTTACGGAGACAAGATCATAATATCAGGTGAAAGTGGGAAGGCAGATGTAGTAACACTACGAGAGACAGCTAATGAAATTCTTATAGATTATCACAAAAAGTCGAAAGAATGTGATATAGATATAGAGCTACAGAAGATTTACCTAGTAGAAGCTGCTGCAAAAATAATCAGAAGTGATATCAAGTCTGTCGACTCGCCTAGAAAAGATGTGTATCCATCTCCAAATGACATCACTGCAGAAAGTGCTCTTGATTACATTCCCAACAGTCTGAAATTGCTATTATCAAAAGCATTTGCGGGACAGGATGCTTCAAGAAAAATAGGTGCAATTGGGCAGAGCATTATGCAAGCAACCCGTCCTAGAGGATTACTATGTCCACTACAGATCGGTTTGTCGGTTCAGCTACACCACAACTTTAGGTCAAGGTACCTTATTGACGTTCTCCATCAGCTGGGTTACTGTTCGTCGTATGCAGAAGTAACAAGATTCGAAAGAAACGCGGCGCTGGCAAGTGGGTCTGGCTCTTTTACTGTTGATGAAAACACTGCAGTCCTTCTAGCAGCAGATAACGTCGATCATGATGTCTGCACTTTGGATGGGAAGAATACCTTTCATGGAATGGGTATGATTGCCGCAATAACTCCGAAGATCAAGATCCACCCTTCTATTCACAGGCGTAATGTTGGTGACAATGACATTAAGAAGATTGCAACCGTTGACATTAGGGAATATAGACACGCGAGAAGCATGTTGAGGGACATCTCATTCCGCGAACTTCCAGTACCACACTGCCACCATAAGTCGACTTAGTCTTCTCTGGCAGATATCTTCAGCAGAAGATCAGGTCCAAGTTGTCCGGAACAATGCAGGCAATTCACGTTGGATCAAGTGTCTCACATCCAGGTGTGGCGTCGATCACGTTCCTTCCCATCATAGATATGTCGCCAACTGACATGACCTGCATATTTTCGACATTACTATATTTGAGAAGATAGCACGCGATCAAAAGTCCCATGCATTATTACCTTTGATCAGCCTTTGTTCTGGAAAGCTTCCCAATCATCAATGAACAGAGAGACCTGCAGGACATTGTTTTAATGCTGGGATCATTTCACACTCTGATGAATCTTTTGGGAGCAGTCGGTACTCTATGAATGGTTCAGGATTGTCTGAAGTACTTCAAGAAATATACGGACCAAATGCCGTGCAACACATGATGTCTGGAAAAGCTGTTTCAAGAGCGATACGTGGTCATATGATAGTAGATAAAGCTCTTAGTACCTTACTAGTCGCAGACGTTTTCCCTCGTAATGAAGATGGAACTCCTCATGACCTCCATAAGGAAGCTTGTGACCTGCTCGACGATGTTATGACCGCCAAACAATCAGTTGAGGATGTGGAATCTTCGAATGCATTGTCTCAGATTGCTACCACTTTGGATGCGAAGAAAACTGACCTACAATCTACTTCGCAAACAAGTCAACTCTGGTTGGAATATCAGCGAATGATCAACATTGCACGTTCCTTGATAACAGCAGACAGAACCGGCTCGTGGGATTTGTACTTGCAAGCTATGCTGGAGACCATCCCCATAATTGCAGCAGCCGGACATCACAATTACCTGAAATCGATATACCTGTACCTGCAGAAAATGTTAAGTTTGCCTTCTGAAAATCCAGCCGTTAACAAAATGTTCCAGGAAGGTAAGTTTGTGGTAAGAAGAAGCGACAGATTATGGGCCGGACTCGGCACAGACCTGGTGATAGAACAAGTACTAATGCGTTCCCTGAAAAGCAGAGGCGGACTGACACGCGGAAGTGGATTTACAGACATCCAGACAACGTGGCTCTTTTCTATGCCTCTGTATTCCACTTATAACTTAGCAATGCAGGAATACACCAGAGTTTTGTTGGAAAGTAGTGAACAGCACAAGGAAATGAGGGGAAGTAGACAAATCAGGGACAGTAATGACATGAAGAAAGTACTTGAACGTCTGGAATCCTTATCCCCATTCCATTCTACCTCGGGTCTCTGCAACATTGTAACAGGGCTAACTGCTGATCCTGGAGTTAACGTTCATCAATTGCATTCAATCGGTACGAACATTGTCGTAAAAATGATTGGGAAACAAGCCTTTACATATTCTGCCAAAAGATCTGACAAAGTGAAAACACTAGATCTGCTTCTGCCGTTGTGATCACTGATGCTTCAGATATAGAAGTAGATCCTGCACTACTGTTTCAGAGAATGATGACTGTTGCCACTGGCGGAGACATGAATCTTGAAGATGTCATGTGTTTCGAACTGTGTGCATATCCTCCTGCATTGTTCGAATCACGAAGTATCTTGAGGAAACCCGATAAGTCTCAGCTAGCTCATGCAATAATCAAATACACTGACACTTTACGCATGGAAGAAGTTCAAGAAATTCAGTGCACAGACCAGTACGTATTCGATGGCGGATCTCTACTACATCGTGTTTCCTGGCGTCAAGATGAAACATATGACAGCATCGCCAACTCATATGCCGATTTCACTCTGAAAACATATGGAAAAGCAATCATTGTTTTTGATGGCTACAGCAGCTCTCCTACGATCAAGGACATGACCCACATGTACTGTTCACAACGCAGATGGGGATGCTGATGTGGACATCGTTCGTGCAGCAGTTTCCTCATCAGAAAATGCAACTACAACAGTAATAGGGGAAGACACCGACTTGCTGATTCTCCTTCTGTACCATGCCAAGGACAGTGGTTTCAAGTTGTACTATCGCAGCGATATAAGACGGGGACCATCTCCTAATCCTGTGTATGATATTCTCAGCATTCAATCATTGTTAGGCAATGACATCTGCAAGTATCTCCTGTTTGTGCATGCTTTCACGGGCTGTGATAGCACATCCAGAATTTTTTCGATCGGTAAGCCAAAGCATTCAACACTGATGAAGGTGGCTGAACTCCGTTCAGTTGCAAATACATTCTGTTCTGATTGTTGCCAACACTCTGACATTGAAGCCGCTGGAAGAAAGGCAATGCTTCTGTTGTATGGCTGCAAAACACTTGAATCCACTAACGCACTACGTCATCGAATGTTAGTTGAAAAGGTAGCTACAGCTAAATCTTTTGTTACACCCGAACGTTTGCCACCTACCGATGCGTCCACAAAGTACCACAGCTTTCGCACATACTTTCAAATACTAATCTGGAAGTCTACAGAAGAGAAGATCGATGCAGAACAGTGGGGTTGGTATGTAAAGAATAATTCCTACTACCCTACAGCCTGCGACAAGCCACCAGCTCCAAATTATCTACTCAACATGATCCGCTGCTCCTGCAAGACGAAATGTGCTACTTCAAGATGTGGATGCAAGCGTAATGGAATGCCCTGTTCAGCCGCTTGTGTCGAGTGCCAAATCAGTGGTTGCGATAACAACCCAAGTACCGGTAATCTATCCGATGATAGTGATGAAGAGGATTAATTTCTGTATGTTTGTGACCAGGTTACACTTCTTCTGTAATGAACATAACTTGAAACTGGGAAAAAAATAATTGTTGTATTATTGATTATAAAATCTGTAAAAAGCTATATAACATTATATTTGCGTAATAACTGGTTGTGTTGTATATTGTTGAATTATTTAAAACATTACAACTGAAAGAAAAAGCATAAAATGTATCTCTATAAATAAAAGCGTAAATTATATATTTTTTTTTCGTAGGAAACATCCAGTCCGCCATTTTGAATTTCATTTTTGGGGGTGTTCCCGGGGTCCAATTTTGTCGGATTTTGGATATGTTATTCGGCAATGGTTCCTGAGCTGGAAACAGTTTAGAAAGCTTCTGAAGCAATTTTGCCCAGGTCTAACTACAAATTGCCTGGACTACATACCGAGTACTTGTACCCTGCGGCTGAGAATGTAAACCTTGTCATCATAGACAAGCTAAAATACTTTTACCACTATATTCATATATATCATGACGAAGTTCGCAGTGAGGTTGTGGCTAAAAGCCTGTGTGAGTTTTTAATAGAATTTAGAGATGAGTATCGACTGTTAAACAAAAAGGCTAAACACGGGCACATGTTTCTCTCAAATAGTGAGCCGGATTATTAATAAAAGGTGTTTAGTTTGTGGAAATGAACAAAAATGTCTAGTGCGTATTCCGATAAAACATTAAAACCGATATTGCCCCATGTATCGGGAAATTGCCCGGTATAATGGGTACAAGTACTCGCATGATTCTTTCATGCTGGAACAAACCCGTACACGAAACATTAACGCTTGGTATGACTCACTCCTCCACACCTGTCTCCGAGCCAAACCGCGCACCGGTTGCTCATAGTCATCTTAGAGCTTGACCGGACAGGACGTGCATTTTCACAATAGAAAACGATGGAGCTTCCTTTGAGCAGCATTCTCAATGCCGTATACGACGTGTCCGTGACGAAGTCATTGCGTGTGTTCAGACGTAAAACCGGTGCCATTAACTATGTACTTGAAACGACTTGTAGACAAACAAACTCTGGTAAACGTAATGTTGTTTATTTAAGTGTTGAGGAGATGAATAGTCTTCGTGATAGTTAAGCAGTGGGGTGAGGATCGTTATAAAATACCTGCAGATGTAGGTACAAGAAGAGAACAGATTAGTGATAGCCCCTCATATGCCATTGTTTGTACGTTGTGTATAAATAACGATCAGCTATGCATTGATATACGACTGATGTGGAAGAATGCATCTGATAATAACGTTCTTGTCCCCACGCGAAACCGCTTGATCCTCGACAGAATGTTTGAAATCGTCGGTTTCCGCAAGCTAAAGCCTATATTAGACGCACGTGTTACGGATATGCTTATTTTGATACGGGTCTTGAATACGCATACACCACTCTGCTCGACGGGTTTACCGAATGTAGGAATGAACATGGCGAGAATGGTCTAGAGCTGGATGTTTATTTAAAAGGTTTAGACTCTTCGAAATATCATGAACTTTGGTACAAAGGACTTGAGCGGTACAGGGCAGAGCTCGCCTACAACGTTCACCCTGAAGAATTGTATCTTTATATAATGAGCAGCTGTCGTTACGACTTGGATTATTTCAACTGCCGCTATACATTGTGAAGATATGTTCACGATTGAAAAGCTCGGATCGGTAAGGAAAAACCCTCGATTGGAAAGGAGTGTTTATAAACTTGAATTTAGTAATGATATTGTGGCTAACGGCGCCCTCTTTGTGCGTGCTTTTGATTGTATTCTGGCCGTGTTTAAAGATAATTTGCCATCCAATTGTAAAGTGGGCACAAAAATAGTATTGAACGAATTGAAGGCCCTTTAAATCGAGTATAGGCACCCGCACACCTTGAGTGGTGAAATAATACAAAATCGTATTTATTGTGTAGTGCAAAGCAACAATGATGACAATGTAGACTCGATAAGTGCGAGTTTAGTATTTTAGTTAAACGCGGTAGAACATAAAGTGTATGTATTTTTATTTTATATAAATTTTGCTGCTTATATATATATTAATGGGTATATAATTTTATCCTGTACTATTATTATTTTTTATATAATTTTGCTGTTTATATATATATTAATATATATATACACAGGGCCGGATTTACTTGCTTGTGGGCCCTAGGCCAAACCTTATCAGTGCCCCCCAAAAAAAAATATTATATATATATATATCGTAATATTGTAATGTAAAAAAAAAAAGAATTACAACATAATGTAACACATCAATAATTTTATTCAAATTAGTTTTATATCATGTACAACTTATTCTTACACAAAGAATAATGGAAAAAAAACAGTCAAATTGAAGCATAATAAATTTTGCAATAAGAATTACAACATAATGTAATACATTACACATTAATAATTTTTAATCAAATTAGTTCCATATCAAGTACATCAAAGTAAATCAAGTTCCATATCATGTACATCTTACACATAGGAATAATGGAAAAATACAATGAAACTGAAGCATAATAAATTTTGCAAGCACAACTATGTGAAGTTCAAAATGACTTTTTCCTGCTTTTTTCTATGGCAAATTTGTCAATGATACTGTTTGTGTCAAGGGATTGTAGGAGGTCCCCAGTGGGCCCCCAGTTACTGGTGGGCCCTAGGCCAATGGCCTATGTTGCCTATTGGAAAATCCGGCCCTGTATATATATATATATATATATATAAGTATGTATTTGATCATACATATATAAAAAAAAATATATATATATATTCTCCTGTACTAATATTATTATTTAAGAATGTATATATATATATATATATCCTTCGTTTAATGTGTGCATTTTTGCTGTATATTATTTTTGAATGTATATTTGAGGGGTCGCTCGTCTTAAGATACCTAAGCGCCACCACAGGCGAAAACGTGTTTTTGATGGATATCACTTATTTTCACCCTTCCTCTATCCCATGGTTTGGGTTATAATGACCTTACGACATTAGAAGTATGGTTGAAAACCTTATGAAGCGAACTACTTTTTTTACCTCTATCGCCAGCCAAAAGTTCACCCAAAGTTCGGCATAATAAGAAAATAAAAAAATAAAAAAATATATATATATAAAATATAAAACATGAAAATCTATTCCAAAAACTCATCAACATCTTCATTAGCATACTTAGAACTCTAATTTAGCCAAAAATGAACGTTGTAGCTCAATTAATAACAGATACTATTGCGAGAATATTGTTGAACTTTGGAGGTGATTTCTGGCGAATTTTAATTTTGGCGCCTGGGTACCTTAAGACGCGGGACCCCTCATTTATTTCCTATATATTTCATGAATTATTTCCCTTAACTCGTCTAAATAAACAGAATGATGTAATGGTGTTTTATTTAATTCTTTTGGTTGTATATATAAACGATATTAAGGAATAACTGGAGAGATGGGAATATATATATATATATACAGGGCGTCCCAAAAAAATGTATACACACTTTAACAGCTGATAGCTCAATTGATGTTTCTTTCTTTCCAAGTTAAACCCATTAGAATTAATAATGGCAGTCAGACTAAGCTTTGAACAAAGGAAATTCATTCTAAAATGCTACTGGAAGTGTGAAAACGCAGTTGAAGTGCAAAGACAGTTTAGGAGGGAGTTTCAAACAGATCCACCAACGCGACTTACCATCACTCGAATTAGAGATAAGTTTGAAGCCGATGGAACTATTCAGAATGTCCACAAGAAGCGTTCCGGAAGACCACGGACATCGACAAGCCCCACAAAGCAAGAAGAGTACTGGAAACGTATCACCAAAGTCCAAGAAAATCTGTGCGGCAAGCGAGTCGTGAGGTAGGAATTTCAGAATCGTCTGTCCAACGCATTTGAAGCGCTGTCAATGGAAAAGTTACATTCCAAGATTAGTCCATGCTATTAATGAAGATGATCCGGACCGAAGAGTGGAGTTTGCGAGTGGTACTTGGCACGATGTGGATGTGGATTGGACGAAGGGGTTTCGTAGAATACCCTCCGCGTTCACCAGACCTCACACCACTAGACTTTTTTTATGGGGATACTTAAAAGACAAAGTCTACGCTATAAAACCTGCAACATCGCTGAATTGAGAGCAGCCATTGAACGAGAATGCACACAAATACCAAACGAAATGTTTCGTGATGTTTGCGATTCCATTGCTTCGCGTTATCAGCAGTGCCTGGACCAGAACGGTCAGTTTGAAAACAGGCGTTGACAAAACAATTAAATATGTCTGTAGATTCTATTACATTTTGAAAATGAAATGTATTTTAATAACACTGCCTTTATAAGTATTTAAAGTGTGTATACATTTTTTTGGGACGCCCTGTATATATATATATATATATATATATATATATATATATATATATATATATATATACCAAAGGGCAGGTTCGCCTTCTAAGCCGACTGACAGATTTCTAAGCCAACTGTCAAGAATGTCTCCAAATAAATAGTGCAATCTGGCAACTGAAAAGTTAATTAATTATATATATATATATATATATACATACACCTGTCTTCTAAGCCAGATTAAACCAACTGGCGGATTTCGAGTTCTAAGCCAAGTGACAGACAAAACAGTCAAGTTCAAATTTGGTTTAATCCCCCCAAGTACTTATGTCACTCAGGTCTAAGCTTATAAGAGAATGAGACTCCTTTAATGTAAATGTTTCCTAGTTAGGCCCTAGGTTGTAGACCTAATTAGGCTTGATTAGCTTAGGCTTAGGCTTAGGCTAGACCATTTAGCCTAATTCTGCAATTTTTTTAAGTAAGGTTAAGGTTTGTAAATTCCCACACACGGACCACCAATGCGAAAAATGCTCTGTATGAATTTGGTCCCAATTAACCCCCCCTTATTTCTCCAGTTTAACTATAGAGTAGATCAAGTCTAGCCTAGAGGGGTCCAGCCTAGAGATTCCGGAAATGGTCCAGGCGGGCAGATAAATTGAGGTCCACGTAGGATTCCTCACCAGATTATGTTAGGGCAATCTACCTTCACCTTTGTTAAGCTATGAGTTGATGCTGGGTCTTAGGCCACATGTAGGCCTAACTTGTCTGACCCAGCTTAATTTAATGTGATTAACTTACTGGGGTAAAAACTCAATTAGTCCTTATTTTAGTTATTGGAGTCTCTCCCTTCTCCGGTTGTGTAATTGTCGAGAGCGTACTTGCTGGTACGTCCTCTCGCCCCGTTCTTCGTTTTCGTTCTCCGTTCTCCTCTTCGCGGGGCTTTTTTCACCAGCGTTGTCTGGTTTTTTTTCCTCGGTTGGTTGAGCGGTAATGTATCTATTACCGAGCACGCTCCTCCCCAACAGTATAATAAATACTAGTGTGGAGAATAACTCTGGTGAGCAACCAATTGGTTTCATCCACCCAGTTATTGACATAAAAGGAATTTATAATTGTTAGATTAACTACCTACCTACTCAGTGAACCATTTTCGTTACCTCCCAACTACCCACTCATCAGTTTTCCATATAAACACTGCCTTTATAAGTATTTAAAGTGTGTATACATTTTTTTGGGACGCCCTGTATATATATATATATATATACACCAAAGGGCAGGTTACGCCTTCTAAGCCGACTGACAGATTTCTAAGCCAACTGTCAAGAATGTCTCCAAATAAATAGTGCAATCTGGCAACTGAAAAGTTAATTAATATATATATATATATCAGTGGCGACTCGTGACATTTTTGTTCAGGCATGCAATGTTATGGAATGGAAGAAAAACATCCGCCTAACCCTCTTGCCCAAACTTTGCATATTGTTTACATAGAACTTAGCAAATTAAAGGTGTTTTACAAACTTTTGGGGACCTCTTTGAAGGAAAGTTCATTTAATGTTAGGCTTAAATATGCGAAACAAAATAGACATATTTATATATAGTATTACCGAATTGATCTAAAGAAAAAGATACAAATTTAAAATTTACCTTAAATAATTGTGAAGCATTATTTGAATTGAAATTCTGCTCTCCTAGTTTTCCTGCAAATTCTTCGATGACCAAATTGTAAAAGTACTCTCGATTCTCCATAAGCTTCTTGAGGAAATTTTTTTCAATTGAAATTAAGGCAAGATTAGATAGCCTTTCTTCACTTTGGAACTCCGTAAATAACTTTTAATTCTTTTAAGCGCAGAAAATGATCGCTCAACACTTGCTGTCGATATTGGTATAGTTAGAATCAAATTCGTCAATTTATATATTTCCTTAAGACCTTTGTGCATTTCGCTTTCCAGTAGATATTTTAGGAGTTCAGCAACATTCTTTTTGGCAAAAGATTTGTGCGAATATAAAACACACATCAGAACGGAGACGAGGAAACTCAAAAAATGAATTGTAGCTTCTTTTCAAAGATTCAAAAGCTCTCTCTGGGAAAGTAACATCATAGAACTCAAATTTTTTGCAATCTAAAAGCTCAATGATTCCAATTTTTCCATTGAACTGAAACGCTCTTTCATTTGAAGAAGTATATTATCGAATATTTCATGAAATAGTTGACTATACTTCTCTTGTGGAGAAAGACTTTTACATACAGGTTCACCACATCTTTCTGTTATCAAGTCCCACTATCTGCAAATTTTGTATCCCTTATTGTTTGATTTTTTTCATAGTGCTTTCAACGGTGATTGAGCTATACACAATATCCATAGATTTTGTTTGCAGCACATTAAATAGATATTCAGTAAAAGGAAAAATTGAAGAAAATACTTCTAATAAAAAATTAAAATCGAAAGTATCGATACCAGCAAGCAATCCGCGTGCACTATTTTTTGTTTTTTCATCAAATTTCTTGGGTTTTCAAGAATGCTTTTTAAAAGATCTATTATATCTTCTTTATTTTCTTAACTCTTTCAACTAGACGAGATGAATAGTTCCACCGCGTTTGAGCCGTTTAGGGAAACGCTTTCCAACAACTTTGTCAAGCATTGAAGTTCGCTTAGTTGAACTGCTGAAAAAATGATGACAAACTTCCTAATACTGAAAAAAATTATTACATTCGGAAATTTCAGCGACAGCTTGGGATAAAACAAGGTTAAGTTTATGGGCGTAGCAGTGAAGAAAATAGCCTCTGGTACAGTTTCTCTAATCTTTGTTTGTACTCCATTAAGATCGCTCCCCATAACAGCAGCACCGTCGTAGGTTTGAGCAACTAATTTTTTCAAACAGCCCAGTTCACCTAGTTGCCTTATAGATAAATCAGAAATCGCTCCTGCACTTCTATCATTGCTGACGTCATTGAATTTTATAAATCGTTCACAAATCTCTCCATGTTTATTAACATAACGAACAACAGTAAGAGTTGAGAAAACAGCTGACATCAGATGTTTCATCTAATAAATCGCCACATACATGCAGTCGATAAGCTCACGTTTTATTTGTTCTAACATAACTGCACTAATAGATTGAATTATGTCATTCTGAATAGCAGATGATGTTCCCTTAAAAACAGTCGCAGTTTTTAAATGGTTTTGAAGCTTTTCATCGAATTCTCCCATACAAAATACCATTCAATATAGTTACCCCTATTGTCAGCGTTTTCTTCTTCATTGTGACCGCGAAATGCTAATTCTTGCATACCTAAAAAACATGTTATCCTAATCAAACGTTTCAAAATTTCTCGATTCTTATTAACTTCTTCGTTATGTCTGGAAATGGCAACTGATTTCTGCTTGTCGAGTATTAAATCAATTCTTTCTGACTTTCCAAATGTTTAAGATCAACAAATGCATTTATGTGAGCAAGAGATTTTTCATGGCGAGAAATTGCAGTATGTAAATTGTTTAAATCGTCGTATCCACGACTAACAGAATTTGAATGCACCTATAAAAACTGAATGCATGCCGTATTATTTTCATTAATTAAAAAAAAATCAGAACAAAGCTTTTAATTATTTTTAGTAAAAATATTAAGTAAATTTTCTAAGCATTTTTAAAACATATTGCCTTTTGAATTTAGCTATGAGGCTCAAAAAAATATCTTATGGATAGTGAGAAGTCTCCTTAAAAATTGCCCAAGGCAAGGCGGTGTAAAAAATCATGTCTTATTTCACTAGACAATTAAGAACATTTTTCTGTACCCAGACTGAATTAGTGAATGCTTTAGCTACAAGTATTTCGATCTGTGTACAGAAAATGTTCTTAATTGTCTAATGAAATAAGACATAATTTGTTTACACCGCCCAATAGCCAGTACATGCGTGATTGAAGCCTTAGCCTATTTTTAGTTTCTGAAAATTATTTTTGTCAATTATAATCTTTACTTACATCTGAAAAGAGAACATATTTAACGCGCATGCATTGCATGCGTTGCATTCATTAAGAATCGCCACTGATATATATATACACCTGTCTTCTAAGCCAGATTAAACCAACTGGCGGATTTCGAGTTCTAAGCCAAGTGAGGCTACTTGAGCTCTCATTATGCGTCTGCGTCTCTCAGACGATGGATGGTCTCTTCCTCTGTCTCTTAGGTTAGGCGGACTCCCCCCATCTTGCTGAGGGGTTCCCCTTTTTTTCACCCTGGGGAGGGTTGGCACTGGCACTCATATGATCAACATTGCAATTGATTTGCACTCTACCATTTTGCGGTCATATATAATTTCATTATATTTAATTTTAAATACTAAATTTTGTTTACCGTATATGATTCACAAATCACAGTTGTATGGAATTTAATAACTCTTCTTCATCTTTATTGCTTTCAACTTCGTCGTTAGATTTCTTGTATATGTCGGAATTATATTTTAACATCGATGAAGAAGGTTCAAAGTTAAAACAGCAGATGTTTCTTTCTTCCAGCATCATTTTGATGCGAAGTATAGAGGCTAAGAGATCTAAACCCATACGGTTCCTTAGTTTGGTTTTCGTTGATGTCACTCGCGAAAACACTCGCTCTACGGTAGCGTTACTTATTGGCAGCTGTACACTTTTAATGCAAATAGTGAAATGTCCTGCAAAAATAGTTCTCCTGCTGCATTTTTCATTGTCACGGCTTGGCTCCAAAATAATGAACCATCGCTTGGAGTGTCACCAGGGGGAGAAAAACACTCTTCCAGTCTACGTTAAGTAGTTGTCTCCATTGATTTTCTAGATCTTCTAGTTTTGACTGATCAGCTAGTTCCAAAGGAAGATCAGAAAAGGGAGGTCGAGTGTGACTTAAGCATACATTAGCATACGTTTTTGAAGACGCGATTCAGTGGCTCGAGACTCACAATTGAGTCACTGAGTCACGATCGACTCTGGTCGATCTGAACATCTGGTATAGTTAGGCTGACCATATTTCCTTGAGACAAAAACGGGACATTGGGATGGCAAAAAAGGGACGGGGGTTATGTAATATTCTGTATTCATGAAAAAGTAAGTACATAAACATATTGAGCTTACAATTATTCTTCAGTGACAGAACCCATACAAAAACCCATACAAAACGGTACTGTCCCGTTCAAAACGGTACGTATGGTCAAGCCTAGACCGTATAGTTATATAGTACGGCTGCGGTATACGAGTCGACCATACACAAAACATAAAAAATATACAATTTAAATTAATATGGAATTCATATTAATGTATATATTCAACTAATATATTAATATTTTATTTCAATAAAATTTATCGATTTTCAAAATAGCCCAAAATAGCATTACAATTTTTGGAAGTAGCCCAAAAGTCGCAAGTAGCCCAATCTTAAATTTTAGTAGCGCCAACCCATTCCAAGTAGCCCAATTCGCGAAAAGTAGCCCAATCTGGCAACCCTGCACAGATACTTAAAACAATCTCCATCTTCGTCCAAGGCCTTAATAAAATTGCTTCATCAAACCCAAATTTATGTGAAGCGGAGGTAAAAAAAACTTTCTTCGTGTCAACTAAACTTTTACGTTGAATGTGTTTAGAACCAGGTGTCAGGTTGACTCTGCGTGGCCATTAGGGCATATCATACTTTTCCGAGTCCGAATTTCACTCTGGCTAATATGTATTTTTATGTAAAATTTAATTCTAAAGGGGTTTCTTTTCTGCAACTTTTCCCAAAAATCGCGTTATCATGTTCAAAATTGCGGTTTTCTGTTCTATGTTGAAATACCGAATATTCAATTGAACACAACCTCATATTTTTAACCCTTTGTCGTAATTTGTTGCCATTTAGACACATTAACTTTGCTTAACTCTTACACAGGTTTAATACATACATACATAAGAAAAAAATCTACTCCATTTGAATCTTTGTAACCATTTGGACGCAGAAGGCGAAGTTCAACATTCTCTCAATAGATGGCTCTGAGCAATTACGCCAGTTATAATTGTGAAGTAGAAGTGAGTGGACGCCATTTTTTTCGGTAAGTGTTTTTTGTAATTTTCCTAAGTTTAATCACCATTATTATATTTGTTTTGACTATAATTTCATTCTAGAAGTATTAAGGAAGCTCCCTGTTTACTTTGTTTAAGTAATATTTTTAATAACTGTGAAGAAAAGACTTTATTCAAAGTTCGTTTCGAAATGGACACAAAGTTTTCATAGGGTAAATTTCTGTCTATGATAACACGTGTGTCCAATTGGATACATGAAATGAATTTTTCATTACGATTGTTTTTATGTACTGTTATATATATATATATATATATATAATATATATATATAAGAGAGAGAGAGAGAGAGAGAGAGAGAGAGAGAGAGAGAGAGAGAGAGAGAGAGAGAGAGAGAGAGAGTACTAACTACCACCCACTAATTACCTTATTAGACCTTTGTTGACTAATGGACACAAATTATTTCATTTAGAAATGTTCTTACAAAAAAAAGATTGCTAAAAATGCTTATATATACCTCCTATGCATATTTCAAGTAAAAAAATGAACCTACGCTAAAATTAAATGGTACTGAATGACAAAGGGTTAAGCTTATGTTACACCATTATTACGAATTTTAAATTAAATTTGCAATGCCAAATTCAGTTTTCTATTACCAAAACAAATATTCATTACCAAATTTAGGTTAATTTGGTAATTAAAAATGCCGGTTGGCAACCCTGATTATAACCAAAAAATATATTCCTTGTCTATATTTATGGCGAAAGAACACTAAACACACTGATATGAATTTGTTACAGATTGGACAAGAGCGAGAATAAGCACCGACTAGACGTGATGGCCGAATCTTCCCCCAAAACCAGGAAAATGTCAGGTTCAAAACTCTCGGATGTTGTGGGCCCGGGGAAGGAGTTCATTCCCAGCGAGGTGCCGACTTGGAGACCGTTCTTCAGAGAGGGATTCGTCTGCAGGAGGAAAAGTTCCTCATTCATGACATCCAAAGGTCTAAATACACTATCCGAGAGATGACTGACGAGCTGGCTTCACTCGTGATGACTCAGTGGAGGAAGTTGAAAGTAAAGTTCTCCCCGCCTGTGACAATCACAGAAAAATCGCTCTCATATAAGATCTTGTTGAAATGGAAGATGACACGTTGTGAACGGGAGAGTTAAGTCTGCTACCCAGGAGAAGAGGATGGCTGATCTGGATAAACTCTGTGAAGTCTGCGTTTGCAAGCATCAGATCTTCTTGTGCGGCTCAGAGGGGAGTGGATGCTCAGGATGCTCTCTCAAGGCCCATGTGAACTGTAACTGTCCTTTGGAGGTGAAGATTCCTAAACTGGATCTTCAGTGGCTGTACTACCAGAGAGTGAAGACTTCCGAAGCTTCAGGAATCCGGAATCCAGATGTCTTCTGTAGACTTCGAAGACAGCAGGAGACAGATCAAAGCAGCGAAGAGGAAGGAGGCTGAAGAAGCTTCTGCTGTGAAGAGGAAGAAGAAAGAGGAGGCTACTAATGAGGAGCTTCTCATGAAAGACTTTTGAGGAGGACGAAGAGCCAAACTTGGAAGAAGCTGCAAAAGAAGCCTCTGGCAATGCTGAGGCTACTGAAGCTCCTATGGACGTTCCCGCTGAAGTACCTGCCGAAACTCCAACTTCTGCTACACGAAACTACATGAAGATGCAAGGGACAGCTTCAGCAGCTTTGAGGTACAGGGTGGCAAATGTTCCGGCAGCTGCAGTTGTCACTGGCTTCCTGAACGACCTCATCAAGGTCGGTCATCTTTCCAAAGACAAGGCTTACTTGACCATAGATGGCATGAAAGTCTGGAGGGCCAAGGAGGAAGTAATGGCCTCATCAGTTGAAGCTCTCACGCAGAGGTCAGAGGAGGAGAAGATCTCTGGGATATTCTTTGATGGCAAGCAGGATAGGAACACGAAGGTGTTGAAATATGACGAAGTGACAGGGAGATTTCATCCTGGCAAAGTGATCGAGGAGCATTACACTATCACGTGGGAGCCTCAAGGAAAGTACCGCTTCCATTTCACTCCCGAGGAACCTGAGGAAGGAGAAAAGCCTGCTCATAAGATCGCTCAGGGCCTGCATGAGTGGCTTCTGGATCACGGAGCTGACAAGAGCCTTGTAATGATTGGAGGAGACTCTACCAACACCAACACGGGGTGGTCTGGAGGCGCCACAGTCCTATTGGAGAAGATGCTGGGTCGCAAGTGCCACTGGATGATCTGTCAGCTCCATGTGAACGAGCTCCCCCTGAGGCACTTAATCATCAAGCTGGACGGCCCTGTAACTCCCGGTCAGGCTTCAGTGGACCTATTGGAAAACTTCTTGAGAAAGTGAATGAACTTGAGGTCAACTTCAACTTCAAACCAGTGGAAGGAACTGAAGATATCATAGAGCTGCCAGTAGAGATAGTCAAATCTCTCTCCAAAGACCAGCACAACTGCTATCTTCTGATCAAAACCATCAAGTCTGGAAGTCTCAGTCCACAGTTGGCTGGTCTCAAGTGCGGACCTCTGAACCAATCCAGGTGGCTCACTACTGCACAGGCCATCTTGCTGTTGTGGATGAGGGAGCACGGACTGAAGGGGGAGGTGTTGAGGAGGCTCGAGGTCCTCGTGAAGTTCTGCCTTAACTTCCACTTCAAAATGTACTACGACATCAAAGTGAAGCACCACCTCAAATTTGGTCCTGCACACGTTTTTTCAAGCCTGAGGCTGCTGAGGAACCAGACTACCGAGGTCAGGAACATCATCTCTGCTGCAGTGATAAGAGGAGCTTACCACGCACATCCTGAGAACATCCTGGCTTCATTCCTGTGCGGTGAGGATGAGCATCAGAGAGCTTTTGCTATGAGCCAGATAGAGAAGATCAGAGAAGGAAGAGACTTTGGTGATACGACAGTGAGGCCCCATAAAAATCCCAAAGTCAATCTGCAAGCCACTTCACCTGAGGATCTCATGAACTGGGAATCAGAGAATATTTACGAGCCTATTTTCACCTGCAAGATGACCTTGACTGAGCTCGAAGATCTCATGAAAAGTCCACTCAAAGTGGACGCTTTCTCTGTTCATACTCAGTCCTGCGAGAGAGCTGTACAGGAAGTCTCAACTGCTTCCCAAGCTGTGTACGGTCACGAGAGGAGAGATGGGTGGGTGAGAGGCAGGATAGACCATCGGGAAATGCTCCCAGTGTTCAGATCGAAGCAGGACATACTTAAGAGCTTTTCAGGTTCGAGTGGCTAATGAAGAGGCTGAAGCCATCGTCAATGTTCATAATTGCTGAAAGTCCTCATAAGATCATAATATAAGATCTTATGAGGCCACGCTTTTCAGGGATCCAAGAAGAACAGGCGTGTAAACCTACATGTGGAGGTGGCAAGTCTCCCGCTACTCGATCAGAGTAGAGCTGGTGAGCCGCGCCTATTCTTTGAAGAAAAATTTAAATTTCTTAAGTTTTACGTGAAATCTAAACATTTTCTCATCACTCAGGTGTTGAAACACGCAAGACAGCAAGGATGAGGTCAGAAAAGCAGCTTTTAGACTAAATCATATGCAGAACAGCTGCGCGCTTTGGTTTGGGTGCCCTGAGGCTGCGTTAGGCAGCCTTCAAATCAGAAAATCGCGATTTTGACCATGAAAATGAGATTTTTCGGAAAAGTTGCAAATAATAAACCAATCTTAGAATTAATTTTTACATAGGAATACATATTAGCCACTTTGTTTTTCCAAAATTTCAACCCTGAACCCAGAGTACGATATGCCCTAGTGGCCATTCCTTTTTTAGCCATTGCTGAGTTCTTGCTCTGCTATCCCATTCACGCAAAAAACATGGAAACTTCGTATAACCTGGTTGTTGGCCTAACAACATACAAATCACTTTTAAGTCTCCACAAAGTAGCCAACCGTGTTCTTTGTATACAGAGCTGGGCAATAAATACATTGAATGTATTTAAATACTAAATACTAAATACATGGGAGAAATGTATTTAAATACTAAATACTAAATACATTTTACGAATGTATTTGGATACTAAATACAAAATACATCAATTGTATTTAAATACATTTGTAAATAAATTTTAAATACATACAAATTTGCTTGTTGAAGCCATGATACGCACACGATAAAGAAATCAACCGCTTTCGACTAAGAGTGGCACACAACTGATCGAACTGACACGTTGAAACATGAACCATGCTGTACTACACTGTCGACGCGTCGTATTGTGCTAGTACAGAACGTGTATTAAACCAGTAAAAGTATTTACATTTTTATATTTTGAGTATTTAAATACATTGTATTTAAATACTCATTAAAGTATTTAAATACATGAAAAACAATGTATTTATAAATAGTTCTAAATACACAAATGTATTTAAATACGTATTTAAATACAAATGTATTTAAATACTGCCCAGCTCTGTTTGTATATAACCTTAGCTAGAAGAAGCTCAAGATTTTCATACGTTTCCTTCAAGTGAACCGAATGAGCCACAGGAACAAGTTGCATACAAGTTACCGTTGTGAAGGAGAACGCCTTTTAGACTTCTTTTGGAGGAATTAATGAAAAGTCTCCACTCATTTGGGTCATAGACTGCAGTGCCTAGCTTAAGTATTAGTCCCGAAACATTGTTGCAATATACCATTGAATTTTCTTGAGAAAAATATTGGATGAATTCTTTTTTTTATTTCTGTACCAGTAAAATGACGTCCCGGGAGAAAGCAAGTTCTTTACACGAAATCTGGATCCCAAAATCTCTGAAGAATCCTTCGGGAGACACGAATCCCTTACCAAATCATTAAATTCACTTTGTAAACAATTGGGGTTCACCAGATGTTTCGGTTGAAAACAATCAATATCATCGTTTCCATCGTCATCAGACACCGAATCAGATGAAGTTATATCAAGAGTATTTGGTTTAGTAGGTACAGGTATACCAGGTCCATGAGCAACAGGTCTTATAGCAGACTGAAAGTTTGGATAAGAAATTTCCTTTTTATTTTTAGTATTGTAGCCTTGCACGTTACATGAACAAAATAGCAGTCATTGCTGTGATTTCTAGGCTCACGCCAGACCATTGGAATCCCAAAAGCTAAAGAATCCTTTTTACCTTTACTCCACCAGCCTAAGGTGTTCAACACAAATACTGCAAACTTTATGTGGAGCCCATGATTTGTCTTGATCCCCAAGTTTCATTCCGAAGTACGCATAGTATGCTTTCTTGACGAAGTCTGTAATATCTCGCCTTTGTTTTTTCACAGTAAATTTTCCACAAATATAGCAGAAAATGTTTGGACGATTTACACACCCTCTGGTTGCCATAGCGATAAATAAACAAATTTCAAGAGAAATATAGTCACTGCGCACCTTTGAATAGTAAAGAACTATAACCTCGCACGCACTAGACAGACTGAGTCATCTCGTGGCTTGTCAATCACTTATATACTAGCGGTGCGTTTCTCGAATGTTCTAGAAGACGCTATGACGTCACTTCTGATCTGGAAGCATTTATAGGCAGTAATTTTTAATCAAAATTTAATTGAGTCAATTTTAATGAAAATTACTTACATATGTAATATAAAATATGACAGTTTGTGAAAAATTTGTACGTGATGGCGAAAAATTAATATTATTTTCGGAATCAGCATGCAAAAATTACTATATAAGTAATAAAATATTTCGGACAACAAAACCATCGCAGGCCTGTGTTATCATTCAATGCTATAACTAAATTCAGTGTTATGACCACACATCGGTTCCAATACTTAAAATGGTTTCTTATCTTCGGGTATCCCTTAAAAATGTTAAACAGGGTGTACACAAAGTCCTTTCTCGATTATAAACTTTAATCAATTACATGAAATCCAAAGAAGATACAGTAATGCTTTGTTTTGTATGTTGCTGCATAACACCAAGTTTTTATGTTTCTCATTAAATCTCAACATGTGCAAAATTCGAGTTCACGCCATACATTCGCTAGCATATCTCTCGTGGCACTGTTGGTGTCATCGCAAATCCTTGCTCGAAGAGTGTCAATGTCAGCAACAGGAGTATGGTACACATAGTAACTTTACATGTCTCCACAGGAAGGAGTCCAGGGGCGTGATATCCGGTGATCGTGGAGGCCATGGCACCAACCCGTCACACCCACGCCATCTTCCTGGAAAAGTGGTGTTCAAGAACTCACGCACTGACAAACCCCAGTGTGGAGGCTATGAAATGATGGATGGTTGATGGTTTTCCAACTGGGGGGCTAATCCGGTAATCAAGGACTTTGACTCCGCGAACCAAACAACACATTTTGCTTTCTCTTGCGAAGTTGCCATTTTGTTTAGGTCAGTCACCAAAGGCTCCCAAATCAGGCACAACAGGATCTACAAATAAGAGAAAAAACTTGATATGTTACGCAACAACATGCAAAACAAAGCATTATTGTCTTTTCTTTGGATTTCATGTAATTAATTAAAGTTTATAATCGGGAAAATCTTTATGTACACCCTATAGTAGGTATATATATTCTTTATCTGCCGAGGTCAATATACAGCCCCAGAATTAAGCTTTGAATTATGCACGTTAATTTTCAATATTATATATAAGTTACTGATGTTTGTAGCTCAAAACGCCCTAATTTTTTAACTTGGTATTAACCCATTCCCCATTTTTATTCCGCGTCCAAGAGAGAAATCCGAAAATCTCAGGGGAGGCAATTCTCAAATCGATCTATTCCCATTTCGTGCCATTCTCATTCTCATCCACCGCCTTCCCACTTTGGTATAGGTTAGGCTAGGCTAGGCTAATGTTAGGTTAGGTTAAATTAGGCTACATCAGCCATTTTCATTTGGCGCCTTTACCATAAATGCGAATGAGTGACAATCTTTGTCAAATGAAGAAACTTACTTTCTTACTTTGTGCATTCGCACTTACGGACCGTGAATGGGAATTGTACTGAGTGGGAAGTAATTAACCCGTTTACGTAGAATATAAATGTTTCAATAAATTGCATGTTGTGTTGTAAAACCAATAGAATGTTCTATATCAGGGATTCTTAACCTGGTGCTCGCGAGCACCAAAGTGCTCTTTAAGTTGTGTAAAGTGCTGCTCTCCACCATCACCTAAAACTTTGCTCGTGAGCACTATAGTGAAGCCCCTTGACCCCTTCTGCCTCATAAAAAGCAATTTATTTTATCCAACGTAGCAATGAATGTTTAATGTGCTTGAAAAGTTGCTGTATTTATGTAATTTCATAAATGTCTTCGAATAGCTCTTTATAAAGGACAAGTGAATTACAAGGAGTTAACAAATACTATTCAAAGTCAAGGATCTCATTAAAAAGGTAACGTTCCGTAAAGATTTATTGATAACATAAATTAAGCAGCATAAAAGAAATCATTATTAGTAGTTTAAAATTAAAGTTAATTTTTACTTTTAAAAAGGTATTATTTTGGTCTGCTTTTTAGTTGAATATCATTGGTGCTCCTTGAGAAAAGTAAAGGCATTAAAGTGTTCACTAAGAAGAAAAAGTTAAGAAACCCTGTTCTATATATAGTGTTAAATAGAGTTTTTAATTAAACTTAGATCTACAAACCACTGCATAGGCTTAATAACGATCTTAAGCTTCCAATGTATTTCAGATAAAAAATATTGATTGGTATTTTTTTTTTTTTATTTAGTTGCTTAACCGCCGATTCATACCTAGAGTGGTACATATCTCGGTGAGACAGAGAGTGGTAATGACGCTGGGGTGGGGGTATTAGGCTGAGGGAGCGAGAAGGTTCAGTTATTGAATATGTGGGAGGGGGGGGGTTATGAATTTAGATGCAATGAAGTAATTGGGAGCGGGTGGGTATGAGAAAATCGCTTCCGCTGAGAAGTGGGGGCCTTCAGCGAGTATGGACTGGAGACGTGCGGACGTGGGGATGCGGACAGGTAGGGGAAACAGCTGTGCGGAGGCCAGACAGATTCGGGCATTCGACCAGGAGGTGGACGACAGTGATGGGGTGGGGCAGAGGGGCTGGCAATTTAGCCATAAGGTGACCGTGTGTGCTTCGTGTGTGCCCTAGGCGGAGACGGGCTAGAACACCTCTTTATGACGGGACCTATGGAACGAGGAAGCCCAGTAGCCAAGTTGAGGTTTTATCCGCTGGAATTTGTTGTGTACAGCCTGGTCCCACTCCCGCTGCCAGATGGAATGGAAGTGGGAGGGAGAGTCGGGAAAAAATCCGTGAAAGGGAGGGGCCGGGCGGAGACTGGCGATGAGCAAGCGGATTTCGCCTTACGGTCCGCCTCCTCATTACCCCGGATACCGACATGTGCCGGGACCCAGCAGAAGGTGACCGTCTTGTGTTGGGATGCCGTTTAAGGAGTGGAAGGTTGTTGGGTGTGCGGACAAAGTGGGTGAGGGGGTTAAATTTTTCAAGGGAAAGTAGTGCGCTTTGGGAATCTGAGTAGATGACATAGGAGTTGGCGGATTGGGTGCTTATAATGTCGAGGGCTTCCAAAATAGCGAAGAGTTCAGCCGAAAAGACAGAGGCTTCACGGGGAAGGGGAACGGCTCTAGAGAGCGGTTGGGTCGCCATCACCGCTGAGGCAGCGCACCAACCTCTGATCGGGAACCATCCGTATAGATGGGAACAGTGTTCAGGTGTCGGGTCACGTGTTCATGGAAAAGCGACTTATATACCGAAGCGGTCGTGGTAGCTTTCGGCAGGGCACACAAGTCCCTGCAAAACTTGATAGGGGTGAGGAGCCAGGGACGATGGATATGATACGAGATGGGGGTGACTGAGGGAGGGGGCATGTTGGAAAGATCCAGGAAAGAGCGGACCTGAAGTGCCAGCTCTGACCCTGGGGTGGAGGTTCTAAAATTGCCGCGCACAGAAGTGACGAGGGCAGCCTCTGCGCGCGAAGGTAGGTCCTCATGAGGAGCAGACCCCGTCGGTGGATGAGAGGGAGGTAGTTACATTCTGCTTGGAGGCTGGAAGCTGGGGAGGATCGGAAGGCACCGGTGGAGAGGCGGAGGCCCCTGTTAAGCACCGGGTCCAAGATTCGGAGGGAAGTGCTGGAAGATCCGTATACAACACTCCCATAGTCCAGCTTTGACTGGACCATGGAAGTGTAAAGACGGAGGAGCGAGCGTCGGTCAGCGCCCCACGTGGTGTGGGAAAGGTGGTCTAGGAGAGCGAGGGGACGCTGGAGTGTGTGTTTCAGGTGCCTGAGGTGGGGAACCCAGTTGAGCCGTCGGTCGAAGGTCATGCCCAGAAACCGCGCGGTGGGCACCACTTCGAGGGGCTCGCCGTATAGCGTGACCGAGGGGGCAGGTATGGCTGTGGATCTTCTTCTGCTGAAGACCATGCTTTTGGTTTTAGAGGTGGACAGGCGGAAACCAACTGATGTCGCCCACCTCTCCACCCGATGGATGGCGAGCTGAATTTGTCGTTGGACGACCGGCAGTTCCCGCCCCGCGAACCATATCGCAAGGTCGTCTGCGTAGATGGAGGAACGGACGGTGGGTGGAAGGGATTGTGCTACTGTGTTCATTACTAATGAAAAGCATATGACACTGAGGATGCTTCCCTGTGGGACCCCGTCCTCTTGCTCAAAGGTGTCAGAGAGGACCGAGCCCACCCGTACTTGAAAGGTCCGGGAGGAGAGGAAGCCCCTGATGAAGGTCGGCAGGGCTCCGACGAAACCCAAGTTTTGGAGCTCACTAAGGATTATACGTCGATGGGTGGTGTCGTAGGCCTTCTGGATGTCGAAGAAAGTGGACAGGACAAACTGTCCCCTATTGAAGGCGTTCTGAATATCTCGGCTGAGGAGCAGGAGGGGGTCTGTAGTGGAGCGAAACTGTCTGAAGCCAGACTGGGTAGCCGGGAGGGAGTCATTGCTTTCAAGGAGAAAGGAGAGTCACGCGGCGATCATTTTCTCAAAGATCTTACAGGCACAGCATGTTAAAGCGATTGGTCTATAATTAGTGGGGTCAAGGGGGTCTTTGCCGGGTTTGGAGATTGGTATTACGTGGGCCTCTTTCCACCGAGAGGGGAAAGTGCCCTCAATCCATATACGGTTGTAGAGATCGAGTAGGAACAGTTGCATAGTAGGATGGATGTGTTGGATCATACAGTAGGGGATGCCGTCCGGGCCGGGGGAAGGAAACCGTCTAGAGGCCGGTGCCGCCTGTAGCTCTCGCATGGTGAACAGCCGATTGTAAGAGTTGTCGAGGGATGGTGAGCAGCTCTTGTTAGGGGCCAGCGCGTGGGGGCTGTCTGTGGAGGAGACGGCAGCGAAGGTAGATGCGAGAAGATTCGCCACCGACCTAGGGTCATAGAGAAGCCCGTCATTAACTCGGAGGACCGGAGGTCGGGAAGGAGCACGTCGTCTCTCGACACTCCGCACCTTCTTCCAGATGGTAGCCGATGGTGTAGAGGTGATACCTGATACAAAGGTACGCCAGGAAGCTCGGCGCGCTGTCTTCGTCGCACGGCGAGCAACGGCTCTGGCCCGCTGCATCTCCATGCGATGGGCAGGGGTTCGCGTATGATAAAATCGTCGGGTAGCCCTCTTCTTGGCTCGAGTAGCCTCCGTGCAGTCTGAGTTCCACCAGGGTACACGTCGGGCTCGGGGGTAGGCAGAAGATCGTGGAATGCTGGTGCTTGCTGCCGCGACAACTGTCGCCTCAAAGTATGCAATGCATTCATCAGAGGATGGAAAGTGGGCCGTCGTACAACGTGTGGAAGTGTTGTTCCGTAAAAATGGCCAATTAGCTCTGGCCGTTATCCACTTCTCCGGTACCCGAACGGTTTGGTCGTGCCGATTTAGTGTGAGGCAAACAGGGAAGTGGTCACTGCCGTGGTCATCCCGAAGCACCTGCCAGGTGAAGTCCAGGAGGCCGTCTGTCGAGATGAACGATAGATCTATACAGGACGGGGTGCATCTGGTGGCGTGGTAGTGTGTGGGAGAGCCGTCGTTGAGGCACTCGAAGGAGAGTTCTGCCATGAGGGTAATCAGGGTCGGAGCCACAAAAGTGGAGGTCGTATCACCCCACAAGGGGTGGCGACTATTGAAATCACCCAAGAGTAGGAAGGGCCTGGGGAGTTGTTGAACAACCTCAACGAGGTCATCGCGGGAGACTTGGGAATGAGGGGGGAGGTAGATCGAGCAGACTGTGTATTGCTTGTCCAGGAAAATCTTGGCAGCAACCACCTGTAACGGGGATCTAATAGGGAGGTTGTGAAAGGGGACCGTCCAATAGACGAGCATGGCAGCCCCCCCTTCGTGTGCAGGTAGGAGACGGAGACAGTACTAAAATATCCAGTAGGGCAGGGCATCGGTCTGGTCCCCAGGATTAGCTCCTGGAGACAGACACATACCGGACGAGCAAAGGCAATCAGAGAATTTAGGCCTTCGTAATTTGCGAAGATTCCTCTACAGTTCCATTGTAGGATCGTCGCTTTCGTAGGGTTCATTGTTGGACGAGGGAGAAGTGGAGAGGGTGAAGGTGCAAGGGAGTTAGGCTGTGGATGGAGATTTAGGTCCATGATGGCGGCGGGGTAAGTCGGGGGCCTATCGGGTCACCTGTCGTTCACCAAGGAGGGAATCGGCTGACCCGCCAAACCTTTCGGGGACTGTGGGGCCGAGTCGACTGAACGGGACCGGAAACGTGGATCGCGGCAGCCCGGGGACCGTCGCGGGCCCAGAGGGTGGGGAGTCTCTAGGCGGGGTTCAGTGGTCGTGCAACAAGGGAGGGTTCCGTTGTCCAAGTTGGCACCTCCCTGTTTGTCTGTGGTTTCCCAACACCCGGGGTGACGACAGGGGGTACCAGTAAAACCGGGCGGGTGGGGAGAGGACAAAGTCTGGATGGCCGATGAGGGAAGAGCCGGAGGTATGAGAGAGGCCGGGTCGGTGGGGGTACAAGGGGATGAGCCAGGGTGCTCCGTGGTGGGGTGGAGAAGATGGCACCAGGGGGTAAGGGCAGATCCATGAGGCTCGAGGGTGCGGCCGAGGGTACTCTGGTCACACCATGTAGGCGTGCCAGTGCCGCGTCCACTGGATCCTCGGGTGTGGGGTGATCTGCCCCGTGTCTCGCCCTAGGTGGTGGCTCGTGCACGTCAGCAACTACTGTCAACTTCTGCAGGGGCGAGTGCGAGGGTGAGAGGGTCATCGTAGGCGAGGTTAAGGGTGTAGGTGCTCGAGTTCTTTTAGATTTAGGAGAAGAGAGGGAGGCTTGTTGGATGGTCGGTGGGTCTGGGGACTCACTCCGGCGTCTCCGCCTCGTTGATTTACCCCAGGCGCTAGGTTTGAGTGTGTTCTCGGAGTGCGGTGAACGCGGGGTCCCTGGGGAGACGGGAGCCGAGAGTCCCGATTCCAGAGGTCTGGGAAGTGTGTAGCTTTGGAGATTCACGGTGGGTAGGCGTGGTAGGGGGACAGGCGGCTGCCGGGCCCGGCGTGGGGCCGATCGGGAGGGAGATGAGTAGTCGATGGGGGTTTGAGTGGCGGATCCGGACGGTGAGTCGAGGGAACTGAGCCGAGGGATACAGCATAAAAGACCCCCGGTATCACCTCCCGACTCCGCACCCTGTCTCGCGCCTCTCGGAGGCTAAGGAAGTCCGCTACCTGCAGGCCCCGAACCTCCTCCTCGAACCTGAAGAACAGGCATTCGCGGGATGAAGATGGGTGTGCGCCTTGACAATTGGAGCATTTGGGTGTGTTGGGGCACTTGTCTGGGTGAGCAATTTGTCCGCAACGGACACACAGTTGGTGCGGCTGCCGACAAACTGAGCTAACGTGTCCAAACTTGTTGCATTTGAAGCAACGGGTCGGGTCTGGGATGTATGGGCGGACAGAAAACTCGCAAGACGTGCGGTCTCCCATACCCCATACAATATGGTCAAGAGGGACTAAGGTATTGAAGGTAAGAAGTAGACGCGGGGTGGAGGAGGGGGTGCCTCCCTGTCGGGATGTGAAGCGATGGATCTTAGTGACACCCTGGAGTGCGAGGTCCTCCAGGAGCTCGTTCACTGTGATCGACAATAGGCAGGTGGCGTAAATAGTGCCCTGACTCTGGTTCAGGCGAGGGTGCAGGGAAACAGACACCGAGCACCCAAGGACCTCGGTGAGGGAGAGTAGGTCTTTCGTCTCTGCGGCTGAGCGTGATTTTATGAGGAGGGAGCCATCCCTCTGTGGTCGTACATCATAGCGGCTGGAGTTGCTGCGGGCTCGGATCCTGTTCAGAGTTGGATGGGAGGGGCCCAGAGGTAGGCCGGATCACTAGGAATTTGTGGATACTTGGAAGGGATAGGGACAGAGCTGGGCAGTATTTAAATACATTTGTATTTAAATACGTATTTAAATACATTTGTGTATTTAGAACTGTATTTATAAATACATTGTTTTTCATGTATTTAAATATAGTATTTAAATACTTTAATGAGTATTTAAATACAATGTATTTAAATACTCAAAATATAAAAATGTAAATACTTTTACTGGTTTAATACACGTTCTGTACTAGCTCAGTACGACGCGTCGACAGTGTAGTACAGCATGGTTCATGTTTCAACGTGTCAGTTCAATCAGTTGTGTGCCACTCTTAGTCGAAAGCGGTTGATTTCTTTATCGTGTGCGTGTCATGGCTTCAACAAGCAAATCCGGTGAATCAAACAGTGATATATCTGCAGATAACAATTTAGTGCACCCTCTGTTTGATGGAAAATACTTTAAAATTAAATCTAAAGACGGTAATAAGGTAAAGTGCACCTGCTTGCTGTGTAAACACGAAGTCTCTGCTGCAAGCAATGCTACAACGAATCTGTACACTCATCTGAAGGTAAGTGTTTTTTTAGACATCAAAAAATATCTTGAAATTGACCGAATAATCGTACAAAACGGCTCTGCCTTAAGTGGGCTTGTGTAATTAACTCGTTGCAATCAATCCAATTTGCGATGGAAAATTCATTGATGAAAAAGCTTTTAAAATCGTCTGATCTATCGAGTGGTGTATTTATTTCGAATTCACCGTGTCCCCTGAAGTAGAAATTTATCAAAACATGAATTAGTGAATGCATATGTTAAAATTTGTATGTATTTAAAATGTATTTACAAATGTATTTAAATACAATTGATGTATTTTGTATTTAGTATCTAAATACATTCGTAAAATGTATTTAGTATTTAGTATTTAAATACATTTCTCCCATGTATTTAGTATTTAGTATTTAAATACATTCAATGTATTTATTGCCCAGCTCTGGATAGGGAGGCTGTAGAATCGAAGTGGACTGGGATATCCAACGGTCGATAGGAACGTCGTGAATGCCGACTTCCCCGTCCGCCGCGGGGCTCTCTCCGTGGGGAGGCAGGCCGACGGCAGGTGAGGGGGGCCATACGGGGAGAGCAAGCAGCCGGGTTCTGGAGGCGAGTCTTGGTTACAACCTGACTTGCCCGAGGGCGGCTGAGGTGGGCTGGGGCGAGACCCCTGCTCCAGAGGGTGTATGTCCAAGGAAATGTTCAAGGTACAGACTGGGGTCGGCAACGGAAAAGGAGAGTGCAAGTGCTCCGTTTCCAGAGGGGGGGGTCAACCCCATCAGGATGCGGTCTTCCAGTGGTAGAGGACTCGAGGGCCTGGTTGCCCACCACCCGAGTGTCGAGAGAAGGGGTAGTCCGAGAAGTAGAAGCAGAAGTCGCAAGCCGAGGAGAAGCAGCCATAGCAACAAATGGAAGCTTCATCCCCCGCGCGCATCCAGCCACCACTGACTCCAACAAGGGAAAGGCGAATCGTGGGCACACTCGGTCCCACCGCCAATAGATGTCACGCAGGGGATACACCCGTACCCAGTCCCCGTGCCGAAAAGGCGGCCACCTTCATCCAACGCGCGGTGAAAGATGGCAGGGACAGGGCTTGGGTTTGGTTTAAGAGTGACAAGGGTGAAGGACAACCACCTCCCTCACCCAAGGTCCAAGGAAAGTCAAGTCAAGGTCCAAAACAAAGCCAAATGAAAAAGCCAGAAGAGTGGGGGGAAAGGAGGAGAAAGAGGAGGGGAAAAAAATAAAGAAAAAAAATGAAAAATGAAAAAAAAAAAAATAAATAAATAAATAAAAGCAGATCAGCCGGGTCCACAAGCGGGTCCGATGGTCCACGAAGGCAGAGAAAGCCCTGACATCGAAGGAAGATGCATTCCCACATTGGCCACAGAGGGACGCGCCCTATAGCTCCGGACAAAGCAAAGGGGATTGGTATGTAGTTAATAAAATACTTGCTGAATGTTATAAAAACGAAAGACCTCTAACATGCACGTAAAAATTGTAAAACGAGTCCTCGGTTAATTTTCTCTGTGGTCTGCATAGGCATTTGCTTCAAAATTTAACTTATTCGCCAGAATGTGTTCGTTTTGTCGTTTCGTTTGAGAAAAATGAGATTCTTTTCAATCTATATTAGGTAAGTTAAGTTAGGTTAGGTTAGGTTAATTGAACTCTCAAATAGATTTATAAAGCCTAAATTAACGTTTGCGAAATCGAAAGGTACGTTTTTGTCTTAACAAGCAATAGAAAACTAACATTTTGTCGATAAGTTAAAGGCCTGGAAGCGCCACCACGCATGGCGTATTAAGCGCAACTGGTGTGGAGCTTTGCCATGTCAGGGAGACGCTGATCCACCTGTATGAATAAAGGTTTGCTTTAGTTTCTACATTTTCTCTTCTTCATTACCTTCGGTATTTCACATCCCGGTTGTTTCTGCCTTCCCATTACAGTTCGTTGGGAAATGAGATTTTGATAATGTACGTATGCAAGTTAAATCTTGGCGCAAACGCTACAAGTTTTTCTGTATCTCTAGTAAGATCCATTATCGATTCCCCCCTGCCCTTACATTATTTTACTGAAATAAACTTTAAATCACCACTTTGAATCTCCTGAATAAAAACTAAATTAAACTTATGAAAAATAGAAAAAGTGTGATTTTCATACTTTCAAAATATCAGTTTGCTTGTATTTCAAAGTAAATTCCAAATCACGAGCAGAGTTTATTTCCGGCGATCTGTATAAAATCCATTGGCAGTCTGGATGCTGACTACGGTCCTACTATCGGCGACTTCTGCCAAGATTATAATCTATTATTTCCAACTTTCTTCTACATTTTTAATAGTTAGAAGCAATCAAGGACTGGAAGGTGTGCCCCCAAGATCGGCTATATTAAAATATTAATATTTAATAATATCTAATGGGTTAAAAAGCTCCGTTCATACGTGAATTTGGAAAGAATGAGTAATGGTTGTATCGTAGTTTGTGAGAGAGATACAAAATGGAGTGCTTCGCAGTTTTCAAGATAGCGAAAAAGAATGGAAGCGATTTGTTGAAATATGAATTTAGCCTTTCGTTCATCCGGCATATTCCTCGAGATGATATTGTTCTTTTCGGAAGGATAATACTGAATTTATTTTAGAAGCCTTGGTATCTTATTTGGATTTGGTAGCAAATGTCTGAACGGTCCTTAGTTCTTTCTTAAACTTCGTGTTCTTTTCACCGTCTTGCAAATACTGCTGATCTCGAGTGACTTAACTGGAAACGGGATCACATTTATATTTCACACATTAAGTGGAGGGGAATAAATGATTTACTCCTGTTGCAGTTGGACGAGTTCAAACGCAATCCAGTGTATTAAAATGTAAGTAGAAATGCACTTAGCACTATTTCGAATTCATTTACAAGGAATTAAAGTGAAGATGACCCTTTTGTTCATTCTATAGGTCTAAGAAATATTAGGGGAAAGGGAGTAAAAAGTAATTATTTTTTATACATGATAAACATGGATTTCAAAACTATCATCACCGAGGAGTGTTCTGCGAGATGGTGCCCGCTGTTTTATTTCATAAAGTAGTTCCCCAGGTTAAAACTAGGTTAATGTTACCCGATTGACGAAGCTAGGAGGACCAGGTTATATGACGAAATTAGTTAAACGAAATGATAGAAAATAATTTGTGGAAAATACAAGAACATTTCAGTTTCATTATATTTGTGGAGTTTCAGCATCATTATACTTCAATGACTTGTTAAATGACCTAAAACCAGAATCTTAAGCCTTAAAACCAGTCAGCTAGCGCTGAATTTACAGCCTATTATTTAATACGATAATCTTGTTCAAAACACTAGAAATGTATTTCAAAATTTTGTCAAAAATAATTATTATATTTATGTAGTTTTATATGTATAATTCTATTATTATTGCTATAAGGCTGTACAGAATATTAAGGGAATTAGAATCTAGACAAGTTTTTAAATATTGATGACTAACAGATATTGGCCAATCTGGTGCATATGTTGTACGTACTTCTCGGGACAGTGGGAGAAATGACTAAATAACTAAGACAATCCCACAAAATTGGGGCGTCTGGTCACCTTATATAAAGTTGATAACGCATTCACAAAGTGTTGACCCCACACAGATTTTATTAATTTTTAAGTCCGTTTCATCGATCAAAATAATAACGGTGAAGGAAACCAATCGAGATGCTGAATGCACTTGCTATATATCACTGAAAACTGGAGCTCGATCTTCGGAGGATTCTGATGTCCTACATCGAGTGATGTAGACGAGAGACCTATTTTCTGGTCTCGGTCTCGGTCATGATGGTTTCTACTACACTACCGAGTATGGTCATGTTCCTCAAGTGCAACAAACACTTTGTTTTAAGTAGGTAGTTAACTGCTGAAAAATTTCATAAACTATGAATTCGTGAATAAATTATGAGTAAATTTTGAAATTGTCACTCGATAACCTCTTTAGACTCTTTACTCCTGACTGTGAAATACAGAGCTTAGGAATTAGGCATTACATCGTATTGAATACATGCAAAAATTGCATATGGTCTCGATTTCGGTCTCGGTCATGGTCGTCTCGACTACACTAATTTATAATAACTTCTCAATATTAATACTGAAGTCAATAAAAAGTGTAAAATTTATTTTACGAGTATATAAAATTAGCCAAAGTTTGCTGCAAACCAATTACGTATTTAGCAATATTTTTAATCAAATGTCCTTAAACGAGATAAAATACATATTATTACATGGTAATAGTAACAATTATAAAACTTAAATAGTTCAAACAAAGAACTTCTATTAAAAAATAGTACTAATAAAATTCAGCCACTAGTGTCCATTGAAGCGATGTGATCACTCGATGTTCGTGAACTCGAAGAGATATTTGATACGTTAGAAGCTGCGTTCACCAACTCGCTGTGAAGCTCCTTTACGTAATTCACTTGACTCTTTATTGTCGCTGTATAATGAGCGTATTTTTGATTGTCTCCAGCAACTGGGTTGATCGAATTAGGAGTGTGACGTTGCGAGGCTGTTGTTTGTAAGGCGTGATCAATCGCAGTTTTCTGTCAAATAAAAAAATAACAACAATGGCCACCCAAATTTGGTCTTTCACGCAGGGCAGTGAAATATTACTTTTTCATACACAGCGTATATACTATACCTACTTCACTATCAGCAGTAAGACATCATTCCTTTCTCACATCCAGGGCTACGTCGTAGCCAATGTCGTAACACCGCTTCCCGTTGATCAGCGAAGTTAAGCGACATTGGGTCGGAAAGTAGTTGGATGGAAGACCATCCTCCGCGGCCAAATTATGTAGCGACCCGTGGTTCGGATTCCACGTAAAGCTGTAGGTCCCCTCCGTCATACGACTTTATATATTGCCAAGGAGGTTAAATCACCCGCATCATTACATTTTTCCTCACATCCAAATACTCGCTTCTACACACTTCCTCACAAACCTGTTATTGCTCATTATTTTCGCATTCCCATTCATAAGAACAAATTTTTATTCAAACATTTGTAGTTCTTTGGTAAAACGTAGCGCATCCATCTAAATGTTATTCATCAATGAAACGCACCTCTAATCTCTATCAAAAGCAACCAAACTTCAGTATCCACACGATAATAATCTATAATTTTATTATTTCATTCAATCTACAATGCCTTTATTATACACACTACCAGTCATTTTTGTTTTTCATTATATTAATCATCTGATTTTGCATCCGTTCAACGATTTGAACAATGAATAGGGTACGTAAAAGTTTCATTCTTCAAAACCTCTCAAAGTTAAAACACGTTACTTCATTTCTACTTTCTTGAGAAAGGGAACCTATAATTTAACGTGGAATCCAAACCACGCTCAGAGGAGATGATTTGAAAGGCCCACTTCGATTCGAAGCAGGTTTGTGATTTAAAAAATAAAGGGGGGTTCTCATATTCGATACTTTCTCCTTAATTTTTAATGCTAGAAGAAACTTTTTGGTACTTTCCGTTATCCCGGACCTCAGGATATCCTCGCTTTTACGGTCCTAAATTCTAACTAAGGGGTCATTCAAAAACCACATGGTCCTTTTTCGGGTGGTTTTCGAACCCGTCCCCACCCCTTGTGGTCATTTGTGGCCGATGATTTAAACCCCCCCTCCAAAACCACGTGGTTTTCTGATGTCACCCCCACCCCTTCTTAATTTTATGTAAAATATACTTCCTTGCGGACAAGATGAAACCCACATACGCATGCGCGGTCATTTACATTTGAAATAAATATGCATAGGCTTATCACCCGGCATGAGCGTTTTACCTGTCTAATATATATATATATATATATATATATAGTAAACAATATTATAAACGATACTTTAATGCTTAGTATTGGCGACGTAGTTAAACGTCAAGACCCCCTTCCCCCAAGTGGCCCTTGGTGGTCAAATAAGGAATCCCCTCCCCCCCCTTTTAAGGACCACGTGGTTTTTGAATGGCCCCTAATAATGTGACAGTCCTAAATTATGTAGAACCAAATTTTATATTTACATGATGATTGGTTAGGTTAAGTTGTAATATTTTCGTTAGTTTTAACAAAAATATCACGACTAATCCTAACCAATTGTCAATTTGTGGGGGTATAACGGAAAAGTACCACCACTCCTTATCTTATAGAAAGCTGGGAAATGTGCAACAAATGCCCATCAAGGCTATTTGTAATATTAATTTAAAAAGTGTCTCCATCTTGACAACTTGCTAAAAAATTGCTAAATTTAAACAACTGCAATCTGCGAAAATACTTTATATAGGTTAGATAATTTTAGACCATAAAAGGTATTTGAATTTGCAAACATCAATTTAGGACCGTAAAAGATATTTGAATTTGCAAACATTGATTTAAGATTGTAAAAGCGAGGATACCCAAAAAGTATTTTCTTAGATCAAGTCTACAAGGCTGTTTACTAATTTTCTTATTGTGTCCACGAGTTATCCCATTAGCCTCTAGTGAGAAAAAGTTATGCACATCTAAATTGTCCAAACCTCAAAACATTTTGAATATCTTGATTGGCAAGTGTTAAAAAAAGTCTGGGGTCCGGATAACAGGAAAGTACCAACTTTTTTTGTAATGGTTACCTTTTTATTTTATTTGTAACATTAAATTTATTTGAACAAGATAGTAATCTTCTTTAAAAAATAAGCTCCTTTACAGCTTATAATTTTATAACCTTATCTCTATCATTGACACAAAAATTATAGTGACCTATGACTAAGCAATAGAATCAATATTTTATGAACCACATCCAAACTCTATTTGCCAAATAGCTACTCAAAACAATGAAGTAGCTAATCTTATGCTCAAGTACTAGTAAGCAAATGGGGAATGAGGCCATAAGGGGAGGGAAACGTACTTTGGATCTATCTAAATGTAACTCTATAAAGTTAACTAAATGCAGAGGACCAGAGAACCATGAATAGGCTATTAGTGTATAATCACATTAAAATATGGCAACAAAATCATCAGGCAGACAATACAAATGCATTTAACTTGACATGTTCACAAATTATTTACTATTATACCATCTAGTGACTTAAAATGAAATTAGTCAACAAATACAAAGAAAATTGTATTCACGGGTGACTAGACGTCTATTTTTATTACACATGAAATGCTAATACATATGTAGTTTCAGCTGTGGTTTTAGTATTTATTTATATCGCACAAACAAAAACGCCAAAAATATTCTTTAAAAAATCTGAGTGGATTTTAATTTTTTAATATCAATTTTTTGCCAACCCTGATTTCAGGCCTAACTATCCTAAGCCCGACTCGAATCGACCTTGCAATCGTTAGACAATTATGCCTTATGAATTACTAGATTCCTGCTTTGTACAATTTTTGTATCGCTTCACCAATGCACATTAAGCAAATTTTTCTGCCTCACAAAACACTTCAGAAGTATATTTTCATGTTAAGTAGCTTGTTGTCCTCAAAATATAACTTTCCTGGTATTTAACAATTAAACTACCAAATACATAAATCCCGTCATGTCACTACCTCTTCACTCCATAAAAAGTGTCATCGCTTCATCATCATAATCATCAAACTGATTCATAATTTTCATCTATGAAACCGTTTATAGCCCACATCTTTTTTTTCCTACCATTAAGTACATATTTGCTCCTATAACTCCTACAATACTTTTCATTATAATAATCGGACTAAATTTTATGACCCAATACTTCCAAAAGTAGGAATTGCTACGCCTTTTGAATGATGATGATAATGATGATGATAATGATGATCAACAGATCTACAGAAGCTAAGGCTAACAAAGACCCTAAGATCCACTCTAAGGTTAGCCCGAGAGAAAGGAAAGAGTAGGGGGTTAAGAGAAGAGAAGAGAATAAGGGGTTAAGTAAGGAGCAACACCTATCACTCGTGGGTTAACATTCATTCAGAAAAAGAGGAAAAAAGTCTCACCATCATCATCCGCCGGCCACTGCCGACAAGTCAGAAAAATAGTCGGAGAGGGGTGAAAGATGAAAAGAAGTAAAACAAGAACGCTTACAAACCATGCAAACACAGTCTTAACTCACAGTCATACCATGCAAACTACAAACATGCAAGAAGAGAGTGTTACAGACATGCAAAGTAAAAAAACGTAGGTAAAGTTAAACAAAAAGTGGGTTAGTTTACGCTACGAGCTACATCTACGTTCGTGCTAGTCTAATTTTTTTTTTTTTTTCTGGCATCACACGCTGGCATGTCACAAGCTGGCATTCATCGTCAACAGACTCATCCTCGAGCACCACCACCAGAGCTCCTGTTGCTAAGTTTGTTTTATTTATATTAAACAACGTTAATACTTTTAAAATGTCTGTCAAGACGGTTCTTAAACATATTAACGCTGGTAGAATGAACGACTGACGCGGGAAGATTATTCCATTTATCAATTACTTTAAACGTAAAGAAGTTTTTAGCGATATTAGTAATGAAACGTCTGCCACGCAACTTGAATCCGTTATTGCGAGTATTACTATTATCGAAAGTGAACAATTTGTCAAAATTTACGTTATCAATGTTATTAACAATTTTGAAAACTTCAATAAGCTCCCCGCTTAATCTTCTAGTTTCGAGTGAATACAGGTCTAACTCTTTAATCCTATCTTCATAAGGCTTATTGCGCAATGACGGAATAAGTTTCGTGGCACGACGCTGAACCCTTTCTAACCTATCAATATCCTCACGCAAGTACGGGCACCAAAACTGAACGGCATATTCTAAATGAGGCCTGACTAGGGACTTGTAAAGGGGCAATATAATATCCTTCGATTTAAATTCGAAATTACGCGCTATGAAGCCTAACATCCTATTAGCTTTTGCGCAAGATTCCAGGCACTGGTTCCTAACCTTTAAATCCTAAGATACGCGTACGCCTAAATCTACTTCCTCGTCAACGCTCGCTAACTCCCTATCATTCATCGTGTACGTGTAATTATTGTTGCGACAACCTATATTCAAAACTTTACATTTGTCTACGTTAAATTGCATCTGCCACTTATCTGTCCACTCCATAATCCTATTTACATCGTCTTGGATCCTATTTCTATCGTCCTCGTTAACAACCTTACCGCCTATTTTAGTATCGTCCGCGAATTTTGACACGTTACTAGTCAATCCTACATCTATGTCGTTAATGTAAATTACGAATAGCAATGGGCCTAACACTGAACCCTGTGGGACACCGCTACCTACATCTAACCACCCCAATTCACTACCATTAACTACGACCCTCTGCCTCCTAGCACGAAGCCATTCTTCTAACCAGTTAGCTACCTGACCGCGTATACCGTGCGCTTTGACCTTCGCAGTCTCCTATGCGGAACTGTATCGAACGCCTTTTTAAAATCTAAATAAATAACGTCAGCTGCTCTATGCCTATCGTATTCGCGCACTATTTCGTTATAAAATTCTAACAAATTAGTTAAACAAGACCTATGGCGTCGAAACCCATGCTGACTACTATTAATCAAATCTCTACTTTCTAACTGTTCGATGATACGATCCCTAACTACGGATTCCAAAAGTTTACCGACAATTGACGTTAAGCTAATGGGCCTATAATTGCTAGCTACTGCGCGGTCGCCTTTTTTAAAAATAGGCGTGACGTTAGCTAATTTGAAGTCTTCAGGAATAATCCCCGTTTCGAGTGACTGATTGAAAATCTTCGTTAAGGGGCCTACGATAACTTCTTTCAAATGTCTGGGATAAAAAACGTCAGGGCCTGGAGCCTTGCTAACTTTTAGCCTATCGATATAATGCGCAATCTCAGCCTCGTAAACAGTTATTTCATCCAAAATAGTCTCGCTACTAAATGGAACGATATCGTCCACGTCGGGGACATTATTTACGTCTTCTACGGTAAAAACTGTCGCAAAAAAGTTATTGAAAATACCCGCCATCGCCTGAGCGTCAGAAGCCAAAGCACCATTAACATCCACTAGAGGGCCTATGTTATCTTTTACCGGCTTACGATTATTAACGTATTCAAAAAACTTTTTTGGATTATGTTTACTATCCGCAGCTATAAGTATCTCTAAATTATGCTTGGCATTCCTAACTGATCTTTTAACCTGACGTCTAAGCTCGATATATCTATTAAAGTTAGCTGCCGTGCCATTGCGCTTACTAAGTCTATACGCTCTATTACGCTCGTTTATAAACTCTCCTATTTCCCTAGTCCACCACTTCGGCATACCACGATTTCTAGCGCGCTTGGGCCTACGAGGAATAAACTCCCTTTCAATATTCCTAAAACTTTCTTTAAACGCCACCCAACGCAAATTTGTGTCATTGCCCATAAATAAGTTATCCCAGTCCACTACTCTCATCCTATCAGCAAAACTATCAAAATTAGCCCTACGAAAATCAGGGACTTCTATTACGTTACTATCCTGTGTGGTTTCTATCAATAACTTAAACCTAGGAATTTGATGATCACTACATCCTAAACTCTCGCCGTTCGTCATCACCAAATCTAAAATATTGTCACCGCGCGTTGGTTCGGTAACTATCTGTCGTAAAAAGTTATCGTCCATAAACTCAACCAATCTCAAACCATCCTCATTATCAGTAAAATTCTCGTAATTAACATTAGGGCAGTTAAAGTCTCCGACAATTATACTATTCCGATTGTCAATAAAATTACCAAGAAGTGAGTAAAATCTAGTATCTGTATCGAGGGGTTGAACGGGAGGTCTATAAACAACAACAAAATTAAAACTAATACTACACGCCCGAACTTCAACACATATCGCATTAATTGCTGCCGGAAAATCTAACTTAACCTTGATAACCCTAAGGGAATTACGAATGTACAGCAAAACGCCTCCGCCAAACCTATGTAACCTATCATTAGTAAAGAGTTTAAAACCCGGTATATCAAGTTCCCCCAACAAGTCCCGAGTCACGGTATTCAACCAAGTTTCAGTGATAGCAACTATATCATAGTTGCCGGAATAAATTATCGCCTTAAATTCACTTAATTTATTTCTAATACTACGCGCGTTACAATAAAAGACGTTTAAGTTATTTTTTACCACGGGCCCACGTTTTAAACTATTTATCACGTCGGGCCCGCGTTTCCCGGACCCACAACGTTTAAAGAAGGCTTCGACCTATACAGCTTTCGCACGTTTTCGTCTATTAACCTACCTAGCCTAGCATTACCTATTTCATTAAAATGCACCCCCATCTTTTATAAAAAGGCTAGGATCACTGAATTCGGACCACAGCTTTACGAAGGGTACATTTTCCTCAGCACAAATATCTTCTAATTTGTTATTCAAAAATATTGTTTTTGATGTAATTCTAAGACCCAACCCGTGCCTAGGGGTAATACCTAGAACTAAAGACCTATCTGACCTAGCCTTCAGGGACCTAATTAACCCCCTATATCTCTCCAAAAGGTCAGGCACTCTCGTATCGGGCCTATACGAGTCGTTGCCTCCTACCATCGTCACCAACATTGAGTGACGGGAGGCAACGTCGATCCTATCCACTTCGTCTCTAACTCTGTCAACCTTGACCCCTGGGAGACAGACCCTCCTCCTCTTGGTTGGATGATTTTAGTTCACATTAAACTTCCCCGGGCTACGTCATGGCCACGTCGCAACATTGCTTCCCGTTCCCATTGGGTCCGGTCAGTAGTTAGATGGATGACTTCCCTATGTCCAGATGATGTAGCGACCGGTGGTTTGGATTCCACGCAAAGCTGTAGGTCCCCTCCGCCACATGACCTCTGCTGTTACGGAGGTGGTTAAACAACCCTAATTATTATTATTATTATTATTATTTCTATTATTGATGATAATTCACATTAAACTTTCCTAGATTGAATTTCGCTGGTTCAATTATTCACAAGAGTTTTTAATTTCTCCAAATGATCTTGATTTGGCAAAGTCCTAAAACTTAAACAATTTTGGATTGTTATCATGGGAAACTTATTCCGTTTCCGGGAGCTCGCTGTAACGCTTCTCATTTTGGTTTCGCTGCGTCGCTTTTCCATTCCGGAAATTGAGAGTATCGCCTGTTCGGAAGCTCGTTGTAATGTCTCATTTGGGTTTACAACGTCTTCTCTCAGTTTTAGGAATTAACAAAATAAAAATTTTAACAGAAAAAACTTTTGAATAAATGAATTTCAACGATATTTAATATAGAACAGTTTAACGTAAATTAATATTATTATACTGTAATAATGTTTGATGTTGTTTAACCAACATCTACAAGATACAAGGTTATTCAGTCTTTCATAAACTATCATTAGTGTGTTGAATGAATATAATGTCACCTATTTATCAGCTGTGAAACCAGAATATTGGAGAAAATGAAAATATCAACATTTTAATGGCAGTCAAACAATTATAACTGCATTATACTGAAGTTAGAACTGCGGCAATTGTTAGGAAATTCAGTACTTTATTTTAAAACAAATCGTGCACTAAATTCACAAATTCTTTTCTCAATAACCATGATTTGGACTCATTGACAGCCCTTAAAAAAATTACAGGTTACAAATTCAAATTACTCTTTTTTGATGGCGCTGCGTCGCTGTAAAAAAATGCCTTGTAGTAAGTATGAAAAATTTATGAATGAAAGCGTCACCCATGAAGTAACTATGTTTTGTAGATTTTCGCTTAACTTTCTTCGTAACATCTAAGGTAATATGACGGAAGGGAACCAGTTTTTTTGTGGGATACGAATCCTTACACCATCAAGGAAGATCCACGGCATCACCTTAAGCACTGCAACCTGAAGTCCGAGCCAAGACTAACTCAAATCCTTCAGATTAACAGCCTGGTACTCTACCACTAAACTACCCTGGCGGGTTACGTCTTTTCATATCTATTATTTAATCAATTATACTTCATTCTTCCTTCACTGCACACCTATCAATTAAAAGTACACCTTTTATCGTCATACACCACCACAGTGTAGACTATTAAAGAATCTAACAAAGTATTAAACTAAAATTTAAAGGCTGCAATAACTGATTTAAAATGAACATAAAAAGTTATATTTTAAATTATTCCAAACCACCCAGTTTAATTAATTAGCTTCCACATTCACACTAAAGACTAATATTAAAGACTTTCAACAACAGCGGTGTACCAATATGGAACTAAATGGCCATTACTGAGATACCTTAAATTGACAGGGGTCTTATCCGTTTTCCTGCAGTTATACAAAAAGGGTTCACAGTGCGCACGCTTTTAATAAGAAATGCTAACAATACTGTCAGCCAGTTAGTTAGTTTGTTACCATGTTCGTTAAGGTTTGTCAGAAAATAAGATTTACCCATTTTAATTACACTATAAGCCAGTGTGTCCCACACAATCATACTGTTTATGCACAATACTGTCTTTAGATTAATTCTAATTAAATTAAATATAATTTTTTGTGAATATAATAATAAAGTAAAAATTTTAATCTGCATTTTATTTTTAACTCTTACTTCATTATTTAATTTCCTTTACAATGGTTGAGGCAGGTAAAATAATGGAATATTTTTCTAAAAGCAACATTGCTTTATTGTAGATTTACTCTAAATTTCCCAAACACTTCCAGGGTGAAAACGTATTTTTATTTCAGTTTAGTTCTCATTCAGTTAACATTTTCTTAATTGCCTTTCGGGTTAATCGCAATTCTACAACAACCTCTTCCGTAATTTTAACGGGTTTGTTTACTGTGAAATTAATTATAATATTTAAAACTTTGAAAACTCAATTCATAATACAGTTGTATTTAAAGAATTTGTTTGATGACCGATTATATATCCAAAATAAATTATCCAGTTAATACAACTTTACATACACCCCTTACCAAACGTTGCCATCCATTATACCCACACTTTTAATTATTGGGTCAGTATACAGGGCGTCCCAGAATTAACTATCTATTTCAATGAAATCGGACAAATTTTTTAAAAACACACTTTTATTTATGTTTATCATGTTTAATATGTGTTAAAAATGTATAAATTTCCAAATTTTTTTCATAATTTTATTTTCATAATTTTTTCATTATCTGGTCCAATGAAAGACCGTTTGAAGTCATAGAATGGCAAAGAGACTCTCCAAAAGTTAACGTGTGGCTTGGAATGACCAAATCCAAAATTTATGGCCCATTCTTCTTTGCGGAAGCAACTGTAACAGGTACCGTCTACCTTGATATGCTTCAGCAGTTTCTCGAACCACAGCTTCTTGATAATGTTGTGTTTCAACAAGATGGAGCACCATGTCATTATGCTCTAATTGTTCGAGAATACCTCAACAGACGCCTTCCGAATCGGTGGATTGGACGTGGAGGACCTCGACCTTGGCCTCCGGCCTCCGCGTTCTCCGGATTTGACACCCCTGGATTTCTTTGCATGGGGTTTCATAAAAACAAAGGTTTATCGCCAAAAGATCAATGCTTCTTGTTGAAACACAACATTATCAAGAATGCCATCATCAAGAAGCTGTGGTTCGAGAAACTGCTGAAGCATATCAAGGTAGACGGTACCTGTTACAGTTGCTTCCGCAAAGAAGAATGGGCCATAAATTTTGGATTTGGTCATTCCAAACCACACGTTAACTTTTGGAGAGTCTCTTTGCCATTCTATGACTTCAGACGGTTTTTCAATTGGACCAGATAATGAAAAAATTATGAAAATAAAATTATGAAAAACATTTAGAAATTTATACATTTTTAACACATTAAACATGATAAACATAAATAAAAGTGTGTTTTTAAAAAATTTGTCCGATTTCATTGAAATAGATAGTTAATTCTGGGACACCCTGTATAATAAAACAAAGACTATATCTCACCCGAAAGACTCCACCCAAACCATTAACTACCCCACTTCTTATAATGAGAAAAAATGCTTAAACAACAGGTGATGGCAACTCTTAAATTACTACTTTTAAGAATTATGGCAGATATTTCTCTACAGCTTATCATTACAGTGTTATGACAAAAAAAACTGTGTGAAATTACTCAAATTTTAACTACAATGGAGTCACTGAAGTTTAATTCTTTGATCTTGGTAGAAATTTTACATACTTTATTAATTACAGAACGCTCAGCTCGGATTTAATACATGTTATTAAAATAGAATGCAAATTTAACCCTTTCCCATGCTGTGCATCACGTGTGATTCACAGGGCATACTGGTAAAAACCATTAAATGACCTAACACACGGAAAGTGTTAATTAAAGACTAACATATCCAATTAGATAATATTTTGCCTAAGGAATTCAGAAGTTTTGCAATCAGATTATCAGCTCATATTAAGAACTTAAAAGTATAATACTCAAGTTGCGGTGCATTTAATAACCAACATCTTATGAGAAATGAGAACTTAATGGTGAAAAGTAAAAAATAACCACTCTTGTCTACAGAATAAAAATAGGGATAGCAAAGGAATTTAAGTCAATTACTAATTAACACTTATTTAGGCTAGTGGATGTTGGTCCATGTTTACTTTTACAAACTGAAGGGAAAAAAGTTGTTTTTTGTCGTGCAAATGAAAAATAACAAAAGGTACATCCTCACTGCACTGCAATGAGAAAATTGCTGACAGGCTTAGCATTAGATAATACTGAGATCGCTAAATATTTTGCAGGATTAGATGTTATTTTATAATCTTCAATATATATATGTATTGAAGATATATATGTTTATACCTTCAATATATACATTTATGCCTTCAATATATACGTATTGAAGATATATACATTTATGCCTTCAATATATACATATTGAAGATATATACGTTTATGCCTTCAATATATACGTATTGAAGATATATACGTTTATGCCTTCAATATATACGTATTGAAGATATATACGTTTATGCCTTCAATATATACGTATTGAAGATATATACGTTTATGCCTTCAATATATACGTATTGAAGATATATACGTTTATGCCTTCAATATATACATATTGAAGATATATACGTTTATGCCTTCAATATATACGTATTGAAGATATATACGTTTATGCCTTCTATATATACGTATTGAAGATATATACATATGCCTTCAAATTATCAAAGAACTTTACAAAATGGAATATAAAAGCCAAATATGCTTTAATAAAATTTTAGTGACTTAAACATACCAACAAGTTCTTTTCTTTACCTTTACATCAGCAAAACAGCTGAAATAGTTTGTTTAAAATTCTAAGATATGAAGAGATCAGCTCTGGCTCCAAATATGGAAGTTAAATGTTTTGGATGAAAATAGAATATGGCATTTTCCAATATGCAAGATTTCCCAAGTAATAAACACCTGAAATTATTTATTTACTTCTGATAAGGGTACACATTTGAGCATTTTTTTTTTTTTTGGTAGTCTTACGTTGAATGTTCCTTTCATACACGAAATATTTACGAATTTACCCTAATCTAATCACTTCATTCTGATTCTACTCTCGGAGATGATTCTTATAAAAAAATTGCTTTATTCATCTTCAAATTGTAATAAATTTAATTAGCGATAACGATCGATAATTTTATAACTTATGACTAAAACTAACTTGTATAGACAAAATCCTAATATAATTAGCTACAAATAGAATAATGAAGGACGGTATTACACTTACCAAATGAAGTTCCATCTGATCACAAACAGAGTAAAACTTCTCTAAATTTTCTTCAAACTTTGCATTTGTGATATCTCCAGCATGTCTGTAAAAACAAAACAGGGCACAAATTCCGTCTTTTAAAAAAACCAAACTATTCTTACAGTTACATTATACAATAATTTAATATCACTATATTATTTAATGATGATTTCCTTTAACTTATCACGGAAGAAGTACCTAAACTACAAAATTTCTCTTCTCAACTGAACGTGTGAAGGTCTGAAAAGTTGGTTCGTAGAATAATGTGTAAAAACCAACAAAGTAAAAGGTTCAACTAAATTTCTGGTGGACAGTATTCAAGGGAATTTCAAAATGTGTCCACTGAGAAGGTACTATACACTAAAGCTTAAAATACATAAAAGTACACTTTCTATGACATTATAAGATTTTTTCTAATACTAGAAATCCAAACTTGCTGAGGTATAATAATAAATAATTTAATTGTTAATTTAAACAAGGGTAAACACTGAGGAAAAATTTTGAGAATTTCCGAAAGTACGTTGCTGATTTAATATCCACATACAAAGTTATGTCAATGCAAAGTCTCATTTTTAGCTTAAGTAGACTATTTTTACAAATACGGTAGCGACACAGTGAGACACCAATATCTGAAAAAAAAAATCTACTGCTAAGAACATTGTAATAATTTAGAATACTTATACATTTATACACATATTGTTATCACCTACAAAAAGTTATCTAACACCATTTTCCTGTAAACGAAGTGTAGACAATGAGGTCGGGGGTTCGACTCCTGACAGTGCTGGTATTCTAAAGGATAGAACAATGAAAAAGAGGAGGAAATGAAGATCAAAGTGGAGAGACCAATTACCTGGGCTCGTCTAAATGTGCGGAGTTACATTAGAAACAAGCTCGGTTCCACTTTAGGGGCTCTGAATAGCAAGGGCTACCAACTCCACATGGGATACAGTAAACTTTCTAAATACAGGGTGTCCCAGAATTAACTATTTCAATGAAATCGGACAAATTTTTTAAAAACACACTTTTATTGTTTATCATGTTTAATATGTGTTAAAAATGTATAAATTTCTAAAAAATTTCATAATTTTATTTTCATAATTTTTTCATTATCTGGTCCAATGAAAGACCGTCTGAAGTCATAGAATGGCAAAGAGACTCTCCAAAAGTTAACATGTGGCTTGGAATGACCAAATCCAAAATTTATGGCCCATTCTTCTTTGCAGAAGTAACTGTAACAGGTACCGTCTACCTTGATATGCTTCAGCAGTTTCTCGAACCACAGCTTCTTGATGATGGCATTCTTGATAATGTTGTGTTTCAACAAGATGGAGCACCATAAATTTTGGATTTGGTCATTCCAAGCCACACGTTAACTTTTGGAGAGTCTCTTTGCCATTCTATGACTTCAGACGGTCTTTCATTGGACCAGATAATGAAAAATTATGAAAATAAAATTATGAAAAAAATTTAGAAATTTATACATTTTTAACACATATTAAACATGATAAACATAAATAAAATGTTTTTAAAAAATTTGTCCGATTTCATTGAAATAGATAGTTAATTCTGGGACACCCTGTATAATGGAAAATTAGTGGGGAAGAGCCACTGTTACCGACGGTAAAAAAAAACCCTGACGGTTTTCCGAAGGGTATACAAGAAATTAGCACGAATCAGCATGAAGCACAAGGCCAAGAGTAGAAAAATAATACTAGTCTTTTTCATCATAACGCGGACTTAACAGTCACACGACTGTAAAATATTTGAAGCATACATGTCTGTTCCTTAAAGAGGTGAACACTAAACCCCACACAACATAGCAAACAACTGTTCAAGTCCAAATGAGAATTTAAATTTCATATTACTATTATTGCATTATTAATGATTACTATTACTGCAGTTATTCACCATGGCAAAAAGTGTCCAGTTCTTACTTGATTCCTTGGTCGACATTTGCGTTGTTGTTAATGTTCATCCCCGCAGCCCTTAAGGTCTCCTAAAACAAATTAAATAAATAATAATAATGAAAACTGTCTTAAATAAGAACTAAGGAAATAGTTGGTGGTGTTGGTAAGAGATCGAACTCAGAAGTTACCGATGGGTTCTTTCATCATATTTGAAATTACAGAATAAAATGTTGTTCTTGAATTTTATGTGGAAAGTAGTACTTGTGTAAAAATTGAGGACGAGTTGAGTGACTAGTTCAGTACCGTATTACTGTTGGAGTACAATGGGATTATGTGATGTCACCATGAAAGTTATCTAATGGGGTAATGCACGAGATGAGGGCAAGAAAGATAGAGAAAGGACTAAATCTGAATTTGAAAGAATGAAAGGCAACTTTGTATCTGGTGTATGCTGATGACAAAGTGCTTATGTATGAATCAGAGGAAGAATCAAGGAAAATAGTGACAAGTTTGTTTGTTTGTGAAAGGAGATTATTGAAAGTGAATGTAAATAAAAGTAAGGTTCTTTTCACTGACAGAGATGGAGAATCAGCATGTAGTTGTGTTAAAGGGAGAATGTTTTAGAAGTTGTGAAAGAAATTAAATATCTCGGATGTTTGACAAAAAGGTAGGACTATAAGGACATTAGAAGTTGAAAGCAGTGCAAGTGGTGAGTAAGTAATTGATAAGAAGAAAGCATCTGAGTATAAAGGCAGCAGGTGGTTTACATCAAGGTACAGTATATTGGTGCCAACACTGATGTACTCGTATGTATACAAGACATTTGTTTGGCATGATAGTTCACTGTCAAAAGTGAGAGCAATTGAGATGAATAATTTAAGAAACATAGTTGGTGTAAAACAGATTGACCATATGAGAAATGAAGATGTTTGGGAAAGGTGTGGAGTGAAATAGTCAATGGTTGGGTCATATGAAGAAAAAAGTGAGTGCGTAGGTGTGAAAAGTAGAACACACAAAATATGGAAAGATGTAATTAGTAAGTGTAGGAATAAACATTTATTTCAATGTGGTACAAGAGTTAACAAGAAACAGTGGAACTAGAGTGGGTTGTGAGGTGTGTAAATGGAGACACTGGTGTCACATTATATACCACTAGGGGTATACAACGAGCCATGTCATGAAAGGTAACAATGGATCCCTGAGGGTTGGAGTCGTACCTTATTCACAGTGGCGATCCCTTTGTAGCTGTGCGTGTATGATTTGATCTATGTATGCATGTAAAGTTTAAAAAAATTCACCTACACACAATTTCTAAAATGCATGAAAAATTACTAATTGGTAATATTTAATTTTCCTTGGATATTTTATTCTTTTTGGTGATAGTAATAAAATTTCAAAAGCAAAACTCACTCACTATTGATTAGTAATTTTTTATGCTTTTTAGAAACTTTGTTTGTAGGTGTACATTTTTCCAAATCTGTACATCAAATGAAGATATACAGTAGATTATGAAAACTGGAAAATTAAAAACTACTATTTCGATCCAAGGCAGTGGATGCAATAAAAATGAGGACACCAAATTACAAAAATCAGAAAAAAAAATAATGTTAAATTGTCAAACAATAAGAATATAGTACTAGGGTGTGTCAATTTTAGTAAAGTCAACAATTCATAAACTACTAATGCTTAAATGATGTCATATTATCTAGCAAACTTAGAAATATCTTTAGTGTTGTTTAAAAAAGCAATTTACCTACTTATATTTGACCATAAAGGTTTGAAATATAACCTAAATATGACTGTAGCATCGTATATCAATGTGCCATTGATATGTGTATGTGTGGTCAACTTTGGTTATTTTTGGTGTGCAGTATGGTTTCTAAGTTTCACATAATCACAAATGCTGGAGTTTTGATTGTGAATGCGTGTGTTTTCCCTCCTTTTTGACAATTTTGATTACTTCGTAATGTAAATATTGTGAAATTGAAATTATTCAAAATGTTATGTGTGACCCAAACTTTCTGTATATTTTGATATGATAGATATATGAAATTGTCATTACTTTGAATAATTAAGTCTTGTACCTATAACACAACCTTTTATCTGAGCTTATAGGAAGATATTAAGAATTTCAATTAACTTAATTTTATGTAATCATAATCAGTAGGCCTATCCAAATTTCAATGACATTTCTTTTGTTCACAGGTCCACAGGATGAGTCAGAGAGAAATCAGAACCTGAAGCAAATCAAGTTGTCACCTTAGTCATTTGGTGGGGACTGGGAGGGAAAACTTCCCCCTGCTGAGCTGCCCACAGCCAGAGATCTGCTGAGGTATGGTTTGCTGAGGAGAGAGATGAGTGAGGAAGACAGGAGGAATTATCCAGTTAATGACCTGATTAACAACGGCATTGTTCCAGGGCTACTGGCTCAGTGGAGAAAGGCCAATGCTCTATTCACAGGACCTGTAATCAACACTGAGGTCAGGATCAGGGCTAAAGTGAAGGCACTGTGGGATGAGGCAGTGAAGGTGTCCATTGGCAATATGAAGCTAGAGGTCAAAGATAGGTTCATGATGAAACTGGACAAATTGGTTTACATCCTGACCTGTCACTGTGTGATCAGGAGCTGCAGTGAGGTTCACATTGACTGCAGCTGCAGGAGTGAGCAGAAGATACCAGTGCAGGAGCTTGCCTTCATTAAAGGTCAGAGAGAAAAGGTGGGAAGGTGGGCAGGTGGGGGCACACCAGATGGGTCTAGCTGATCACCCTGAGACCAGGAGACAGGAAGCAGGGCTGCAGAGACAGGAGCAGAGAAGGAAGGCCGAGGCGTCAGCCAAGAAAGAAGAAGAGTTGAGGGAGGAGACTGGAGATATACTGGAGGAGGCAGGGAGGAGAGAGGAGGATGAAGACTTCATACCAGAGGCTGCAACAACTTCTTCCTTGCCTGTGGCTAAGAAGAAGAAATACAACACTGAAGATATCACCAACATAGCTCTGGCTAGCTTGAGACATCACACTGGGCTGAGAGTGTCTGCAGAGATTGCCACTGCTGCCTGGATTGATGCTGGTCTTATCACAGAGTTTGACACAGCACTGGTGATTGACCACAAGGTGAGGAGGGCTCAGGAGAGACTGACTAAGGAGCTGGTCAAGAAGTCTGATGAAGAGATTAGGGAAAATGGCATCACCTCTATCTTCTTTGATGGGAAAAGAGATGACAGCACTGGGTTAGATTTATAAAAATTCTGTATCTCAAGTGAAGGTACATCTCTCTAGAAATGGGTATGGTAATTTCCTTGTTTTGTTTTTAAAAATCATTTTAGATTAAACATTTTTGCATTTAAAATAAGTTTCATAAACAGCCTCTCAGAAATACCTACCATAACTGATTCATAAAGCTGTCCATATAAATGCTTCACTCTATTGATATTATCTTGCTTCTGATCAGGTTGCTGCTGTGGTTGTTGCTGCTGTGGTTGTTGCTGCTGTGGTTGTTGCTGCTGCTGCTGCTGTTGTGGCTGTTGCTGCTGCTGTTGTGGTTGTGGTTGCTGCTGCTGCTGTTGTGGTTGCTGCTGCTGCTGTTGTGGTTGCTGCTGCTGCTGTTGCTGCTGGGAATGTTGTTGCTGGTGGTGTTGTGCATGTTGCTGTTGTTGAGTATGATGCTGGTGGTGATGCTGCTGATCCTGAGATCCAGGCTGTGATATGCCTTGTTGTGCTTGGACAGCTAGAAAAAATAATAATAGATGATGATAATAAACAGTGAAAACATTTTGACTCATCTATTTATAATTTCAAATGGAGTTTAATGTCCAAGGTGGAGGTGGAGGGCAAATGAAGGTGAATTAATAAATATGGCATCATCTTCCCTACATTCTTGAAAAAAAAAGTAATCCAGTAATGCCTTATAATCCATTATGATAAAAGTATGGCCAGAATTTATAGGATAAAAGTTCTAATGATGCTTCAGTGGTGGAGAATCAATTCTTGATTTCAAACATGACAAACTGAATAGTTTGTTTCTACATAAATACATAAATATAATCAGTGCTTATAACCATGTTATTCAAATGCAAATTTTTGAGGGCAAGAGTATCCTCCCTGAAATATTGAAGACCTAACTACCTTGCAATTAAAATATAAAATTTTATTAATACTTTAAATCAAAATAAGATGCAAAACTAAACAAGAGTAACTACATCTCAGAATGGCACTCTAGGTCATATGGTTCCGGAGATATGGCCATTCGAATTTGTAAAAAAAGGTTAATTTCCAAGGTCATACCATATTTCAACATGAAATATCTCAGCTCCTATTGCACTTACAGAGACCATTTAAACACTATTTTAAAGCTTTTAAGCAGATCTACAACTTTGTTTCTATTCATATTTTACCTCAGTGGTAAAAAAAAAAGTTGATCTTATTTTTGACCTTTGACCTTGTGTAGGTCATTTGATGTCACAACCAATTTTTTTTCTCCTTTCACCCAATTTTGGGTACACATGTCTACCTTAACCTAGAACAAGATTTTTAGTGTTGATTAAGTTAGTATAGACGCTACAGCCATTTCAGTGGACCATACCTACCTCCATTTTGACCAAGTACCTTTTTCCACCAAACTTCGGAGCACCGTATCTTTGGAACTGTTTAAGCTAGTGTTGAGAAAAATACCATTAGATTTTTCTTACCGAGATATATAATGTCTGCTAATTTTCAAAAAAATCGGTAATTATCTAACCTAATCTAACCCAGTTATTTGGTTGAATAAGTATCCAGCCCTATTATAAATTTTTTTTTTTTTTGTATATTTCAGAGAATTATATAATAGGCTGTCGAAATCTGGTCAAAATGATTTTTTTTAGATGGGCACTATGTGGGGTTTATGAAATGATATCCTGACCAACATACTCCAAAAGAAAGTTTATGCTCCCCTCCGTACCACTAGCATACTCCCTCTTATTTTTGGCTCCGCCCCCAAATTAAAAATAGTATCATAAATCAAAATGGAGATCATTTAGAGCATTTTTTTGTAGAGATGACCCCCCCCCCCCTTAAAATTGCATAATTACCTCATGTGCAATTTTCAGGCAATTATCCAAGAAATTTCAAATCCTTGAAAAATTGCTGCATCCCCAAAAAGTGTTATCAGTATATAGAAAAGGGTGGCATAAACTTTAGTTTGGAGTACTGATTGCCTAGGAGACCAATTCATAAACCTCATATAGGCCTAGTATATTTGTCTGAAAAGAAGAAAATTAGTCTACTGTACCATTTATTACACAAAACATCTTTGAAGTAAAAACAAAATTTAATTTAAAAATTACCTTCACAATTCACTAATTACTTGTGGATGTGCCTTGGCCCCATTGGCTTTTCCATTCAAATTGTGGCAGTCTTTTTCTTGATTCCAGTTGATTGAGGATAAATTTGTGCTGATTGCCGTAGCCAATCCTTTGTTCTGATGCTTTTGTCACTAAGTTCACTGCACTTTCCACGCTTTGACTGTGGCATGAAAAGGCAGCAATTTTCGAGGGTTCTGTTCTTGTATGCAGTAGCTCTTCATTGCTGAAATTCCTTATCAAAGGTGGAGGATTGATAGCTTCCTTTCTCCAGTCAATCATCTCATAGTAGTCTTTGGAATCGAAATTTAGAGATTTAGGAAGCTCAAAATTTCATGTGCCACTGAAACGTGTCTGACTGAGAAGTATCTTCTGAAGAGCATCTTCTCTGACATCATGTCTGCTATCAGTAAGCATTGACAGTAGGATAGCTTCGGGATTGGCAAAATAGGCATTATTATGGAACACTGGTTCCATAATAATGCAATGTTTTTCTTCCAATCCTCACATCAAGACAATCAAATGAAAAAAATTCTGTGCTCCGTCAGTAGCTTTAGGATGGGATTTGATATGAAACCATCCAGGAGCATATGATTTCATGACGATGGTTACCAGTTCTTTCAGATTTTGTTCGGGATGCAAAGTCGATATATATAAACGAAGAATCCAGTTTGCTCGGGTAATCCAGCGAGCATGATGAATGGCACCTGGAGACCTGCGGGCTAGACTTTCAGATACCCATCCAGATTGCACTGCTAGGCACATATCATAGAGATACTTTTGATCACTGCTCAACTCTTTCACGACATTCGGTGGTATATCTTGGACATTGCTCTGAACTGGTGAAAATGCCACTAAGTCTAAAATGGTTAAATCACATTTTAATTTGGCTCCAATTGAACCTTTAAAGGTATTTGGCCCTGATGTTTTTCCATCTATGGTTTCAAATATGTGTCTGAAGGGGAGTTCATTAATGTGTAAAAGACACACGAGCCATTGAACTGATCTATGCAAAAAAATCTCAATCAATTTTATGGTACCAGCAATTCTACCAGTATTGACAGCAGTACCATCGCATAGCAGAGCATTGAGAGTGTCGATGCTCGCTGAATCAATTAAGAACGTTATAATTTCATCAGCTATACGCCGAGCATTTCCTGCATCAGGGCAGAGATGGTCTACATAGATACCTCCAGGGTCTTTGATCAGCACATAATGTTGTTCTTTCTCTTTTCCATGCTTGGTTAACGTATCATCCTTTCTTCCATCAAACCCTATACATTCAATATTCACATCTAGATCTATTTTTCTTGCCTACACGAATTCTCTCTCTCTCTATTTTCTTCCTATCAAGCATGTTAGATTGATCGATTATTCCCATATCTTTCAATGCAGCATTAACAATAGCTGCTGTAGCTCTCGAACTCACATGGTAACGGTCTGCCACCAATGGTAATTCATTGTATGAATACCTATTTTGATCATTTTCAATCAATTCCACATAGGGGACAAATTCTAGCTCATGGTCACTGTCTTCTATATCTTCGTTAAAGTCATCTACTGAAGAAGATGGTACAACTTCCATAGCCTCTGCCATTTCCACTTGTGACCTTTGTTGCCTCTCTTGTTCTTGAGAGGGATCGTCTCTGGACAGCGGCAGCTTCACGATCAAATGGCCCTAATTGATTTATTCTTTGCTTTTGGCCTACAAATGACTCCCACTCTACCATTAGGATTTTTACCTCGCATTGACAAAACGGCCTTTCTATTCCTTTATCATAACATTTGCAAGTACAAATGTCAAACATTTCATCATATGAAGCAAATTTTTTAGCAAAATTTTCATTCCTTTGACGTAGAGGAACCTTGTTCAAGGAAAGAGCTGATCTGATTAATCTTTCCACTGCAGAAGAAATAGATCTTTCTTGAATGACAGGGAAAGAGAACATGGCCCAAATATCTTGAAGATCTTTGGTAACTATATTGTAGCAATCGTTCGCAGTTGCTGATCCCCTTGACTTGATTTTTTTCTCTCTTTTGAATGAAGAAATAGTGTCTGACAACGTCTGCCTTTGTAGGAGATGCTCTAAATGGTCTCCATTTTCATTTATGTGACTATTTTCATTTTTGGGGCGGAGCCAAAAATAGGAGGGAGTATGCTAGTGGTACGCGGGGGAGCATAAACTTTCTTTTGGAGTATGTTGGTCAGGACCCCAATTCATAAATCACACATATTGCCTGATCTGCCCCCAGAAATTCGACCTAGCCTATATATATAATATAGATAATTTAAATTACATAATTAATTAATTTATATGGACATTCAAAAGTGTGAAGAACTTCGAACCTGCTATCCTGTTTAAAGGTAAAGCTATGTACGTATATAAGTACCTTATACTAGGCTATGAGTTTTAATAGAATTACTTAACTTTGTGTATTTATTTATTTATTGTGTACAACAATATGTACCCATGTGAAAATAAGCTTATTTAAACCTTGGAGCAAGGATTTTTTTGGCATCTATATTTATTCCAATCTGTAAATCAAACTGCACATTTTTTCTTGTTGTAGACCTCAAACAAGATCAGTAGGTCCCAAATTTTATTTGTGCTATCTAAGCAAAAATAGCTTTTAACAGGGTTGGATAGAATGAATAATTATAATTGTATTTTTAATTAATTGATCCTAATTTCCATTAATTGTAATTGATTCAAAATAAAATAAAAATAAAGGTAATTGTAATTGATTTTTGAGCTATAAATGATGTAATGATCAATTAATGTCAATTGTTAAAATTATACCCCTAGATCTGGCAGTCATATATCATCCAATGAAAATAAACCTTTGATAGTTTATTTAGTTATACTTAGATATAGATATATATTTCTATAGATGTATATTTATTTTAGATATATATTTAGATATATAGAATAGATAGTTATATTTTGTAATTGTAACTGATTCAGACAAAACTAATTGTAATTGCAATTGATCTTGAAATTGTGAAGTACAATACTAACTATAATTAATTTGAAATTAAAAAAAAATGTAATTGTTTCCATTTTGTGTAATTGAACTCAACCCTGGCTTTTAAGCTACATATGTTTTTTTTTTTTTTAGATAAACATGGATTTCAGCAGTTTGAATATGGGCAGGTTCTGTTGTGACCCATTTAAAACACAAAGGAAAAGTGAAAAAAGGCATTCGTGCATTGACTAAAAATTTGATTGATCAAAATCCTGAATTGAAACTAACAAATAATCATAAGGCATGTGCAACCTATACTTAAATTTTTTATCATCATTGTTTATTAAAACCATTATGTTTATTGTACCATTTATTATCTATTAATTATATTTTGTATTTAGGTTAGTATCTTAGCATTCCTATTTAAATTTGAGTCTTATTAGGCAGGACTAAAGTCTCTTATTATAGGTTTTTCTTTCTTACTGTTTGCTGTTGAATAATGATCTCAGTTTTTGTCTAAGGTCAAATCTTTGGTAGGATAAATAATTACCTTGAAAGGCATATACAAATACTTTATTATTATTATAAATGTAATAATGGCTTCCATAAAATATATTGTAAATATCTAATAACTGCCTTTTTTAAATATATAGTTATGTTGATGCCTCTTTTTTCATGGTTTCACCCAGCTAGATAAGAATCGGTTCTTATAACTCAATTGGTGAAAATAAAGGAATAGGTTATTTTAATATACATATTAAAAGGCAAATTGTCTTAAAAATAGCAGACATTATAGATCTCAGTGAGACAAATCTAATGGTACTTTTCTCAACACTCTAGCTCAAACAGTTCCAAAAAAACGGCGCTCCAAAGTTTGGTGGAAAAAGGTACTTGGTCAAACTGGAGGTAGGTATGGTCCACTGAAATGGCTGTAGCATCTATACTAACTTAATCAACACTAAAAATCTTGTTTTAGGTTAAGGTAGACATGTGTACCCAAAATTGGGTGAAAGGAGAAAAAAACTGGTTGTGACATCAAATGACCTACACAAGGTCAAAGGTCAAAAATAAGATAAACTTTTTTTTTTTGACCACCGAGGTAAAATATGAATAGAAACAAAGTTGTAGATCTGTTTAAAAGCTTTAAAACAGTGCTTAAATGGTCTCTGTAAGTGCAATAGGAGCCGAGCTATTTCATGTTGAAATATGGTATGACCTTGGAAATTAAACTTTTTTTACAAAATTTGAATGGCCATATCTCCAGAACCATATGACCTAGAGTGTTGAAACAAGCGTCATTCTGGTTTTCTCACCGAGATCTATAAGTGTGCCAATTTTCAAAAAAATCGGTGATAGTCACGTTTTTTTCACCATTGAACTGACATGGAATGACCCCATTTGCTTGCCTGGCTGCTCATCTTTTCTTGACCTTAAGGGTTCTAACAGGAATGTAGTGTTCACAAAACTTAAGCAATTCTACTCACTTTAGGTTCATTAAAGAAAAACACAAAAATGAATTAAATATATTAATGGTAACATATAGACTTGGGTTAATGTGAAAGCTCAGTGAAGTAGATTCATCCAAAACAGGAATTTATCTTCAGCACTGTACTTTTTAGTACTGTAGATATTTGTTTTCATCAACAATATTCCAAAAGTTTTTATCCTTTGCATTTATTTTTAAAATTTAATCAATTGGGATGTTTGTAATTTTGAGTTCAAGTTCACCAACCTGAGTTTGAAACAAATCCACAAAAAAAACATCAGCTTTTGAAATGTCAATTGTATTGAAGGGATTTACTGACAAGGTAAGGTATCACTGGTTCAGTTTTTTGAAAGTCTTGAGATATTTTACTGAATTCTTGTTGAAGTTTTTGAGATGGTTCATAAAAGGTTGAGGGTCAAACATACTGGTGCTGACAGTATCAATAATTTTCTTTAAACTTGAAAAGTGATGGAGAGATTAATTTGATTAGTATGTGACTTCCATAAGCTCACTTTGCCTTTGAATGCATTTACTGAACTTATCATTTCAGAAATATGTTTGCATTTACCCTGACATTTTCAATTCAGTTTATTGAGTTTCAAGGATAAGTCTGCAAAAAAATGCAAAGTCCATCAACTTGACAGACTACTTAGTTGATTTATTGTTTATTTCTTACTTCCAGAAACTCTATTTCTGGAAGGAGCTCTTGGAATCTTCCAAAACCTTTCTTTTGCTTAACCTTGTATGCATCAGTGTATGATACAGTCTCTGTATTCTGCATTAAAATCTAAAAGAGCTTCAGAAAGTCAGTGCTGCAGGGCAACAGCACAAATAGAATTTATTATTTTTATAACATCATTCATCAAATGTCAAAAATCAATAACTTTTGAGGAGAGCTTCCTGATGGATGATAATACAGGTAAATCAAGAATACTGTATTGGAAAACCTGTTGTTTTACCTTCCAAAGAAATTATTTTTAATGGCTCTTCTTTTGTTGAATTATCAATGACCACCACCCTAACCAATATATTTAGCTATGCAATGTCAGCCATGTCTACAAACTCATCAAGTTGAAGTGAAAAACAATCACATTTTTCTAAGATTCTGAAAACTGACTCAATCCTCACTGAAACTGTGTTGCCAGAGAGCTGTAAAGCTTTGACTGAAGACATGATTGCCAGTTTATTGCTGAATCCTTTAAAAAGGGAAGGTGCAGCAGACAGCAGTCCCTCCTTCACCAACTATCTATCTTCAAAATTGTTTCCTTTTGGGAAGTAAATGGGGAACTTTAAAAGATGCAATTTCAGCATTTTTGGGCTAAAGAATAACCTTAAAACTAGTTTATATAATAATATATATACACATACACTGTATATGTGGGGAGAGAGGGAGGGAGGAGAGGGAGGGAGGGAGGGAGAGAGAGAGAGGGAGAGAGGGAGAGGGAGGGAGAGAGGGAGAGGAAGGGAGAGAGGGAGAGGAAGGGAGAGAGGGAGGGAAGGGAGAGAGGGAGAGGAGGGGAGAGGGAGAGAGGGAGAGAGGAGAGGAAGGGAGAGGAGGGAGGAAGGGAGAGAGGGAGAGGAAGGGAGAGAGGGAGAGGAAGGGAGAGGGAGAGGAAGGGAGAGAGGGAGAGGAGGGAGAGAGAGGGAGAGGAGGAGAGGAAGGGAGGGAGAGAGAGGAAGGGAGGGAGAGAGAGGAAGGGAGAGAGGGAGAGGAAGGGAGGGAGAGAGAGGAAGGGAGAGAGGGAGAGGAAGGGAGGGAGGGAGAGAAGGGAGGGAGGGAGGGGAGGGAGGGAGGAGGGAGAGAGAGGAAGGGAGGAGAGAGGGAGAGGAAGGGAGAGAGAGGAGGGAGGGAGAGGAGGAGAGGAAGGAGAGAGAGAGGGAGGGAGGGAGGGAGGGAGAGGGAGAGGAAGGGAGAGAGAGAGAGGGAGGGGAGGGGGAGAGGGGAGAGGAAGGGAGAGAGAAGGAGAGAGGGAGAGGGAGGAGAGAGGGAGAGGAAGGGAGAGAGGGAGGGAAGGGAGAGAGGAGAGGAAGGGAGAGGAAGGGAGAGAGGAAGGGAGAGAGGGAGAGGAAGGGAGAGAGGGAGAGGAAGGGAGAGAGGGAGAGGAAGGGAGGGAGAGAGAGGAAGGGAGAGAGGGAGAGGAAGGGAGAGAGGGAGAGGAAGGGAGGGAGAGAGAGGAAGGGAGAGGAAGGGAGAGAGGGAGAGGAAGGGAGGGAGAGAGAGGAAGGGAGAGAGGGAGAGGAAGGGAGGAGGGAGAGGAAGAGGGAGAGAGAGGAAGGGAGAGAGGAGGGAGAGGAAGGGAGAGAGGGAGAGGAAGGGAGGGAGAGAGAGGAAGGGAGAGAGGGAGAGGAAGGGAGAGAGGGAGAGGAAGGAGGGAGGGAGAGAGGAGAGAGGGAGGGAGAGAGAGAGGGAGGGAGAGAGAGTGTGCAAAATTTGGTCTAACCCTTTCTTGAACTGATCCACAGAGGAACTGTTCACAACTTCCGAAGGTAACCTGTTCCATGTGTCACAGATCTTATACGTAAAGTAATTCCCACACACTAGTCCTAAACCGTTTCAAATCCAACTTCCAACCATTGTTGCGAGTTTGGGTTATCATTTAAACTAACATACTTCTAAAATCGACATTGTTGAACCCTCGTAAGAGCTTGAAAACCTCGATCAGTTTGACCGCCAGCCTCCGAGTTTCAAGCGAAAACAAGTTCAGGCGCGTAACCGTCGATTGTAGCCCATATCCTACCGAAGGGATTAACTTTGTGGCCCTCGCCTGCACTCGCTCCAGCCTCTCAATCTTTCCTGAGGGTGGGCGACCAGAACTGCACAGCATACTCCAGGTACGGCCGAACAAGGGATGTACAGTGAGAGCACAATCTCCTTGTTCCGAAACTGAAATTGCCTCCTGATATACCCAATAGTTTCTGGGCTTTCTTTTCCACCTCTACACACTGTTTCGTAAACTTAAGGTCGCTGCTAATTAGCACACCCAAGTCCTTTTCTAAATCAGTCACCTCGATATTACTGCCCAACATCGAGTAGTCCGACTTGGGATTGCGTAGCCAATGTGATCACTTTGCATTTACCCAAGTTAAACGGCATTTGCCATTTTTTGGACCACTCTCCTATCCTACCTAGGTCCGCACGCAGTTCCTCGATCGCTTCGGCTTCCCAACATTGGCCCCAAGCTTGGTGTCATCAGCGAATTTGGCGATCCGACTGACGATGCCACCGTCGATATCATTTATGTAAATGGTAAACAACAGTGGCCCCCAAAACGGAACCCTGAGGAACCCCACTAGTGACCGAGGCCCAACCCTAACTAGCCCCTTTAATTACCACCCTCTGCCGCCTATTTCCTCAGCCAGTTTTCAATCCACCTACCTATTCCCCCACCGATACCCAGC
>JAJOZX010005678.1:292500-299532 GCA_023014485.1 Bathynomus jamesi | reverse complement strand
TTGAGGCCAAATTCCTGTAGCGAGGTAGCTGGGTACTTGTTTCCGCACGTCTGACTTATTATATATATACAGGGCGTCCCAAAAAAATGTATACACACTTTAAATAATTATAAAGGCAGTGTTATTAAAATACATTTCATTTTCAAAATGTAATAGAATCTACAGACATTATTAATTGTTTTGTCAACGCCTGTTTTCAAACTGACGTCCGTTCTGGTCCAGGCACTGCTGAAACGCGAAGCAATGGAATCGCAAACATCACGAAACATTTCGTTTGGTATTTGTGTGCATTCTCGTTCAATGGCTGCTCTCAATTCAGCGACTGTTGCAGGTTTTATAGCGTAGACTTTGTCTTTTAAGTATCCCCATAAAAAAAAGTCTAGTGGTGTGAGGTCTGGTGAACGCGGAGGGTATTCTACGAAACCCCTTCGTCCAATCCACATCCACATCCACATCGTGCCAAGTACCACTCGCAATACTCCACTCTTCGGTCCGGATCATCTTCATTAATAGCATGGAAAAGTTACATTCCAAGATTAGTCCATTGACATCGGTTCAAAATGCGTTGGACAGACGATTCTGAAATTCCTACCTCACGACTCGCTTGCCGCACAGATTTTCTTGGACTTTGGTGATACGTTTCCAGTACTCTTTCTTGCTTTGTGGGGCTTGTCGATGTCCGTGGTCTTCTGGAACGCTTCTTGTGGACATTCTGAACAGTTCCATCGGCTTCAAACTTATCTCTAATTTGAGCGATGGTAAGTCGCGTTGGTGGATCTGTTTGAAACTCCCTCCTAAACTGTCTTTGCACTTCAACTGCGTTTTCACACTTCCAGTAGCATTTTAGAATGAATTTCCTTTGTTCAAAGCTTAGTCTGACTGCCATTATTAATTCTAATGGGTTTAACTTGGAAAGAAAGAAACATCAATTGAGCTATCAGCTGTTAAAGTGTGTATACATTTTTTTGGGACGCCCTGTATATGTATATATAATATATATATATGGGATGAATTTCACAATTAGACACGTGAAATGAATGAATGATGGAAACCCACATGGATAAAGAAAAATGATTCCAAGGCCTTTCGTGTATTCAGAAGTACATCTCGTCAGGAATGACGAGGTGTACTTCTGAATACACGAAAGGCCTTGGAATCATTTCTTTTTCCTTGTGGATTGCATCATATATATATATATATATATCGTGTGTGTGTGTGTGTGTGTGTGTTCATGCACAGGAAAAAAATCAGTTCATGTTGTGAATCTTACATGCATTCAAACCCCGCGAGGATCTGGGTTAGATGTAAGCAAAAAAAAAAAAGGAAAAAATATCTAAATAGTTTTATTATTATAATATCTGGTTCCGTCATCTGCGGATGCACTTCTGTGCTTCAGAGGCACATAAATTGGAAAGGAATTCTGGCAGAAGCGTCGATGCTCCGCATGCGGCTTATACGATATAAAATATATTTATACATGCGATGAAAATGCGGTTAAGAATTTTTATGTCGCGCGCGGCCCCTTTCCCTCGCAAAAAACGATAAACCGAGGACAGAATTCGGTGCGTTATGCAAATGAGCTCTTCGACACCGCCTTCATTTAGGTGTTGCATATTTAATGAGATATCAAGCAAAGGTAATAAGAACTAACACAACAGTAGAAAAAAAAGACAACAACCAGCGAACAACTTCTAATCGCATTAAAATATATTTCTCAAATGATTTAAGACAATTTAGGCGTTACACAGCGTTTAATAAATGAATAATTTCTTTCCTATCGTAAAGGTAAGACCAAATAAATAATAAATAAGAATTTAATATTAAAAACTATTTTATTTAATTCCGATTCTGACAGAATTTCGGGAAAAAAAAAAAAAATTGAGTGGAGAAAATGAGGCACAGGAAATGAGAATTAAAATCAGGACTATGTATGATGGAATGATATTCTGCACACAGATATGTCAGCCCTGCATGAGTGGAGACAAATGAAAACGAGCACAAAATAAAACACATTTCCTCTTTTATTGACCAGTTCAAGCTTTATATTAGGCTTTCATGCATACACTCGTATGTATCTATCTATCTATCTATCGAGATTGATAGACAGACAGTGAGTGAGTGAGTAGGCAACTGGGCATAAGCGTGTTCGAGTGTATAATAATTCACCGATGTAGTGGAGTAATATTTTTGCGAGGTACCTCGAAACATTAAAGAATTTATATAAAAAATCTACAAACACTTTTACCGTCGGGAAAAAATATGTTGGTCGTGATTAAGGTAAGGTTAGGCTAGGTTAGGTGAGTTAAGGTTTGGTTAAGTGAAGCTAGATTAGCGAGTACCTCATTATTTAATGACTTAACAGAAAACATCCTTGAAGCCCTCAGTTGAGTCAGAACTATTTATCACACCCCTCTGAGTTCGATGACTATGGTATGGTTAGTTTAAATTAGGTTTGATTAATAAGTTCTTAGATATATGGATCTTAAAAAGTCGGTACCTCGCTTATGCAGAGATGCGCACAGTGTGTGTGTGTGTGTGTGTGTGGGTGTGTGTGTGTGTGTCCGCATGCGAAAATAATGTTTTCTTTTATAAGGAAATTTATTGTGCTCATATTTTGCAAGAATTTTATTACTGAGCTTTATTGTCATATTCAATTAAAGTAAAGGATAAGAGACTCCAGTGAATTAATATTTTAAAAAGGCAGTCCAAAAACATCGCAGGAAACGATCTGACGAAGTTAATGAGGAAAAGGTTTAAAAAAAAAGAAAAAAGGGTCGTCGTCGTCGTCGTCCCTAGTCTGGTTTAAATGTGCTTAACATTCTTTACGTTTTGAAGAGACTGCCAACACAATCGTTTCGATGAAGTGAACAGTTTTGTTTGAGCTCTGTAAAATGCAGTCTCTAGAAAACGTTCGTTCGTATTACTTTTTCAGTGATCAAACGCGGACAAAACCACCTCTGAAGGAGAGAACAAATCGACTTCTGAATAATTTTCAGAATTTTATAGAGTCACAGACGGAGAAAGATGAAAAAGAACGTGTTACGATTAACGAAATTACAACGTTCATTCTGGAAATTGTCCTTTTTATATTATCTTGTAAAGGATCAAACGCCAAATAGAAAGAGTTCCACTCGCATTTATTGAGATCTAAGAAAGGCTCTATCTGCTTAACCAGTTTTTTTTTAGACAATTTTAACTTCAACATGTATATATATTATTTCCCCACACTCAACCCAGTGCGTGTATGTAAAAATTATGTATATATATATATATATATATATATATATATATATATATATATATTAATATATATTTTTTTTTTTATTTATTTCAATCAGTTATGTATATTAGGAGGAGGAGATTGTACATACCAATCGACCAGGGAAGTACTCAGGGACTCAGGGGGGGGGGGGGGGGGGGGCTGTTAGGCAGGAGACGGAGTGATGAACTCCCGTTTCTCCTGTCACTGTTCTCCTTAGCTGATCTTTTTCAGTGTCTCATCCACCCTGTGAGCAGTCCAGCATGCTCTCAAACACACACTTCAACTACACTACACATCATACAACACAATCTTTTCAAAATTAAGAACACCAACAGAGGGACCTTGAATTTGGCTCTTCCTCTATGGAGGGGACGATTTTGCGGCCATTCGCCCTTGGCCCCCTCGTTCCTGCACAAAAAAAATTATTTAATATAATTATTTATATATACGTGTGTGTGTGTGTGTGTGGTGTGGTGTGTGTGTGTGGTGTGTGTGTGTGTGTGTGTGTGTGTGTACACGAATCTAAAACGGGAATCTCATTTGTACATCAAATTTACATTCCTTGTTTTTATCGTTATGTTCACTTTGACTTTAGTTTTACAGTACAGGAGAGGAGAAGAGGAGGCAGACGTCTCGGAGTTTTAAAAACACCTCGATATGAATCTTCACTTCCCCCCGGTCTCTCGACCCCGTGTTATGAACTCAAAGAACCCCTTAAGTCAGAGTGGGTTCTGACTGGAGTTGTTTAGCCCCCTTCATAACGGGAAAGGTCACGGGACACAGAGGACCTACATCTTTACGCGGGATCCGAACCGCGGGTAGCTGCATCATCTGAATGCGGAGGAGGGTTTCCCATCCAACTACTGAACAGACCCATCGTCGCTTAACCTCACTGATCGAACTGTAAGCGGTGTTGTCACGTCACGACGACTTAGCCCGGGTCTTGAGTGATATTAAGTCAAGGATAAAGAAAATTAAGACCTTCCTATATGAAAAAAAAAGATGTAGCTATATTTTGTCACACACACCACACACACACACACACACACAACACGGTATAACAAAAGTCTGTTCTCATAGGGAAATCTTTTCAGATAATTTATTTAGCAACGAGATTTGTTTTCATTTAAATGGAACAATGAATAACCACAATTATCGTTACTGGAGCGACGAGCATGTACTAGATTAATTGGTAAAATAATTGTATTGTTTGTAATGTACAGTTAAAACTATTCTCGCGTTCAATTCTTGTTATATCTTATTTCCCTATGAGATCGGACTTTTATTACACCTTATATATATTTATATATATATATATATATACAGGGTGTTTGAAAACTTTCTGTACAAATTGTAATGGGGGATAGGCAACACCAAGACAAACCCTTTTCGTCTATAAGTGTATGTCCGCTGACGTCACCATTCGGCGCGAAAGGGCGCCGCTTGCCGCGGGCATTCTTAAATCGGACGGAGTACGCGTAACATGGAGCGCTTCACGACTGCTGAGATGGCTGACATGCATATGGTGTATGGGGCTGCCAATGGAAACGGAAGAGCTGCTGTGAGGTTGTACCGACAGCGCTTCCCAAACAGATGTGCCAACCACAAACGTTTGCGCATTTGCATCGGCGACTGCGAGAAACTGGAACATTTCATGCAAACATGCATGACACTGGTCGGGAGAGAAACGTGCGCACTCTGACATGGAAGAAGAAATCCTACGGCGATTTGAGGACAATCCAAGCGCAAGCACGCGAGGTGTTGCACGTATCCTCGGTGTGAACCACGACCTGGTCTGGAGTGTGTTGCACGAGCAGCAACCTTGCCATGTACGATACCCGCCCAAACATTGACAGCGAACCGTTCTTGATGAGCATGCACCCGTGTAGCATGGGATTTGCGTGCGCCCACACGTGAGAATTGTGCATGTTAAACACACACCCTCACGTGTGAACAGGCCTCATCTGAGAACAGCACATAAGCCGGAAAATTAGGCTGCACCGCTGTCTGCTGCAGAAACCAGCGTGCGAATTCCACACGAAGAAGGTAATCCCGAGGTTGTAATGCCTGGACTCTCTGACGATGAAACGGATGTAACTGCTGCTCGTGCAACACTCTCCAGACCAGGTCGTGGTTCACACGAGGATACGTGCAACACCTCGCGGTGCTTGCGCTTGGATTGTCCTCAAATCGCCGTAGGATTTCTTCTTCCATGTCAGGAGTGCGCACGTTTCTCTCCCGACCAGTGTCATGCATGTTTGCATGAAATGTTCCAGTTTCTCGCAGTCGCCGATGCAAATGCGCAAACGTTTGGTGGTTTGGCACACTGTTTGGGAAGCGCTGTCGGTACAACTTCACAGCAGCTCTTCCGTTTCCTTGCAGCCCCATACACCATATGCATGTCAGCCATCTCAGCAGTCGTAAGCGCTCCATTTTACGCGTACTACGTCCGATTTAAGAATGCCCGCGGCAAGCGCGAGTCTAGCCCACTTCACCTTTTAGCCAATTGCAGCGGCGCCCTCTCGCGCCGAATGGTGACGTCAGCGGACATACACTTATAGACGAAAAGGGTTTGTCTTGGTGTTGCCTATCCCCCATTACAATTTGTACAAAAGTTTTCAAACACCCTGTATATATATATATATATATATATATATATATATATATATATATATACACGAGGGGTGATCAAAATGCTCTCGTCTGACGTATATATAATGCGTTTTTTTAGATCAAATTTACACTATTCCTAATACTACTATTATTAAATATGTGTATAAAATATAAAACGCTAATCAAAATATTTTGTTTTACAGGTTATAGATACGCAGGTTGAAGATACGCAGCACACATTAGGAAACTCTGCCCCATCTTATTCTACTGTTAAAAAGTAGTGTGCGGAATTCAAACGGAGCAACACGTCGATCAAAGATGATGAACGGTCTGGACGGCCATCAACATCAACTTCTGAAGAAAATGCCGAAAAAGTCAATGATCTTGTCATGAATAATCGCCTACTTAGTGTTCCATTTATAGCTGAGAATGTCGGCATTTCATTTGGCAGCACAGGTTCAATATTAACAGAAAATTAAAGCTTAAAAAATTGTCTGCGAGATGGGTGCCACGAATGTTGACTGACAACCAGAAGAGAACTCTAGTTCAAATTTCAAGACAATGTTTGGACCTTTTCCAGCAAGATCCAGAAAGATTTGTATCTAGGTTTATTACTATGGATGAAACATGGATTCATCATTTCGATCCAGAGTCAAAACAACAAAGCATGTCTTAGAAACACCCGTCTTCACCAACTCCCAAGAAGTTTCGTCTTATGGCATCAGCTGGCAAGGTTATGGCTTCTTTTTTCTGGGATGCAAAGGGAGTTCTGCTCATTGACTACCTTGATAAAGGAACTACCATTACGGGTGATTACTATGCGCGGCTAATGAGAAAACTGCGCGAAGCCATCAAACAAAAGCGACGAGGGAAACTCAGTCGAGGTGTCCTGTTTCACCAGGACAATGCTCCTGCTCACAAGTCTGCAGTTGCGATGGTTGCCATCAGAGAAATGGGCTTCGAATTGCTTGATCACCCTCCATATTCGTCAGACCTAACTCCCAGTGATTTCTATCTGCTTCCCAAATTAAAAGAACACCTTCGTGGACAGAGAATTTTGGTCGATGATGAAGTCTTGTCAGCTGTAAATGCCTGGTTAGAGGACCAAAATGAAGATTTCTTTTTGAACGGTATCCAGAAGCTGGAAAAACTCTGGA
>JAJOZX010005678.1:142500-287500 GCA_023014485.1 Bathynomus jamesi | reverse complement strand
AAGAGAGCCAAACGATGAACTCAGTTGCGGCGCCTTCGAATCTAGTCAGCAAAATGCGAATCATTTTATCAACGGCAATTTGTCTCTGATCGAACATCGTTGCAGGTAAAACTACAGGCGAACGTGACCCAAATTTTAAGCCATTTGAGATTCACACTTATTTTCTTTACTTTATTGCAGCTTCTGTTCATGTATTTATTATTTGTTTCTCGTTTGTGATCAATTTGTTAGAACTTTTATTTCAAGAGACTTTTTTTTTTAAAACTTTCGCGTATCTCCGCGCTGCGTAGGAGAGCGGCATGCAGTGATGCGAGAGAATTACATCACTTTAGCCGCTCGTTTAAGACCACACCCTTTTAAATCTCACGAATTCAGTGCCTGCAGAACAGCAGTCACTGATGGGAGTCACCTCTTTGGGAAAGAGAAAAATTCCTGAACCTTATTTTTACATTCCGAACGAGGTTGAAAGTGGAGTAAAAGGAATGAGGGGGGAATGGAGGGGGAGCCTCTGCCTATTTTCTCATGAGCTGTGGTAAAGATTGTCCTACTGAAGGTGTTCGACCGTTTCCAAAGATAGTTTACATTCACAAAACACGAATAATGTATACGCATTTGCTTCTAACCTGCATGGACAAAATTACTTAGTTTAAAACAATCAAATACATACATGCTGAAATATTTTCACAGCAATTCAAATGGTTAATCCAATCATACTATGTCTGCCCTATAATCATGTTTATGTTTTTAGTAACAAATTAAATGTTTAGTACAAAGAAGTACGACTAGATTAACTATCAGGACTGATTACCTAATATTCCACCATGTAGATATATACATCGTGGGCTCCCCATAGCTCAGTCGTTTCGGTGTCGAATTCCGGGCGGCAAGTCTGTGAGATCGCTGCTGGCGTCTGGATAGGGTTCGGCCGCTCACCCTGTTAATACTCGGGCCTCGGGTAACCCTTGGGACACTGAGGAAATGAATTCCGGATGTTATACAGTATATCTGGTTGCTTTACAAATACTACTTCGTCTATTCTCAATTTCATGAAAAGTTTTTACGAAATGAAATAAAAGTGGAGCTTTGGCTGTATTTACAGATTGTATTATCGCGTTATGCATACTATTAAATTCATTCAAATATTTTTAAATGTTCTCAATAAGGAATTTTGCAATCTGCTTCATAATTCTCCGCCTACTCAAAGATATTAGAATGTCACTTCACTCATCCTTTGCATATTAATTTTATTTTAACTTTAAACCATTTAAGCTTATCTTTCAGCTAATACCAAACGTGTAAACACTATACCAAGAACTTAAATTTTTATTTTTTTTATTTTTACAAAGCACTCATTGCAATCAAATTTTGGCCACACACAATTTTGTTGAAAGCATTTATACGGAGATGACGATAAAAATCGGAATATAAAAAAAAGTGACGACAAAACTCGCCGACGAATAAATTCGAGAAAAATTGAGCAAAATTCGCCTCTCCTTCATTTTGGTCGACCTCTCGTAAATCGACAGACCAAAGGAGTCGGCGGAGCGAGTTTCTTAACCCAATTTCTGAGCTCCTTTAAGGCAGTCGGCGAATGGGGCGCTTTCCAGAAGACCTGAAATATGAACACAAGATAAAATAGAAGTCTGACACGTCAGAAAATTTTACGGAGGAAACCATATTTCTCTCTGAAATGGCCTCTTCCTGCGCCCTAATATTTTTATTCCCCTTTTATTTGCAAAGCTATGAACAGCTTTTCAATTATCTTTCAGATTTATTGGAATGGTATATAACAAAAGTTCACATATCGAGACATACGATATACCTCGTACACACGATATGAGCAACATTCCAGATTTCTTTATTTCATTTCTGTCTCTCCTCTTTTTAAAATGAACTGAAATATTTACTCTCAGTATTATCCGCTCTTACTTATATAATGTAAACTACGAACTTTGGTAATGTAAATATATTTTATAATTTAACTACTATTCAACTACTCAGATGTACACTACTCGTCTATACACTCGGTAAAACTGGGTTATTTGTAACGAGTGTGGTAGAAATATTTCGAGGAAACATCTGTTCTTTTGTTTTAAGTCATTTTATTCGTTTAACGTATTTTAATGAAAGTTTCTCTTACTCTGTCCGCGAGATTTTATTTTTGGAAATGAGTCGTATTATAAAGAACTAATTATGATATGACGCAGTTCCCCCTCAAAAAATCTTATTTTAAAATATTTTAAAAAGTTACGAAATTACTTCAAAGAAAACAGATTTCCTTGAAATATTTTTTAATACATTTTGTTATAACAGAACAAGAGTTTTCTGAGGATAGAAAATAACTAACCTCGTTCGAACTGACGTTCTGGTTACAACTTCCAAGAGAGATTTTTTAGATTTTAACAAAGTATTGAAGGATATGAAGCTCAAGGATTCTGCTTTTCTCAGTGCAACATTAATTTCAAAGGAGTTTCTCTCTCTCAAACTTCTGCTATATTTGGGTGTTCTTCATTAGGAAAAGCAAATACTAAAGGATTTGAGTTCATAAAACTCCAGAGTATTAAATATGAGTCTGGGGTTTCAAGAAACGTAGGCGAATAAATTCTTATTTGAGTTATCATTATGTAGTGTAGAAATTCTCCCCCCCCCCCCCTTCAGCACCAGAACCTTAAAATGAAATCATTCCACAATATCTCCACCAGAGAGAACCTGACCACTAACAAAAAAATTATAGTAAGAAAGGAAAGCAAAGTTATTGGCTGCTGGGAAGGATGCCAAATCAAAAGATCCCACTGTATCCATTGCCAGCTGGCATCATATTTAGTACTCATACCACCATGTTCTGCCTATCTGGTGAGTAGAATGAAATAACTGATTAAAAAGAACCACTGTCCTGATGGCTTCAACCAGATTCTCGATCCAGAACCGCACAAATACTGTACTGTAGACCAAATTCTTCGCACGAAAGGGTGTTTTATAGAGTTAGGAATCCCACTCCAAACTAGTCATAAGGAATGGTACGGCACACGAGCCCTCTATGGAGGGCCACAGTCTTTGCACAAGTGAGTTGATCTTCATTTTCAACAGTTAAAGCTGAAAACTACAAAGTTTAAAGTGAAAGGAGGAGGATTGACAGGTTACGAACTGAATTGAACACTGATGGGAAGAGCCCTCATTTCGAATAGAACAGCGCTTCCCAAATTGGAGGGCGCGGGAGACCTACTGCAGTGGGGCGTGAGGAGAATAGCAAACGAAAAATAAAGTAAAAAGGTGAACATTTTTACTAATTCTATTCACAATCACTATCCGGGGTATGATACGTAAAAACTGTTTAGAAGGCGTTTATTTTTAATGGTACCTCACAAATATTATGGTACCAATAATTTACTGTCTACTAATGTCATTCCTGTTGAAAGAAAGGGGGCGTGAAAGATTGATTTCAGCTGGAAGGGGGCGTTGCGTAAAAAAATTTGAAAAACGCTGGCTGGGGTAGGGAAATGCTGTACATATAATTTTTGTTCTCTAATTTAGAGAACAGAGAACACTTTATTTAGAAATTGTAAATGAAGTATTCGATGAGCTACACTACAGTTGTTCCACATCATCTTAAACATCCTTAAAAATATTTAGGCAGAAAAATAGAACCCTTTTGTCGTCAAAATCTTTTTACTTCCTTCTTAAGCATTGACATTTAAAATTTTTTAAAAAGTATTACAAATTATTAATAATAATATTAATAATAATAATAATAAGAATAATAATAAATGTAACAGCTATTAACATTAAAGTCGATGTAGTCTGCTAAAAAGAAATATAGGAGAAAACCGCTTGGTAATAAATTAGTGGTTAATAAATTAAAAGACACTAAAACCATATCTGTGTCGTTAGTTATGGGTAAAGATTAAAAAAGGTCATCTATGGATATGAGCGGTTGAGCATTCTTACGAGAGAGAAATGTAACAGTTTCATGCAAGATTATTTGCGTGAAATTGTTATGTGAACGTTAGTAACAAATTGTTAAAAATTCAGTGTAATTACATCTTGTAAATGTATGAAAGTTAAATGTAATGGTAATAATGAGTTTAAAGAGTACACACACACACACACACACACATGTGTATATATATATAGAGGGTGTTTCAGGAGGAAAGGTCAATACTTCGGGAGGTGATAGTATCGGTCAGTGTGAGAAAAAAAGTTCATATGAACTTGTGTCTAATTCTGAACGGTTACGGAGATAGAGCTGTTTGAATCTGATGCGCGCGCAGCTCTTCCTCCCCATTTCCTCCCCTATAACCTTGAACCATGTAAGCTGGAATATAAGCATGTAACATAAGCCAATCGACAGCTGACTGTTGTGAGTGACATTGTTTGGTGCTTGAATCAGTGTTAAGAATGCCACACACCTTCACACATGCCGAATATGCAGATATGGTGTATGTCTACGGTTTTTGCGATGGAAGTGCAACAGCTGCTGTTGCAGAATACCGTCGACGGTTTCCGAACCGCAGAATTCCGGATCGAAGTGTGTTTACCAGGGGTTTTCAACACATTGCGTGAGATTGGTACACTTCCCAGCGCTCATGTTTCATCTGAACGTGAAGGTCAACAAGATGTGGATGAAGTGGAAAACATTCTTCAGTTGGTAGAGTGTAGTCCTATTACTAGCTCACGAAGAATTTCTACACGTCTCGGTGTACGACACACAAGAGTATGGCGAACATTACGTGAGGAAGGCTTGCATCCATATCATGTACAGCGTGTACAACACCTTCAACCAGGAGACGCTGCCATGCGACTGGAATTTTGTCATTGGGTAAATGCTAATCGCCGATTGCTTCGATTAATACTGTTCACCGATGAAGCTACTTTCATCCGCGACGGTATCAACAACACTCGTAACTCTCATTGGTGGTCAGACGAAAATCCAAATGCCACCGTGGAAACAAATTTTCAACATCGCTTCTCTGCCAATGTGTGGTGCGGTATCATCGATGATCAGCTGATTGACCCTGTTACTTTAGAGAATCGTCTTACAGGACAAAGTTACCTAGAATTTCTGCAAAATGAATTGCCAGGACTATTGGAGGATGTTCCTTTGGCTACACGCGCTGGTATGTACTTTCAGCATGACGGAGCTCCTCCACATTCTACCCGTCTGGTGATGCAATACCTAAATCAAACTTTCCCTGGTCGATGGATCGGCCGCGGTGGTCCCATTTCAATGGCCATCAAGGTCTCCAGACCTCTCTCCGTTAGATTATTGTTTGTGGGGGTGGATGAAAAGTCAAGTTTACAAAAGAAAGGTGGATACACAAGACGAATTGCTCGCGCGCATTTTGGATGCTGCTACCCGCATAAAGGAACGTCAAGATCAACTCAGACGAACAACACGCGATCTTCGCACACGAGTTGCAAAGTGCATTAAGGTTGACGGTGAGATTTTCGAAAACGCATTGTAAACTGTAACAAATTTGTAATTTCTGTATCTGATACCATTCAAAATGCCAATGTTTAAACATTAAATTTTAGAAACAGTAATTGGTTTCTCTTTCTTGATTACCATTAACAATGCTTTTGTATTTGTAGATTCAAACGTCTCTATCTCCGTAACCATTCAGAATTAGACATGTTCATATGAACTTTTTTTCTCACAATGACCGATACTATCACCTCCCGAAGTATTGACCTTTCCTCCTGAAACACCCTGTATATATATACATATACAGTTTATACACATATACACACACATATACATATACACACATATATACACAATAAATTTGGTATGAAATTATAGATAATAGTAGTAATAATTACTACTATCACAATACATCGTATGTATAACATACAAATACATGTACACAACTTTATGTTGAAGCGATAAGGCTAAAAATGTTTATCATATTACTCGTACATTAAAATTATTGCGAAACAGGTTCCAGAGAAGAATCGTATCTATGAAAAGCTCGCCTCGACCAACAATTCCTAAGCGAAAAGAGATAAAGCCATTCATCAAAGCTAAAAGTAATTTGAGAATACACTGAAAGCAGAAGCAACAAAGGTGCTTCTCTTCACCCGTTCACTTCTACCTCCTTTCTTGCCATAAATATACGGAGGACAGAAATTTTTTGTGAGACTTCCTAAAATTAATACCTTCTATAATTTACAGCTCAACTTGATGATAGGAACAGAAGATATATATCCTAATACCATTGAATCAGTGTGTGATATAAATTCGATGACGTGTTTATATATATATATATAATATATTATATATATATATATATATATATAATATATATATATATATGAGAGAGAGAGAGAGAGAGAGAGAGAGAGAGAGAGAGAGAGAGAGATACTGTATGTGTGTATATATATATATATATATATATATATATATATATGTATAAATTTAATGTAGTTATTAGGGTACAACTTATTAATTAGATCTGAGGATGCACTCTACATGAAGAAAAGTTAGAAAATATATATGGCAAGACATTCGTTTAAAAATTATGGCAACCATTTCCAAAAAATGTTAAAACGACGTGTGTGTGTGTGTGTGTGTGTGTGTGTGTGTGTGTGTGTGTGTGTGTGTGTGTGTGTGTGTGTGAATACAAAGACCGAGTGACGAAAGGAAATGTCAAAGTCACAACGACGAGACTTAAGAATAAATTGAAACATCAGACAGAGAAGAAGTCGCAAGAACCATAAATTAAATTGCTTAAAGTTCACGTCCATTCCGTTGATTCAAGAAAGGCAGTAAATATTAACGGTGTAACGATAAAGCGGACTAACTCAGAGGCCAAATTGCCCTAGTGCTTGTAAGGACTAAAATACAAAGGACGGTTAGTGGGTCTTGTTGCTGCGTCGAGTGTCTGTCTGTTAGGGGGTGGATGGGAGTTTGTGTTCTCTGACGACGAACTTGGTTTTATGCGAGGGCCGCACAGTTCCACTCAAAATATTTTTCATAACCATTTACTCTTGATCCGTACCTGTATTTACATTCTTCCGTCACGAGACGGAGGGCACCTACACATTTATGGAGGCAGCGCCAGCCATAGCGAAATAATTAAACTGGCGGCGAATATTAAACTTTGCATTAAGAAATGTTTAGCCTTTTTATGGCGCGTACGTGGTACGCAACAGGGCTATAAATACGCAGATTGCTACTTGATAATTACTTTAATGATAATGTATCTAAAAAATATTATTATTTGTAAAAGAGTAACTCACAACAACCTTTCCGATTGTGGTAATTAGAAAAGCATGGTGGTTCGTCGACCTAAAAAAGAAAAGGTTGGGAACCTCCGTATTGGGAACCTCCGTACTATGTGAAAATAGGTTTTACTGTAATGTCTATTTCTAAATAAATTTTGAAAAACTTTTCAAATTAGTTACTATTACAATAATTTGTTTTTAAATATTTTAGAGGTCCCTCTTATCTTCTGATGGATTTGTTCTGAAACAATGACCAAAATTAAATGTGTGTGTGTGTGTGTGGTGTGTGTGTGTGAAGAAAATTCTTCCTCTCCCATATACACGAGTTATAGCCTATTTTGTAGACCCTCGCTTCATACATTCTCACATCACACGGTTTCATTTTAATACAGTTGGAATATAACGTTGTAATATTCGATATACTGTAACTTTGCTCGCGACGAAACTGCCACTCGCGGCGCGTATGTTTTGCTCCCCCTTCCTCCCTACGCCACCACTGCTGCTGCTGCTGCTGCCGGCTCCTCCTCGTCCTCCATCAAAGAAAGATCGGACGATGAGATGGTGGAGAAAACTCCAATACCATCCCCAAAACAGTAGCAATACACCCAGGCACATCCAGCCTCGGGAATATGCAATTTTGAAGATGACGACGATTTGGAACGTAGTACACTTTTCCCATAAGAAGTTACGTTCACTCAACGTGGTTTCTCATAAAGTGGGGTTCTCTCTGGAGGTAACCCCCGCGTAAAGCGAGGGTCTATTTTCTATATATACGTATATATATATATATATATATATATATATATATATATATATATATACACATTTCAACTGCAAACAACACACAGTATAATTAACGTGAAGAACGACGCTTGTATAGAAGAACATTCCGCGCAAGATGAGGATGGAGAACGAACAAATGAAAAAATGAGGTAACCACCCGGGAATCGAACCCGGGATCTTCCGATTGCCGGTCAGATATGATAACCATTACACCATGGGCCTCACTCGATCAGAAGTCGTAATTCTCCTACATACGCGCAGAAACCAATGCCCCATTGGTTTCTGCGCGTATGTAGGAGAATTACGACTTCTGATCGAGTGAGGCCCATGGTGTAGTGGTTATCATATCTGACCGGCAATCGGAAGATCCCGGATTCGATTCCCGGGTGATTACCTCATTTTTTCATTTGTTCGTTCTTCATCCTCATCTTGCGCGGAATGTTCTTCTATACAAGCGTCGTTCTTTACGTGTGTGTGTGTATATATATATATATATATATATATATATATATATATATATATATATACAGGGTGGGCGGAAAGTAGCTCCCTAATTTAAATTACATAGAAATTATGTATAAATTGTGATTGTATTGTTATGGTGTGTTCTCTAAAGTGGTACAATTGTAACGGTAATCTTTTTTTCTCTAAAGTGTTCTCTGTGTTCTCTAAAGTGGTACAATTGTAACGTTCATTTTTTTTTCATCATTTCAGATTGAAGGGTAACATGGCTGAGCGTTTAACACTGCAGGAGCGTGCCCAGTTGGCGGCACGGTACGAAGTTTGGCAATCTGTCGTTCGAGTTCAAAGATGGTGGCGGGCCATTCACGGACCACGTGCCCAAGTGGACCCGAAAACAATCAAGAACTGCCACTCGAAGCTCATGACCACGGGGTCTGTGGCAGATGTTCGAAGATGTGGTCGCCCTTCGACATCCAGGGCCCAGGAGACGGTGCAGGCAGTTCAGGAAATGTTCGCACGGAGTCCACGAAAGTCAACTCGCCAGGCAGCTCGGGAAAGTGGACTCTCCCGCTACTCAGTGCGAACTGTGCTGAAGAAGGAGCTGAACTGGCGTGCGTGGAAGCCGCATTACTGCCAATCTCTCTCGGACGAGGACTGCGACATTCGTATGGAGTTCGGGGAAATCATGCTGGCTTGGCATGAAGACTGGCCCCATCTCTTCCGCAACATCCTCTGGAGCGACGAGGCGGTGTTCCACGTCGGAGGCTTTGTCAACCGCCACAATTGCCACTACTGGGCAGGAGAGGATCCCATGGTTACCGCTGAAAAACGGCAGAATCGGTTCAGTGTAACGGTGTGGTGTGGTATGACCTCAGATCAGGTTGTGGGCCCGTTCCTTCTGCGCAACACCATGAATGCTGAGCGGTACCTTGCTATGTTGCGAAACGAGGTCTGGCCGGTTGTCAGCACATGGGAGAACATCGACGATCTGATATTTATGCAAGATGGCGCCCCCCGCACTTCGCTCTTGTTGTCCGTGAGTGGCTGGATGCCCACTTCCCTGGGCGTTGGATGGGTCGTCGTGGTCCACATCAATGGCCAGCCAGGAGCCCCGACTTGACACCGTGCGACTTCTTTCTTTGGGGGTGGGTAAAGGAAGAAGTCTACCGCACCAAACCGAGGACATTGGAACTGGAGGACCGAATTCGGGAAGTCATGTCCTCCATCCCGCCGGAGTTCCTGCTAAAGTCAGTGGACGCCATTCCTGGGCGGCTGCAGAAGCTGGTGGAAAGAGTTGGAGCCCACATTGAATTTTAGAGAAAACCTACCATGTATGCCTACCTTTTCATATTATTTCTTCTGAAATAAATGGATAATATACATATTTTTTTACCAATCCAAAATAGGGAGCTACTTTCCGCCCACCCTGTACATATATATATATATATATATAAAATTAGCGTTGTAGTGTAAAGGTCCCATACCCATGTATAAAATACAAAGTTTGACTCTCAACTAGAAATATAAATCGACAGTCGAAGTTTTTGGCCGTAAGAGTTTTATAAAAAAAAAAAAAAAAAAAAAAATTCCCAAAATATTCTTCAAAAGTTTGAACGAAGAAAGAAACCCATTCTTGCTGTCCTGCCCTCCCCCCCCCACCATCTCCAGCAAACCCCGTCCCCCTTTTGTCCTACCTCTCCTCTTCCCCGCTTCTTCTAAAAAGTAAATAGCAAATAAAAGCCAAAATGGAGCAAAGGGTCTGAGAAAAGTTTTAAGTCTGTTTCGTTTTTGGATTTTTCTTCAACGATAAAAACTTGCGAATGACACATTTCTCATTAGAAATAATCGCAATAAAAACTAAATAATGGATCGCTAATAACATCCCTTTTACATCATTTTTCTTACCATTATATATATATAATATATATATATATATATATATATATATATATATATATATGGAACATGTTACACCCGTTCATGAATTATTTTTCACTAATACTTAATTTTTCATTTTTATCGAGAATCATTATTTATTTAGGAACGTTTTGTATCGAATTCTGTGGCAAAACTATTCAACTATTCGTAGATAATGCTAGCCATACTAGTAAAAATATTCACCACAAACTATTAGTATGTACGAATGCGAATTTGTATGTTTACTAAAACACGTTAATATAATTTATCATTTACTCTTCGAATTGAAGGGAAACTTGTAATTTGTAAAATATGCAATATTAAACAGCAATAATAAAATTTACTTCAATTTCGCCGCAGTGCTTCAAACAATCTGGATTAACCAGCAAAACTAGTTTTTTTTTTTTTTTTTTTTTTTTTGTACATTGTAGTTCTCAGCATGCAGAGGAATATTTGACTTTTAAATCGAAGCAACACTTATTGTTTTTTCTACTAATATTCTGGAACCTAATAAAAATATAAAATTTCATAATACGGTCCATATGAACTGTCACTCTTTTCGTTACATTTAAGTTAAATGGAGAAGAATTTTTAAGATTGTTTTAAAAAATTATTAAGTATTCAAAGGAACTATTTTCTATAGCTTCAGAAGTGACATGATTAAATCACGAACTTTGGTGAAAAAAAAGAAGTTTGGCATTTATCATATATCCAAACTCCGTGGAGAAAGTAGGCTCCGAAAAATCCTAAACCGAGGGAGATGCATGCATTGAAGACTTTAATACTCACCAAAAACCACGAATATCAAAGTTAAATAAGGATTACCAACAAATTTCGGATTATTAAAACAAAATAATAATAATAGTGTTTGAAGTTGTTTAGCCTCTCTATAAGGGCAAAGTTCATGCGAAATCCGAACCACAGTCGCCAACTCCGAACACGGAGGACAATCACCCGTTTAGCAACTGAACAGACTCGGCACCATTTAACCTCTCTGTCCTTACGGGAAGCAGTGTTGCAACGTGGTAACGACCTATAGTCCAAATACTAAATAAATTAACAGGAAATGCGCTTCGGTGGACTACCAATCCTCGCTGACTACCAATCCATCGGCCCCGGGATCAAGACCCGGTGACGGCAGGTGGCGCGCAGCAAAACTCAGCCGTTCATCCTTACACACAATAAAAAAAATTGGTTAGTAGATAAATGGGTACCCTGGGTAACCTCGTAGTTAAGACGCTGGAGTGATAATAGGGAGTGGTTCGGATTCCACGTTAAACTGTAGGTCTAAGGTGGAGTGACAAGCTTGACCTTCGTCAGAATAAACAATTTGACCGGAAGCAAAAACAAGGTTAACCAAGGAAAACGGGAGAGAGTACGGACTAAAATTTTAAATCACGGACTTAATTGTGAACTTTTTTAGTACCGTCATTCAAAAGCAAATTCCAAATTTTTTGTTTCCACAACAAATAGTGTCAAAGGAAAATGTTTCCAAAAAGAGGAAAAAAACGACTTAAATATCCTTTTTCATAAAGTACGAGGATAATAAAAGCTTTTAAATGTTTCAACGGACATACTTTATACATGACAAAGTGAAAAAATAATTACACCTTTTTTTTATAAATAATTTCGCTTTAATTATAATTTTTAATCATTATTATTAATATATACTCATATATATATATATATATATATATATATATATATATATATATATATATATATATATAACCTTTGGTTAGCTTCCGCCCGAATTGTTCATTCTGACGAAGGTCAAGCTTTTCACTCCACCTTAAACCTACAGTTTAACGTGGAATCCGAACCACGCCCCATCAGCAGCCCAGCGTCTTAACTACTAGGCCACTTAGGGTATCCATTTATCTACCAACCACTTTCTTTATTGTGTAGAAGGATGAACAGCTGGGTTTTGCTGCGCGCCGGCTGCCGTCGGGTCTTGAACCCGCGGCCGATGGATTCGTAGTCAGCGACGCTAACCACTACACCACCGAGGCGCATTTATTTATTTATTTTTTATTTTTTTTTTTATATATATATATATATATATATATATATATATATATCAGAGATGGGAAATCGGATCGGATTCGAATCGATAATCGGAATTAATCGATATTTTTTGAGAAATCTGAATCGAAAAAAAATTTGAATCGAAAAACGGGCGCGGATCTGAATCGAAATTTTGATCCGAATCGAAAAGAAACGATGAATCCGAATTCGAATTCAAATCGATAAAAAATATGGATCCGGATTTTAAAAATTTGGTTATAACTTATAAATAACTTATAAGGCTTATTAACGTTTCCGGTTTCACCACAGGTAAAGACTGACTGACCTTTCTGAGAATCTGTTTGCTCGGACAAAAATCATACTAATCCTATACTCCATCCATTAAGGTGCTAATCCTAATCCTTAAATTTTGGTATTGTCCGAGAGTGACAATTTCACACGCTCCTCAAAGAAATAACCTTTTGCCTTCGAACATTGAAAATATCTTAGTTGTCAGGGCTAATTTTAATTTGTAAATTTGTATCTATACAGTGGATATATTTCTTAAAGTATTATTATCATATTTTAACTTTTATGTATGCTATAATTAATATTTCTTGTATACATGAGCCTTAATTGTTTAATAAATTAGCTTATATGAATGATTTTTTTTTGCACCTTATTAAGAGTAAATCTAAAGTTATTACTTAGATCGTTAGTAAACTGAGAATTATCTGTATTATTTATTAAAAATGAAACTTATTAATAATAGCCACCCCTTGACTAAAACAACGATGATAGGTATAATTTTATTAAATGAACTCATAAAAATCAAGAAAAATTAGGCCTGGATCCGAATCGGATTCGAATCGGATCGAAATCGAAAAAGAAATAATCCGAATCGGAAAAAAATTCGAATCGATAAAAACCGAAAAATTTGAATCCGAATTCGAATCTATATTTCTAATTGCGTGAAAATCGGATTCGAATTTGAATCGAAAAAGATTTCGATTTCCCATCCCTGATATATATATATATATATATATATATATATATATATATATATATATATATATATATATATATATATATATATATATATATATATATATGAAAATTATTTCACGAAAGTAACACGTGAAAAATATTTATGATGAATAAAACCACGAAGGAAAGGAAACACAAAAAGGTGCTCAAGCGCTTTCGTCTAATGACATCCTCAGGAACACTGAAGTACGTAAAAGGTTACGGCCTATATATAGGTTACAGAAAGAAAAAAAAAATAAATAAATAACATACACACAAACACATATATATATATATATATATATATATATATATACACACACATATATATATATATATATATATATATATATATATACAGGGTGTCCCGTAAGTCTGGACCCATAGGGATTTATAATATATTTTTTTATTATGTTGTTATTATTATTTTATTATTATTATTTTTTTATTATTTTTTATTATGATTTTTATTTGTGGGGCCACTTGAAAGCCAAAGTGTACGAGGTCAAACTTCAGAACATTTTCCACCTTAAAGCACGCATTGTGGAGGCGTGTCAAGAAATTTCTGCGACTGTGATTCAGAAAGTGCTGTCGCAGTGGAGATTGCGTCTTCAACTATGTGTGCGACACAACGGCGGACACTTTGAACAGATTATGTAATAAATTTTTGGACTATTTTGTAATTTTATTATTTTTCCCTATGGGTCCAGACTTACGGGACACCCTGTATATATACCTTACCTTACAACCTTACAAAGGTTCCACGTGATGATTTCTCATTTCGCGAAGGTCAAGCGTGTCGCCCCTCCTCTCGAGTTGGCCTGGTGAAGTAGTGAGTTGGATTCTTGCGCTCTCCACCTCACATAGCCAGGTACGCCCGGCTCATCGGGGATTGTTATGAGCCAGGCGTCAAGTCTTCTTTTGAAGATTTCCACTGCAACTCCCTTCGTGTTTCTTAGGTCTTTGGGCAGCTGATTAAATAGTTTTGGTCCTCTCACTACAAAACTATTTTCTTTCAGGGTTAAGGATGTTCCCTGTCTCGCCTTCAATTTGGGAATACGACACAGTCTACTGTTTCTACCTTCCACCGTTGTTTGGGGAGTTATGGGATTCAGAGTAAGATTAGGGACTAGTTTCTCCATTATTTTCCAAGTGTAAATAATGGTGTCTCTCTCTCTTCTCCTTTCCAGTGAATATAGGTTTAGTTCTCGTAACCTTTCCCAGTAATTTAGTTCTTTGCACCCATTGATCTTGGCTGTGAAACTTCTTTGAATCCCCTCCAGCTGTCTAATGTCTTCTTTTTTATATGGGGATGTTAGGACCGAGCAGTATTCCAGTTTGGGTATTATCAGGGTTTTCAGTAGGGGGATCATTACATTCCTATCCCTTCGTTTAAAAGTTCTCAATATCAGACCCGTTATTCTCTTTGCTCTGTTTATTGCTATCTTATTTTACTGTTTACTGTTTACTGCTATCTTATTTACTGCTATCTTATTCTGCTATCTTATTATATATATATATATATATATATATATATTATATATATATATATATTATATATGCAATAAACGGAGAAGTAAAAATAAAAATTAAAAATTAAAGATTAGAGGATTAACAAAGAGGCATACAGATTTGTAAGGAAAAATATCGATTTTTAGCACAAGATCAAATGAATTAAAAATACAAATTTATACTGGAAATCTACCCGGGTTTTAACACTGCCTTTTAGAGTCAAGTTTCGATATATATAAAAATAAAATGAAGATTAAAAGTTAATAAAGTAGCGTACAAGTTTACCAAAGATTTAGCGTCCTACCCTTTTTATCTAAATTTGTTTTGAAGGAATTCAAAACAACAGGATCGAGTTGAAAAAGACCTTTGCTTATGTTGAAGTTATTTGAAAGTTGGATAATGGCAGACTCAAGAATATTTCTATTGACAATGTTGCTAGAATGAAATAAAACTGAAGCATTATTCCAATCAATACAGTGGGATAACTCTGACAAATGGACAAAAAGAGCACTGGACAACTGTCCTGTTCTAACGGAATATTGATGCTGTTTTATACGTGTGTGCAAATCCTTTCCCGTCTGACCTATGTAAAAGGAATCACATTGTTTACACCCAATTTTATAGATAATGCCTGAATTATTGGTAGGGCTATTTTTTACTATGATATTTTTCACAATATTGTTATATGAAAATACTACATTAATATCCAAAAGTTTAAGTACATTAGCAATGCCTAAAAAGCCCGGGAAAAATGGAAGTACTAAAATATTTGTTGACAAAGTACGAGTGTTATTATTGACACGATAGAAAGTTCGTTTTGCCTTGTTGAGACAAGATTCCATAAACGCAGATGGGTAACACAGATCACTTCCAATACCGTTGGTTTTTTCCAATTCGGCATCGATGTATTCCGGACTGGCGATCCTAAGGGTGCGGAGAAACATTGATGAAAAAATGGCCTTCTTAGTGGGGGTGTCATGTCCCGAGTAAAAGTGTACGTAGGACAAATTGTTTGTTGTTTTCCGATAGATACTAAACTTAAAACCTGGGCTTTCCCTATGTACCCGCACTTTCTATCGTGTCAATAATAACACTCGTACTTTGTCAACAAATATTTTAGTACTTCCATTTTTCCCGGGCTTTTTAGGCATTGCTAATGTACTTAAACTTTTGGATATTAATGTAGTATTTTCATATAACAATATTGTGAAAAATATCATAGTAAAAAATAGCCCTACCAATAATTCAGGCATTATCTATAAAATTGGGTGTAAACAATGTGATTCCTTTTACATAGGTCAGACGGGAAAGGATTTGCACACACGTATAAAACAGCATCAATATTCCGTTAGAACAGGACAGTTGTCCAGTGCTCTTTTTGTCCATTTGTCAGAGTTATCCCACTGTATTGATTGGAATAATGCTTCAGTTTTATTTCATTCTAGCAACATTGTCAATAGAAATATTCTTGAGTCTGCATTATCCAACTTTCAAATAACTTCAACATAAGCAAAGGTCTTTTTCAACTCGATCCTGTTGTTTTGAATTCCTTCAAAACAAATTTAGATAAAAAGGGTAGGACGCTAAATCTTTGGTAAACTTGTACGCTACTTTATTAACTTTTAATCTTCATTTTATTTTTATATATATCGAAACTTGACTCTAAAAGGCAAAGTGTTAAAACCCGGGTAGATTTCCAGTATAAATTTGTATTTTTAATTCATTTGATCTTGTGCTAAAAATCGATATTTTTCCTTACAAATCTCTCTCTCTTTGTTAATCCTCTAATCTTTAATTTTATTTTGCTTCTCCGTTTATTGCATATATATATATATATATATATATATATATATATATATATATATATATATATATATATATATATATATGTGTGTGTAGATATGTATGTGTATATATATATATATATATATGTTTGTGTATGTATGTTATTTATTTATTTTTTTTTCTTTCTGTAACCTATATATAGGCCGTAACCTTTTATGTACTTCAGTGTTCCTGAGGATGTCATTAGACAAAAGCGCTTGAGCACCTTTTTGTGTTTCCTTTCCTTCGTGGTTTATTCATCATATATATATATACAGGGTGGGTCGTAAGTTTCCATACATAGGAAAAATTAAAACGTTTTTTTATGTTTCAGATACCCTAAGAATATGCGTTTGACGTAAGATCTTGTTTACTGATGAAGCAAATTTTTACGTCAATGGAGAGGTTAATCGGCAAAACATACGTTATTGGAGTAATGCTAACCCTAACTGGCTGAGTCCGACGAAGATGCAAGGTGCCGGTAAAGTGATGGTGTGGGCCGGGATATGGGGTGACAGAATTATTGGACCAATTTTTGTCAGTTGAAATCTTAATGCCGAAAGGTATCTTAACATGTTGCAAGAAGAGATTTTCCCATCCCTGCTAAACGAGGAAGGTAACTTCCCAGTTTACTTCCAGCAAGATGGAGCTCCACCTCATTATGGTCTTCACGTGCGTCGGTATTTGGATCAGCAGTTTCCGGATGCTTGGATTGGTCGGCGTGGTCCTGTGGAGTGGCCTCCCAGATCCAGATCTCACCCCCCTTGATTTCTATCTTTGGGGGCACTTGAAGGCCATGGTGTATCAGGTAAAGATACGAGACATAAATCATCTAAAGGAACGTATCACCAACGCCATTACAAGCATAACGTCAACTGTGCTAATGCGTGTTCATCAACAGTGGGGAACACGTATTGAAATGTGTTTTCAAAACAATGGCAACCATGTAGAGCATATTATATAAATAAAAATGGTTGTCCATAAAAAAATGTTTATTTTTCCTATGTATGGAAACTTACGGCCCACCCTGTATATATATATATATATATACAGTATATATATATATATATATATATATATATATATATATATATATATTTATTAGACGTTTGGAAGAAGAATTCCATATCGCACAAATGTATCGATATATTAAAAATGATGCTATTTACATTGGATTAGACGAAAACCTGTCTCCACGAATGAAATATTTAATATTCATTTTTATTAAATCCATTTTTTATAAATAAATAAAGTGGTTCTCCATTTAAATTTAAAATATATTACATTTCAGCCTACAATTACTTGGATGAGCTATTTTACACTTCTTTCATAATATATATAAACGTACGTGTGTGTGTGTGTGTGTGTGTGTGTGTGTGTGTGTGTGTGTGTGTGTGTACCCAACTGAACATAAGTGAGGTCGTGTGTGTGATAATTCACAGATGTAGTAGGGCAATTTTTTACAATGTATTACTTTCAGTACCTCGAACCATTAAAAATTTGTGTAAAAAATCTAGAAACATTTTTATTGAAGAGAAAAAGATATATTGGTCCTGATTAGGTTAGGTAACGTTAGGTTAGGCTAGTTAAGGTTTCGTTAGGTTAGACTAGCGAGTACATCACTATGAATAATATAACAGAAAGGAACCATTCAGCCCTCAGCTGCGCCCGTAACACTTATCACGTCCTTCTCGGTTCGATGGCAATAAGGTTAGGTTACATTAAATTAGGTTTGGCTAATTAGTTTTTAGGTACATCAATTTAAAATAGTCGGTACCTCGCTTATGTGGAGATGTGTGTGTGTGTGTGTGTGTGTGTGTGTGTGTGTGTGTGTAACATTAAATTTTTTTGGTACTGTTTGGCACAGAGTATGCATGGACGCCATTGGCGAATGTGTCTCAGAAGCAATCCTCGTTTAGACTCACTCTCTCTTTTTGAGGGGCATCCGTTCACTGAAAGGAGAGAGTATTTTTGCAGTCGACAGAATGATCCTCGAGCCTTCCTCTGCCAAACCGAATTGATGCGTTCACGGAGCGTCTACATAATTCATGGACGAAACAGTGCGTTTCCTCACAGTTCTTTCATTCTTAGGTCGAAGAGCGCCACGTGGAAAGAAGTATAAGACATCGATCACGAGGCAAGCACCGATGGGACGAGAGGAGTCACTTCGTGTCCGTCGAGGGGAATAAGATCATCCCGAGTCGTGTGGCGGCGATGCCAACAGGGAAGAATTCTCCGAGCAAAGCGAATCTACTAAAGAGCGCTTAGGCAGCATCTCATAGGGCGAGGGAGTTCTCATGCGAGTGTGAGTGGCAGATGTGGCGGAAAAGCTCCTTTCGGACGCGGCTCACCTCAAACACGAAGGAATGAGTCAATGGAAAGAAACGAACGAGCGCTCAAACGCACGAGGGCAAAAGGGCGAATTTCCTTGGCCCATGTATACAGTGGGAATAAATGTCAAAAGATGGCGCGCGCCATTCCTCAACAGAATTCCATCAAAAGCTCTGAAATGAACAAATGTAAACGAGCCAACAAAAACAAGACAGTCAGCATCTTTGTGTTCATACGACCATTCCAGCTGCAGAACTATACAGCAAATAATCTACGCACTATGACATAAGTATAATGTCCATAACTATATATATATATATATATATATATATATATATATATATATATATATATATATATATATAACTGCATATTGATTTTATACAAAGACAAGTACAAAGTGTAACAGAGGAGGTCAATGGAATTTCTATAATAATATTTACTGAAGGGTAACAAATGCATTTCTGAATAAAGCACATAAAACAAGACGCCCTTAAAAGCTACACTTGAAGGGAAATGCTTTGAGTTCATGGGTGGTCTGGTGGACAGCTCATTTGGGACGTGGCTCAGCAACGCAGGAACGAAACCTACTCACTGCTGCACGTTTTTACATATATATATATATATATATACATATATATACCAGATCATATAGATTTAACCCAAGGTTATACATATCATTGATTATATATATTCTTATTTCTGTCAATTCGTGTAGGAGGATAATTATAAGCCTTTTACAAAAATAATATATTCATCACAAACTCTAGGTCAATTACAATGCAAATGAAACTTTTGACAGTAAAGAAAATTTATCGAAGAATAAAGATTTGATATTGAGACAATTAAATAAAATGTACAAACACACTAAATTTGAATGTTAGACAGTTTTAATCTACAATGTGTAGTTATTTAACTGAATACGGCCGTATTGTAATATGTCAGATCATTAAAATAAATAAACACATGCATACTACAATTTTTGATGGAATTATCTTTAGAACAACAGTTGGTTCTCTACCCGGCCTTTTGACCGTATTTTGTACATCATACAATTTCATAGAATTATTTGAATCCTATCTGGTTATTTGACCATTTCAGTTATATGAACTTTGACATCAATTACTTCCTTTAAAGAAAAGATATTTGAGACAACTGACCTTTGTCTTAAGAATTCTGAGACTCAAAATTAATACAAGACAATTAAATGAAATGGTATAATGTATCAGGTAATACAATAAAAGATGAATGTATAATTTCAATAATTACAAATTGTCAGCTAGTTATCTTACAGCCGGAAACCCCCTTTGGATGGGATTAATTTCTTGTAATTACATTCGTATCCACTTTCTCAGTCTTATGATATATATATATATATATATATATATATATATATACCGCGTAGGAACAAGAGTTTAAAATTTTAGTCTTTCGCATTTTCTATATCTTTACAGGGGAAGACTTAGTTGAGCTATTTCACTTTTTAGAAACCACACATTTTCTCTATGCTAACTTTCAGAGGGAACTAATTCGTGATTTTTACTTCAAATTTTCACCCGGAGCCTTTTATAACTTTATACTTTCACATTCGGAGAGGCACTAACTCTATGCGTTCCCTTTGTTTCAGTTGGGCATCTTCTGTTTCGAATTTTATATATATATATTTTTTTACAATGAAGACATTTATCCCATCTTTTTAACTAACATACTTTATGCTACTTTATTCGGCAATACGTAAAGAGTAATTTGATGTAAATTTCAGCCTCGTTCTCTGTTTTAAATATACTTTGACTCATTTATACACCTTTTTTCTGCCTATGAACCCTTTTCCGAGTTAGGCTGCCAGGCGTAGATTTATTTATATACCCAAATAAGATTCTCTTTTTTGATTAATCTTATTTATAAGAATTATTAGCCTTTTAGAAGGTGTAATTTTACATGTCATTAAATTTGTTAATAATGTAACATAATTTTAACATAGTTTTCCCATTTTATACATAAATGAACGTTCAATTTTATAACGCATTCTTTCTTTCTTTGGAGTGAAACGCAGGAACTCGCGTGTCTCCTTAATTTCCCTTCTTTATTTGTGTGTAACTTTACATTATCTATTTTCCTAGTTTCGGGGTAGCCTTTATATGGTATTTTTATCCGCAATTATTCAGAATTAAAGAGACAATTGAATTCATGTCTTTTTCCCTAAATTACACGAGTACTTAACAGGCATATGTTTTAAATTCCATGTACTTAAGAATTTTCAAATTGCTTCGTTTATACCCGAAACTTTACAAAAATGCCCCTTGCCATTTTGACGAACAATAATTCCTTAATTCTTTATTGGAGCTTCGCTTAGCTTTCCGTTTGGTATTTATACATACAATTCATTCTGTCTGCATGATCACTTTTGTTTGCGAGTTAACTTATAACCAGTAATTAATTAGCCTTATTATATTCATATATATATATATATATATATATATATATAGTCGGACCTGCTATAATGCGCGTTTGGAGTTACGCGATTTATTTTTTAACACCATGAAAATAATATATGTATAATTTGAAGTTACGCGGTTTTTAAGTACTAAAAAACAAAAATACGGTACGTAAACTGACATCGAAGAGCTGCTAGCGGGACATTCACAGAAATTAATGAACGATGAACTAATGCAGATTGAAGAACAAAGAGCAGCAGAGGATTCAGAAAATAATGATGAACCAGAAGAGGCACCGGTAAAACAGCTCTCAGTAGCAAAATTGTCTGAAGCATTTCCTATGGCTGATGTCCTTGCAAAACATCTTGCTGATAATGATGCCAACATGGAACGAAGCAGCACATTCAACAGAAAATTAGAGGATCTTCTCCGATACTACAAGAAAATTTATCGGAAGGAAAAGGAGGCACGGCAGTCAACGCCAGTTGCGTATTGTAAGAAGCCAGCTGCTGCTACAACCCAAAGTGACGAAGATGGTCTCTATGCACTTTAAATTTTTTTAATTATGCATTTTACATTTATGTACATTATTAAATAAATTGTGTGTGTGTAATATTTGTTTTTTATCCATTTCGTATTAATATATTTTGATAAAAGGGGTTAAACAATTAATAATACATTGACTTTAAACGAAAAACAATTTGACAAGAACTCATCCCTAACTTATAACATCGTCCATATGAGAAAACGCGCATGTCATTGCGCGCATTTCGATAACGCGCCATTTTTCAGGAACGCATCCCACGCGTTATAGAAGGTCCAACTATATATATATATATATATATATATATATTATATATATATATATATATATATAATTCGCCTCTGTGGTGTAATGGTTAGCATCGCTGACTATGAATCCATCGGCCCTGGGATCGAGACCCGATGAAGGCAGGCGGCGCGCAGCAAAACCCAGCTGTTCATCCTTACACACAATAAAAAAAAATTCGTTGGTAGATAAATGGGTAACCTAGGTAGCCTAGTGGTTAAGACGCTGGGCTGCTGGTGGGGCGTGGTTCGGAGTCCACGTTAAACTGTAGGTCTAAGGTGGAGTGACAAGCTTGAACTTCGTCAGAATAACAATTCGGCCGAAAGCAAAACCAAGGTTACTAATTATTTATTTCATTACTTGTATTTTTATTATTTTTCATAACTAACTGCATTATGGAAGTTATTTTCTCTTTTGTCAATAAACTTTAAATTTCATTCATTCTCAATGCTCGATACACACACACACACACACACACACACACACGTCAGTATCCTGTCACCCACTCTTTCTTTTATTCATCAATGATCTTTTAATTCGCACTTCCTGTCCTATTCACTCCTATGCTGATGATTCCACTCTTCACTTCTCCACCCGCTTCACAAAGCGTCCCTCTTAACAGTCACTCCATGATTCGCGTAGGATGGCTGTGGTACAGCTCACCTCTGATCTTCCTGTCATCTTCGATTAGGGCAAAGAAAATCTTGTGGCTTTCAATGCCTCAAAAACTCGGTTCCTCCATCTATCTACTCGTCATAATCTTCCACACGACTATCCCCTTACCTTCAACAACAAAACTCAATCCTTCCTCTTCTCTTAAAATTCTTGGCGTTTCCTTTCCTCGTGATCTTTCCTGGAAAGTTCACACATACTTTCTTTCGAAAACAGCTAAGAGGTTAGGTGTGCTGCACCGGCTACTCCTCAGTTTCTTCACCTCGCCCAGTTGCTCTCTCTGTACAAGGGTCTTGTCCGCCCCTGTATGGAGTATGCTTCTCATGTATGAGGTGGCTCAACCCACACAGCCGTACTTGACCGGATGAAAGTCTTTTCGTCCCACCAATTCCCCGCCTCTTACTCAATGTCTTTAATTCCTCTCTCTTCGCTACAATGTTGCCTCACTCTCTCTTTACTATCGCTACTATAACGGACACCGCTCTTCTAAACTCTCTATCTGCATGCCTCCTCCTTTAAGGAAAGCACGCACCACCAGACTTTCGACACACTCATTCCTTTTCTGTCCAACTCTCTAACGCGAGGGTTAATCGGTATTTTTAGTCTTTCATCTACTCAACCAGTCAACTCTGGAACAATCTTCCTGAATCCATCTTTCCCCCCATCTATGACCTCCAATCTTTCAAACGCAGTGTGTTCATGCATTTCCAAAACCCTGGACCTTGATTTTGGTTCCTTCTTCTTCTGGGAGAGGGGGGCGCTTGCGGGCATTCGCCCTTGGCCCATCCTTCCTGCATAATATACATATATATATTTATTTATTTCTTGTAATAATTTATGTTAACATGATTTTTGTTCACTTATAATGATAAGCGATTTATCGAACTTATACTGTACTGGAAATTTTAACGGCTTTCCTATTATGACTCGTGCTTAACTGCACTTTATAAGAGGTAGCGTGTGTCTGGTTAGGCCTAACGAAAATGGGACACCAAAAACAAACAAAATAGATTTTATATAATTTTATTCAATTTAACTTTTGAAACACGTGATTAAAGGTAGGGCGAATTACAATGAATATGACATTGAAGGAGAGAGAGCGAGGTTAAGTCCGCCTAAGTCGACTCTAATTAGTGGAATTTATATTCAACACTAATGAAAAGGAGCACATCTTATCAACACGAATCTCAGCGAAAAACTATTTGAAAATATGAGGCGCGTGGTTGCCAACTGTAAATTTTAAAACAAATTACTCTCTGGTCATACCAACTGGATTTTTAAAACTAATCTCTCTCTCTCGGCAGTTAATATGAAACAAAATTCTAATTAATAATCACGTCAAATTACATTAATTAACCATCACATTAATTCCATTTATTACATATACTGTATACCGTATATTAGATTAGATGCTACCATCATTGTCCCCAGTGCAGGTTGGCTAGCACGTAAATCATCTCTAATCGAGAAAGCGTTGACATATACAGGTGTTGACATATACGCCAAACTGTGTTAGTTTTTACCTTCTTGTAGCATAGTGCTCAGCGGCCGGGATTTCTACTGAAGAGGTCCTGAGTTCGAATCCTGGTGGAGTTAATTTTGCATTATGCAAAATCGTACGTGATCATGCCTGATATCCCATTATATATATATATATACGTATACACATTTCAACTGCAAAGAACACGCAGTATAAATAACGTAAAGAACGACGCTTGTATAGGAGAACATACCGCGCAAGATAGAGAGAACGAACAAATGAAAAAATGAGGTAACCACCCGGGAATCGAACCTGGGATCTTCCGATTGCCGGTCAGATATGATAACCACTACACCATGGTCCTCAATCGGAAGATCCCGGGTTCGATTCCCGGGTGGTTACCTCATTTTTTCATTTGTTCGTTCTCTTCTCATCTTGCGCGGAATGTTCTCCTATACAAGCGTCGTTCTTTACGATATATATATATATATATATATATAATATATAAGTTATATATATATATATATATATATATATATATATATATATATATATATATATATATATATATATTAGTGAAATTAACTACATTCCAAATATCAGAGTCGTATTTCATCACTCCGCAGAAAAAAATTCCAACATGCCACAGAGGCATTTTCGAAATAACTTTCCATCCAAGTTTTCTACAAATCGGAGGAGTGTTAATCCTTCATTAGTCGTTCATTATTCGCGTAGAAAGCTATAATGTTGTTTATAACATTGCGTCGGGTCATACTGACCCCACGTGGTTACGTGAACAAAGTTGAATTTCATAATGTCGTTCGACAATATGCAAGTATATGCATTTGAGATTTCAAATGAAAAGTAAAAGTTTGTTCAGTGTCTTAACTCAAAGCGACTACGCACACATACATTTCAGATTTTTAATGAAAATTCCTAAACTAGTATAACCTAACCGGGCATAATAATGTAACCCAACCTTGACCTAATTTAAACTACTTTAACACGAATTTAACCGACATTCATTAGGTGAAGATTTTCGACATTATGCAAGTTCAGAAATTTTGGTGTCGACATTATCCGTTGTTCCGTTTACTCTTTAGGGGAATTTGAACAATTTGTGGAACTAATTTATCTTTCTTTTGTTAACTGTTTTCGTTCATTTGAAATATATGATAATCAAACTGACAGATATATATATATAGATATATATATATATATATATATATATATATATATATATATATATATATATATATATATATATATATATATATATTAAAAAGAAGACATGAAAATTTTGTATTAGACATCCTCACAGTGTTTCTCAACCTGAATCATGGAAAATGCTCACCTAGAGGGACTCTGTACAGTACTTAGCAAAAGAATCAGCCTATACGGAAAAAATTAAGTTTATTTTTCCAGCGGAAATTACAGAAATATGTAAAATTAGAAACTATTTTTTTTAAGTGAGAAGTTCGTTTAATGTTACAGTTTTACGGTTGAAATTGTTTTCTGTTAGTGGTAATCTCCATATGAAACTAATAGCCTACAGTATGGCTTTCATTGAGATACCTGTGCCTCATTTGCATTTGTTAATCTTCTCATATTCGGCTGAATAGACCAAACACAAAGTAACAAATAGACAATCAATTTCATCGCTTTGTTTTCATTGTATCCATTGATGAGAAGCCCAATTGGCGTTAGCATGAAGTTGCAAATGGAATTAAAACTTTCAATGCTTCAAACACCAGTTCTGGATACTCACTTTTCTGTGCTATCCAAAATGTACAAAAGTCTTTTGAAGGGAATGGACAGCCGCTGAGTTGTAGAAGAAATTTCAATCAATTTATGATGTAGTTTTCCCGCAAAGTTCGCAGACTCTACCACCTTTTCAATTATTTTATTGGGTATGTAATTATCTGTATTTCGGTTTGAAATATAAAAGAAGCCTATGTTGTAGCCTGTAGGTCTAAGCTTAATTAAAAGAAAGTAGTTTATATATTTAAAATATACGTTTTATATGTTTGTACAACATATGAACAGTAATTTATTGAAACTATATACCGGTATTTATTTTTTCATGGATTTTCTACTCGATAGGGTAAAAACAAAAAAATACCCCAAAAAACCAGCACTATACTGTGTGTGTGTGTGTGTGTGTGTGTGTGTTACACACAGACCGTGCATGGAACAAGGAACTCTCTTGGAAAAATTAAATCCACTATAGTCAGAATAAGTAATGGTAATTGACAAACACTATAGTTTTTTCTTTTTCATGATGTTAGCCCGACGTGGGCAACGGGTTAGTCGCAAAGAGGCCCCAGAAATATAGCTTCCCTCACCAGCTATCTGCAAAGCAGATAGGATCCAGCTTTAGGACAGGACTAGATCGTGTCCCAAAGCTGGATCCTATATATATATACTAGACTACCTATGTCCTATATATATACTAGACTATATCCACTCAGGCATATTGGTAGTCCAGCAACTTGGTTATCGAGCACTTTTCAGTTGTGACGTAGTTTCCAATAATCTGGTAGAACCCTCTGATAGTCCGGCTCCTCGTAATAAACCGTTAAGGTACATAATACATTCATACTTTAGTTTGTGAGCAGGAGGATCGTCAGAGCCGCCGAAAGCTTCATGGAGTTCCGAGGCAAACAAGGAAGATGAGGCACCAAATTCTTACAATGCATTTCTCCTTTCTCGGTAGCTGCTACAAGCAATAACTTATAATTCTGCCAACTTTTAATTGAAGTGTTGGTGCTACTTTTACCAAATTGCTGCCTTATTTACTCCTTTCTCGCGTGTAATATACAGGATGGCGCAAAAGTCACGTACCGTTGGAATTTCCAGTGTTGACTATATTTTTTCTTTTAGGTAGGGGATGGCTGCGAAATTAACAATAGACGAGAGGAAGAGCTTTGTTTTAATGTATGGAATACCAGGTACTACAAATCGATGAATCGGTACAGAATTTAAATTCTGTACCGATTCATCGATTTGTAGTACCTGGTATTCCATACATTAAAACCAAGCTCACCCACTCATCTATTGTTAATTTCGCAGCCATCTCCTATCTAAAAGATAAAAATAATATATTATAGTCAACACTGAAATTTCCTATGGTGCGCGACTTTTGTGCCGCCCTGTATGTATGTATATTTAATATTTCATTAAATAACTTCACTGCATGTAAACTATCGCTCAAAAATAACATTGGGTGCGCTCATACTGACATAACGGGTGCGGCAAAAATAACGCCCTTTTTAGTTTATTCTCTTTTATTGAAGGAAATAAATCAATTACAGCATTTTAAGAGAAATAAGGTTTTTAAGAAAAATACAGCATTTTAAGAAAAATAATAAGGTTTTTAAGAAAAATACAGCATTTTAAGAAAAATAATAAGTACTTTCTCAGTAAAAACTAAAAAATAACAAAATGATACAATATAAAACTAAAAAATTATACTGTATAAAACTATAAAGATACAATTATTAAAAGGGCGTTACTTTTGCCGCACCCGTTACATTATGGTTGAAAAATATATTACATCCCAGTCTGCGGAAATTCATCGGTCATGCTACGATTGCCACCAAGAGCACAGCCTCTATAGACAGAGGGGTCGGGGGAGGGGGGGGTTGACAAAAGTAAACAGACACCACGATGATTGTCCTCAAGAACAAATAGCAAAGCTCATCAATGGAATGCCAGAACGTGTGTAAGTTTTACATAATGCAAAGGAGAAAGAAACACGATTCTAAATATATATTAATAATTAAATCTATTTTTATTTACTCACTTTAATTTTCGAATCAAAATCTATGGAAAAACCGAAGGTGTCTATTTACTTATGTTAACCCTCTGATCTCTTCCAAGATTTCTCGCGAAGATCTTTTCATTTAAGATAATTGGTCAAATGCAAAGGGCCTTCTCGTACAGCTTTGTACCAGTTATCAATTTGAAATCCAAAATAGGATGGGTAAAGTTTGAGATTGTTGATTTACCATGGATGTCACTATGGAATAAGCGAGAGGAAATGCAGAAAAGGCCTCGACTTTTTTTACTCCAGATGAGCCAGCTTCGTTGAAAGTTTCACCATTAGGCTAATCCTTCAAAAATATATTGGCAGGAAATGTTCGGCTTTAGAATCTCTTGGAAAACTTTCAGGATTTGAATGGGGTCCCATATGAGCTATGATATCTCTAACAGCAATATCAAGTTATTCCGAAGTTGATGTATTATTGATAAGTATTTAATTTTCTTTGACAAACTGTTTTTGATGCAGTGATTTGGAAACCACCTTCCTCAGACCTTTTTGTAGTTATAAGCTCTACTACTTCTGTATCGGCGACTCTGATATTTTCCAGGAAGATCTCATCATTTGCTATACCTGAAGGGTCAGTCGCAATGTCAGACTCCATTTTTTTTTTTGTGTCTCAAATACACGCCTTGAATAAATTCCTCTTGACGTTTTCCTATGCACATTGGTCACTGTTCGTAGTAGATGGATTTTCTGACGTTAGAACAAATTGGTTTCGGAAGGCAAAGTACAAAGTGCATTTTCCCTTATTTTCGCTCTCTAAGCAAATGATTCCTACAATTTCTGGCTCAGAGCATTCCAATGCCATCTGTGCTTTCACGGCACCACGGATGATTTTTGTCTCCCACTGTTTAACATCCAATCTCGACTCCCCCGTAACACCACGAGACTTCAACTAAGCCTATACAGTTTCCATGTGCACGTGAATGTTTTGTTTACATGAAATTTATATAGTTTCAGTAACTTTTCATTCAATTTTCAATCAATGAGTTTTATCATTTCATGAAATTATGCGGTACCCCTGCTGCACTCCGGTTGAGAAACACTACTCTTAAAGTTTCAGCTTCTCTTTCCTCTTTGATGCTCCTAATAACCTCCTTTTCATCTTCAAATTCAACGATGCTACCTTTGAGATTTCCACCTGAGCACCTAAAAATTTATAGACATTAAGTTGTTTCGATTATATCAAAATGCAACGACAATAAAATCATTTTTTTTATAGAATGTTTTCATTACATCTTAGTGATTTACTGACTTGTATTAATAGGGAAAGCAGGTGCGATTCTTTTACATATGGCAGTGGCAGACTATTTGCTTGGTGTTCGAGGCTGAATTCCAAAGACTTCAGGTCCTCGTTGAATCGTTATTACGCAAACCTTGTCTTTATGACTGGGTAATTCTGAGAATTCTGGCGGTTTTATGTAAATACGTTTTTGCACGTAATTTTTACGCTGTTGCACTGTCGAAAATATTCCTTACGCTCCGCTGTCAAGCATACGATCAAAACACCCTTTATATATCATATGATTACACATACTAAAATAATGTTGAAGGTTGACTTCCAGGCACAGTCAAAAAGTTTCTTTTTCGTTACAATGTTACTGTCATGCGGTTTGCACAAGCACATACAAGACTGATGCTATTCAGCGATAATACTACTACATTTTTCCACATATTGAGGATAGTTTCTTTATGAAGCCCCTTCCAATCTGAGGCCAGAGGCGAATTATTACTGACGCCGACCCGAAAGCGGCAGAGATAGGGCATTTAATGCAGTTTGTATGTGGGGTGGTTGTGTACAGTATATCGCCAAGATAAGAGAACAACTGTTAAACCTAGGATTACCAAACTTGGTAGGGGTTCACTAGGTCAAAATCTGGAAATCAGCTTAAAGGCTCGTAAAGAGGTCAAAGGTCAGTAAACACTTTACACCCCAAAATTTTCCCTATTAAGAGAGAAATAAAAAATTATGAAACTTATGTTAGAGGTTTCCCTCGTCATACTCTGGTATTTTTACTACTTAGGTCCAAAGGTCAAAAGGTCAAGATCACAAGGTCACTAGCCATCCTACATACGCTTGAATCCAAAATACCAAACGCAAAGGACATTTATGCTAACCTCATGAAGAAATACAAAATTTTATTTTATTTCACATCTCCCTCGGACAAATATAAATAAATAAATAAGGTAAATAAATAATTCTATTTTAATTTACTTCAAAAATTAAAATGTAAGACAAGTTTATATAGATAGAGTAAAAAATATAAAAGCATTGTTATCTCCGTCGACTTTTAAAAATAATCTCCAAAACGTAAAAGTAAAAATGTTAACAAAATAAACAAACTGTGTAGGAAAAAACAAAAACAATTAATCTGGATAAAGTTTGGGGAAAAAAGATCTTTTCCCCTCCTCGGTCGCAATCAACCCCTCAATCAGAAGGGGAAAAGATTTTAAGAAGGACCGAAACGAAGGGACAAAGCCAAGAACAAAAATAGATGGTACAATCACTGCAACAATAAATATACTGACGAGATAAAGAAGTTACACCAATTGAAATATCAACCAACCAATTATTTCCATTTAGTGCAGGAAATTGTTTGGTAAAAAAACATGAATTTTCAGCGTGTTTTAGATAATAAAAATCAATAAAAAGGATTCCATAAAAAGTTTGTGCAACGTACACTGAAGAATAACCTTATTTTAAACGATATATACGAAATAGGAAATATTTATAAATGTGTATAAATGCAGTATGTATATATATATATATATGTGTGTGTGTGTGGTGTTGTGTGTGTGTGTGTGTGTGTGTGTGTGTGTGTGTGTGTGTGTGTGTGATGTTGCGAAATTCGTGTTTGCTTTTTAAGAATTCTGGATTTTTTGGCAGACCATCTCTGAGCAGTGTTCACAAAAAATTTGCAAAGTTTCGCTTATCCACTTCAGGTTAATGGGTTTGTACAGACCATCGACATCGATTTTAGAATGACTGAGCTGACGTTTGACGTTGCGAACGACATCAGCAAACAAACGCCACGCCACGCCGAATGTAGCGTTTGCGATACGATATTTAACTTCCTCCGACATGAAAACAACTCTCGAAGCAATGATGATATGACGTAATAATAAAAGTATGAATAAGACGTTGCAACTAACAAATCGTATTTTCCCGTTCTCTGTTTGGACAAAGTTACAAACCACGTTAAATTTATGTTTTTTAAAGGAAAAAACCGGATTTAAAAATGTGGAAAAACCCTGAGAAAACCAGCACGACACTATATATACTCGTGTGTATGTATATACATATATATTATCAGCAGTCATTATTTTCAAAGGAATGAAAGATGCCTGTATGTATTATGATGTATTTATAAGGCAAAAGTAACAGCTGTCCTGGGTAATCAATACGCCCTATATGGAATTCCGTTCTCTTCTATTATTTATTCAACTGTAACGCAAACTGATATGTCTCTACCAACCTTTGTTTTCACTCCTTAGGATGTTCTGCAAACGCCGAACTTACCTGTGAATACTTAATGAATATGTGTGTGTGTGTGTGTGTGTGTGTGTGTGTGTGTGTGTGTGTGTGTTCCAATGACAAAAGAGGGTTTAATTCTCTGTTATCCATACCCTAATTACATGATGTATGATTACTCCTATTCATGAAGATGTTATCACAAAAATCTTGCAATTAATTACCATATATATTCATTACGTATCTCCGTTTCTATAACGTTAAGAGGAAGCTCAAACATCAAAAGGTATTTAATGTTTACGAAGACTACGCGTAAAAGAACCGCTTCCTGAACAGTAATTAACGAATATAATTACTTTCATAAAAAATTAGAGTAATTATTTCTCGAGTTTAAAAGAAAAGAAGAGTTAGAGAGAGTAATTCTGAAAATAACGAAAATCGCGAGGAAGGGATGCTGAGTAATTCAGATAAGAGTTTAATAAAGCACGAATAAAATTAAACCATTTATTTTCCTTCAGCCATTTCATCTTTGCGGTGTTTAAGTTATATTAAAACTGAATTAATCTAGTCCCAGGATCGAATCCTAAGGATAACTTGAATCTCTCGACAAAATTCTTGAACCAAATTTCATCTGCCGACCCACCGGCTCGCGTGGGTATAATGGTCGAATCGAAATTAAATACTATGGGGGTATAGGCAGTGATCCGATGCGGCATTTCGTTAGGAAATAACGACTGATTGCCTGAAGAGGTTTGTTGGTCGATAACCGAGAAAAGTGAAGTGAACAACTTACGAATAAAGCGAATTCTTACAACCTTTATCCTGACATTAAACAACCACTATAATGACCGTTCTCACACTTCTATTTTCATTAAAATAAATGAAGTGAGAATTCATCACAAAACAGTAACGTAAAAGCCTTCATTTGTACTAAAGAAATTTTACTCGAAAACTGATGATTACAATTTGGGATCAACATTTAATGCAAACATTAATTAAATTATATATTGAGAATTAACACATTTTATTTAGTTAAATACATCACAACTCGTACAGTCATTCACAAAAGTCGAGATACAACTGGGCCACACCTACTAATACAGTCCAGTATGTTCCGTCATTGTATTCTCTGTATTCTCTCATACTTACCATTTATTTTTTAAAACATATATATATATATATATATATATATAAGCGTATACATACACTATACAAAGCATCGTTCCTTTTACCGAACCAAATAATTCCGTTAGTTCAATTATTAAAATAATCATGGCACCAAAAAGAAAAGAAAAAAAAAAAAAAAGCTGACAGTGCCAAACGGGAGATGAGTGAAACTTGTTTCTCGAGCAAAAACTTTATCCCAAAATAGAGGATTTGATGTCGTAACCTTTAAAGGTATCATGCACATCCGGAGGGCGGAGAAGCGCCACTTAACAAGGAATTCTACTTGGCCCTCCGTCGCCAGCTGTCGTCCCAGAAACAAATTGCGTCCTGCAAATCTTTCGTCTGACAGTCCACCCCCCCCCCTCTTCATCACCCCTCACCCCCCGAAAAAGTTTATTTACCAATTTGATCTTTTGTTTCTTTGTTTTCATGGTTTTTTTTTTGGTTTTTTTCATTTAAATTCGTTCTTTCTATTTTTTTTAGTTAAAAGTTGTTGAACAACATTCATGGGCGCTCGGTAGCTCAGTGGTTGCTGTTGTGGACTCCGAGCGGTGTGTCGCTGGTTCGCTTCTGGCCGCTGGCATCGGGTGGAGTTGAGTTGGCCGCTTACTCTGATTCTGCTTTGACTCAGGTGACCCTTCGGATACACTCACCCCAACGTAGAGGGAAAATGAATTTCTTGGGTGTTACCGTTAACCTTACCACTTAAAGAGAAGGAAAAGGCATGTACATACATACATACATACATACATAAAGTTTAGGGTTGCTTAACCTTCTGTAACGGCAAAGGTCACGTGACGGGACCTACAGCTTTACGGACCACGGGTCGCTACATCATCTGAATAGAGAGAACGGTCACCCATCCAACACCTAATCAGCTCCAACGTCCTTTAACCTCGCTAATCTAACGAGCAGCAGCGTTGCGACGTTGCCATCACACACACACTTAAAGACTGAATAGTTATATATTGTTGAAGCAAAGTTATTCTAAAGTACAACGAAGAGCCCCCCTACAGCAGGGACAAACGCAGTTTTGCATCTTCCCGTACAGGCTTTGTGTGTTCACGTTCACTACCATTCACTGCTTCGAATCCCATCCAAATACTGCCTTTTATCTTTTCTGATCCAAGAAAGGGAAACGACATTCTACTAATACCTTATTTATTCCTAAAAAAATTCCCCTTAATCATTTCTCTCTTCATTTACACGAGGCACACATCTATCTATCTATCTATCTACCTATGTGTGTGTGTGTGTGTGTGTGTGTGTGTGTGTGTCAAAAGAGAGCCATATCCACAACCTCGTATACATTCAAGAAAACTTTGGCTGGCTAAAATCTTTAGCCTTTTTCCAACAAACAAGTTCGCCTTCATGAAAAGGTAATTTTATGTTGTGGGAGTGGAGAAAGGAAGTGCATAAAAAGAAATCCATCCGCGGCGACGGTTCGCTAGCGAGAAGCTAATAAGGAGCCAAACTTGGATGAAAAATGAATCCAAATTGATTCGGTTCCCGCAGGCGGAAAACCATCTATCAGAAGGCACAATAAAAGGCAACCGCGAATGAAGACGGGCGGAGCACCGATCATCGACGAGAGTCAAAGGATTGAAGAGTTCCTGAAGGGCTCCTAAAGGGCTCTACGTCCGTCCCAAAAGGATGCGAAAGATATCTCCTCCTCCTCCTCCCTCATTCGTCACGTCGGAACCGATCTCTTCGACAGATTACCTGAAGGAACACGAAACCAGAGCCAAGAGGCTATTTACGATAACCCAACTTCTATAAATCTAACGCGTATTATGGTCATAATGTACAAGTATTATAAATAATTCAAGCCTGGATATAAACAGTTTTATACGGAAAGATTTACCCCGATTGGGTCGACAGTTAACACTTATACTGACGTTGCAGCATATGAAATTTGCAACGGTGTTCCCTTACCCTTTTCCTGGAACTGATCTTTCTTTCCTGACAAATTTTCATAAACCCTTGCGATTTTTTTTATTTCCGATATAGTCTTTACGAGTAAAGCAACAAAACTTTAAAGACTACTGTAATTGAAAATTTTTGGAGCCGGATCACGACCGACGAGTTGAGTCGTCAGTCTAAGACGATCCTGCGTGCGGCCGGCCTTAATGTCGTACAGGTAAACAACAGACTAAGATTAATTAAGATTTCATTAAGCAAAGAAAGCTTTTCTTCCATATATTAATTTCTGTAAATAAAATTAAAATTTGTGCATTGTTGTCGCTTTAGTATTTTACTCCGGATAATGCCAGACGATTTTATTCAACCCCAGAGAAGATTTCAACAGTGTCATAATTTCAGCTTATCTTACTGACGGTTTTTCATTAGTAAAATAAAAATGATTCGAGAGAATAGATATGTGGACATTTCAATGAGAACTGGGGCTTATTTTCGGGTCGAATGAGCGAAGAGGTGGAAAGATTTTATGCAGTGCACAAAAGCCTAACTTCACCTCTCCACGAAGCCGCCTCCTTCGCGCAAACATCTCTCTCATTAATCTGAACAGAGAATGAATCACTGTTTTAAGTCAAGTCGACATTTCTTCACCATTTTATTTGCACAATTTTTTTTTTGGCTTAATTTTAACTACACTATTTTTTCCGGCATTACCCCCATTTTTTCTAAACTATATATATTATATATATATACACAAACTCAGAATGGTTCCCTGAGAACATTATATGTTAAACACAGACCGTGCATGGCACAAGGAACTCTTCTGGGAAAATTAAATCCACTATAGTCCGAATAAGTAATGGTAAATGCAAATACCATAGTTTTTTTACTTTTTCATGATTTTAGCCCGACGTGGGCAACGGGTCTCTCGCAAAGAGATCCCATAAATATAGCTTCCCTCACCAGCTATCTGCAAAAGCAGACAGGATCCAGCTTTGGGACGTGGATCTAGGGTTTAAAGCAAGCCTAGATCCCTACACTCAGAACCTCTATATAAGTAAAAGACTCGTTGCATTCACGTCGTGTTGAATAAATCAAAGAAAAAGGGGTAACTATTGTATTTTTAGCCAAAAAAAACAAAACTTAAACCTCAACCGGGACATTGAGCGTCCACTTTTCAAGGCACGAAACACGTCCGTTTAGTATACACAAACTCAGAATGGTTCCCTGAGAACATTATATGTTAAACACAGACCGTGCATGGCACAAGGAACTCTTCCGGGAAAATTAAATCCACTATAGTCCGAATAAGTAATGGTAAATGACAAATACCATAGTTTTTTTACTTTTTCATGATTTTAGCCCGACGTGGGCAACGGGTCTCTCGCAAGAGATCCCTAAATATAGCTTCCCTCACCAGCTATCTGCAAAGCAGACAGGATCCAGCTTTGGGACGTGGATCTAGGGTTTAAAGCAAGCCTAGATCCCTACACTCAGAACCTCTATATAAGTAAAAGACTCGTTGCATTCACGTCGTGTTGAATAAATCAAGAAAAAGGGGTAACTATTGTATTTTTAGCCAAAAAAACCAAAACTTAAACCTCAACCGGGACATTGAGCGTCCACTTTTCAAGGCACGAAACACGTCCGTTTAGTATACACAAACTCAGAATGGTTCCCTGAGAACATTATATGTTAAACACAGACCGTGCATGGCACAAGGAACTCTTCTGGGAAAATTAAATCCACTATAGTCCGAATAATAATGGTAAATGACAAATACCATAGTTTTTTTACTTTTTCATGATTTTAGCCCGACGTGGGCAACGGGTCTCTCGCAAAGAGATCCATAAATATAGCTTCCCTCACCAGCTATCTGCAAAGCAGACAGGATCCACGTCCCAAAGCTGGATCCTGTCTGCTTTGCAGATAGCTGGTGAGGGAAGCTATATTTATGGGATCTCTTTGCGAGAGACCCGTTGGCCCACGTCGGGCTAAAATCATGAAAAAGTAAAAAAACTATGGTATTTGTCATTTACCATTACTTATTCAGACTATAGTGGATTTAATTTTCCAGAAGAGTTCCTTGTGCCATGCACGGTCTGTGTTTAACATATAATGTTCTCAGGGAACCATTCTGAGTTTGTGTATACTAAACGGACGTGTTTCGTGCTTGAAAAGTGGACGCTCAATGTCCCGGTTGAGGTTTAAGTTTTGGTTTTTTTGGCTAAAAATACAATAGTTACCCCCTTTTTCTTGATTTATTCAACACGACGTGAATGCAACGAGTCTTTTACTTATATAGAGGTTCTGAGTGTAGGGATCTAGGCTTGCTTTAAACCCTAGATCCACGTCCCAAAGCTGGATCCTGTCTGCTTTGCAGATAGCTGGTGAGGGAAGCTATATTTATGGGACTCTTTGCGAGAGACCCGTTGCCCACGTCGGGCTAAATCATGAAAAAGTAAAAAAACTATGGTATTTGTCATTTACCATTACTTATTCGGACTATAGTGGATTTAATTTTCCCAGAAGAGTTCCTTGTGCCATGCACGGTCTGTGTTTAACATATATATATTATATATATATATATATAATAGTCGTGTTTTTAACATACGTTTTATGATTTGTATTATTTTTATGTTCATTACCTTTGGTAACCTTAAACTGTAAAACTACAGTAAACAGTAATCATAGTTAAGAAAATAAAAATTAAAAGGTTAAATCTACGTAAACGGAAACCCACATTTTACTAACACGCAAATGAGTGATAATGTTTTCGGGTTAACCCCCTGAAAGAAGAAAGTCAAGCGACGGGGAAACTTACAGCTCTACATAGGATGCCTGCGAACCACGGGCTGTTACATTATCTGAATGCGGAGGGCAGTCACCCATCCAACTACTGAACACATCCAACGTCGTTTAACAATGCTGGTCAACGGGAAGCTGTGTTACAACACTACTACAACGTAGCCCCAAGACGTGAAACTCGCAGTAAACGTTAAAAGTCAATGAATTAATGTGTTTATAAAACTTGGGCCACAATTATTGTGGAGGGATAGGAGCCCTTTTTACAGGCACTCAACACGCTCAAAGTGTCCTCCCCTTTGAGAAATTTGGCGACGAATCTGGCCAGTGTAATTTCTGATCACGCTCTCCAGCACTTCGGTAGATATTGATCGTTTTTCACGTTCAATCGCTGATTTTAAAGCTTCCAATGTCTTTCTTCTTTCCTTTTTTTAAGGTTGTCCTTTAGATGTTCCATAAGGAGAAATCAAAAGCACTGAAGTCAGGTGACAGAAGGGGTCATGCAAGAGCAAAGTCGTGAAAGTTGGGATACCTGTTAGACAAAACTTTCGGGCCAAAAGCTCATGCAAGTCAAACAATATCTGTTGTATGAGGTCTTGTGTCATCCGGCTGAAACAAAACTCTGTCCTTATCAGTGGACTGGCCCATAAGAACCGGTATGAACTATTCTTCGAAGATGCTGAGGTAAACATTTAAGAATGAAAAAGTAAGTAAGTGTGTGTGTGTGTGTGTGTGTGTGTGTGTGTGTGTGTGTGTGTGTACAAATGGACACGAGAGTTTCAGTATATGATAATTCACATAATTATGTAGTGGGGTAATTTTGGGTCGTGGGCTGTTGGAGACTGTTGGCAGGGTAAGGCAGAACATGTGCGATGTAAGGGCGGCTAAAGTATATTGGGTAAGGCATAATATAAAATATATATATATATATATATATATATATATATATATATATAATATAGATATGAAACTAACGCTCTCCTCATTATTTAATACTTCATTCATTTTGTTGGGAACTTTTTTGTGGGTACACTTAAGTTTAGCTTAGTTTAATTATTATTAGTATCTGTCAGTCCTCCTTAGGATTCAGCTGTTGTTGTTTGAAGTAAATTAATTTTTTAAGTTTGTAAGTTTCAAAACTAAAGTGGTGTATTGGGAAGAAGAAAGTGTGCGTATTATTGAAACTTATTTTGGATCATCTGAAGATCAGGGTCCCAAGCCTTCGTTAGTTAACCTTATAAGGCTAACCAACGAAAATATCACGACCTAACCTAACCAATCGTCAAGGGCGTACAGTTGACCTAACGACTGGTTAGGTTAAGTCATGATATTTTCGTTAGTTAGCCTTATAAGGCTAACTAACGAAGGCTGGGGGCCCTGAGCTTCAGGTGATCCCTTATTTTAAAACCACCATTTAACCCTTTAAGGACGAAAGGTACAAATTGCTAACGTTTCAAATGCACGCATTCATAATTTAACACTACAAAAACTTCAGGACTTAAATGGTTAAAGAGTGTACAGGAAGTTCAAACAAATTTCGAATGAAACTATTCCAAGTGAATCAATACATCGAACTGTGCAGCGATTTCGTGAAGGATCATCCGTTATTCCATGAAAACAATTATCCTCTGAGAACAGTGACTGATAACACAAGTCTGCATTTCAAACCAAAGTACGAGACGTTTTATTTCTATTACGTGATCTTGTACAATTTTGCCATGCTGATTTCAAATTTTACAACCATTTTTATGTATCACGTCAGGGTTTTTCACAAAATATAAGTCAGATATATTCATAGTCTGTATTAAACAACTAAATTTCCAAGAGTACAAAATTATAAGAAATAAAAAGACAATACATTTCAAAGTAAATTCATCTTTGATACTTAATTCATACATAATAGATCAATCATGATTGATTAGTAGGAGAAAATCGTCGTTTTTTTTTTTTTGCTCGCTTCTTGTGCTGCATTTCTTCCAAGCCTTCCCGTTTCAGAGACCAGCAGTAGCCTGCCATCATGTTGATTGATATCCCACTTTCCTTGGTTTCTTTTTCGGATCACCTGAAGATCAGGGCCCCCATGTATTCTTGTTTTTCGCTTTACAGTACCAAATATAATAAATTAAATTGAATGCCCGGTTAGGTCAACTGTACGCCCTTGACGATTGGTTAAGTCGTGATATTTTCCTTAGTTTTAACGAAGATATCATTTGGTAATTGAGGACGGGGGCCCTGATTTTCAGGTGATCCTCTTTTTCCAGTCTTGATATCCTGGTGGAACGTTTCTCCTTGTTCCTCACTTATGAAACGTTTGGAATTAATATAGTGAGATCATTATGGTTTCTTTTGGTTTCTTCTTTATACCAGTAGCCTGGCTATTATATATACATATACATATAATATTATATTATATATATATATATATATATATACATATACCTATATATACATATACATATTATATATATATATATATATATACAGGGTGTCCGAGATTATCTGTACAATATTTGGCTGTTATTAAAAGTCAACCATGAAGTGTAGAAATTCCAGTGTTGTCCCACTTTACAGAGATCTCATTAAGTTTTTTCTGATACCAAGTTGTGACAAGTTTTTAGAAATTCCAGTGTGTCCGAAAATTATCTGTACAATTTTCATCTGTTAATAAAATTCTTGATAACACACGTAAAATTCTTAAACAAGATTATTTAGAATCTGTATTTCAAAAGTTTCTTTTATTAAAGTAACGTTGTACAAACATCGATATGTGCACCATCAGTGATTCGCAAAACATCCATCGATAATCCAAATGTTGCATGTACGCTGCAGCATATCCACATCAATTCGCTCAATAGCAGCTGTGATTCTGCTTTTAAATCATCAATGTCTGTCACCCGCGTACAAAAAGAAAACACTTGTCAAAACTTGTTATCAGAAAAACTTAATGAGTTTCTCTGTAAAATGGGACAACACTGGAATTTCTACACTTCATGGTTGACTTTACTAACAGCCAAATATTGTACAGATAATTCTCGGACCCTGTATATATATATATATATATATATATATATATATATATATATATATACAGGGTGTCCATAAGTCCGGCATCATAGGAAATAATAAAAAAAAAGCAAACAAAAGCTTTTATTTACAGAACGTGCTCAATATGTCCACCATTGTTTTTCATACACAAATTCGACGTGATACCCAGTCAGCAAGCACCGGGGATGATGTCAGGAGTAATGGTATTACATGCCCCAGTAAGCGCTGCCGCAAATGTTATTGGCTCGCAGTCTGGATGCAGTGTTAAATTCAGCAGCGGCCTCTCTTTGACTCCGATTTCCTATGAGTAGATTATCTAGATTCATCTTCCTTTTGCCTAGACATTATGGCCTGTAGAAAGAGAAAATATGAATTATGGTTTGTAGAAATAGAAAGATATAAATTTCTCCTATGATGCCGGAATATTATATATATATATTATATACATATATATATTATATATATATATATATATATATTATATATATATATATATATATATATATATATATATATATATATATATATATACATACAGGGTGTCCCATAAGTCCGGTATCATAGGAGAAATTCATATTTTTCTATTTCTACAAACCATAATTCATATTTTTCTATTTCTACAAACCATAATTCATATTTTTCTCTTTCTACGGGCCATAATGTCTGTGAGCAAGGAAGAACAATCCAGATAATTCTACTCATAGATTTTTATCTCTGGGGCCAATTGAAAGCGCTGGTATACGCAGAGAAAATTAGAGTGTTGAACATTTGCGGCAGCGTATTATTGGGGCATATAACACCATTACTCCTGACATCATTCACCGTGTGCTTGCTGACTGGGTATCACGTCTGAATTTGTGTATTGAAAACAATGGTCGACATATTCAGCACGTTCTGTAAATAAAAGCTTTTGTTTGCCTTTTTTTATTATTTTTCCTATGATGCCGGACTTATCGTACACACTGTATATATAGTATCTGCATAATTGAATGCATGTCTATACGTCTGAAATTAGAATCTCTTTTAAAGATGTTTTTTCTGCCCTATCTGGGCTCAACTCTAGGAAGGCGTATGGTCCTGATGGTGTTCCTCCTGTTGTTCTTAAGAACTGTGCTTCTGTGCTGACACCCTGCCGAGGCAGATTGAGCGAGTAAACATTGAGCGGTTTGGTCAACTGAATGCCAGGTTAGGTTAACTGAACGCCCTTGATGATTGGTTAGGTTAAGTCTTTGTACTGAACACATATGTCAATAAATTTAAATGTCATTTGTGTCACGTCAAGTCGCTCAGTTTTCTCACTCGCTCAATACCTTATTGTTCCCTCATCTGTGGAAAAAGTATTTTATTTTATGATGGCTTATCAATAGATTGAGGTAAAAGTTACCGTATTTGTCGGCTTATAAGACGCACTTTTTTTTCCTTATAAATACCTTAAAAAATCGCCCTGCGTCTTAGAAGCCAAAAGTGGCAATACAGCACATCAATAGCACAAGTGTGTGAATGGGTGCTGAAGTCATGGCATGATGTTAGGACTGAAATTGTGGCCAAGTCCTTTAAAAAATGTGGTATAAATAATGCAATGGATAGCACTGAAGATCATTTATTGTATGAGAGTGACATTGATACAAGTGAAGATGATCTACAGATCTACAGAAGCTAAGGCTAACAAAGACCCTAAGATCCACTCTAAGGCTAGCCCGAGAGAAAGGAAAGAGTAGGAGGTTAAGAGAAGAGAATAAGGGGTTAAGTAAGGAGCAACACCTATCATTCTTGGGTTAACATTCATTCAGAAAAAGAGGGAAAAAGTCTCACCATCATCATCCGCCGGCCACTGCCGACAAGTCAGAAAAATAGTCGGAGAAAATAGGAGAGGGGTGAAAGATGAAAAGAAGTAAAATAAGAACGCTTACAAACCATGCAAACACACTCTTAACTCACTGTCATACCATGCAAACTACAAACATGCAGGGAAAGAGTTACAGACATGCAAGTAAGGAGATAAGAAAAAAAAATGTAGGTAAAGTTAAACAAAAAGTGGGTTAGTTTACGCTACAAGCTACATCTACATTCGTGTTAGTCGAATTTTTTTTTTTTTTTTTTTTTTTTTAAATAATTTTATTGCTGGCATCACACGCTGGCATGTCACAAGCTGGCATTCATCGTCAACAGACTCATCCTCGAGCACCACCACCAGAGCTTCCGTTGCTAACTTTGTTGTTTTTTAAATTAAACAACGTTAATACCTTTAAAATGTCTGTCAAGACGGTTCTTAAACATATGTTCAAATCTCAAGGCGTTTTTTTGGGGCCACCCGATATTAAAAGGCCTCATACACGCTCAGGCCTGCCCGTCCGGCTGCCCATTCAAGCAAGCCTCACGGTAAGCTAATCGCCCACACACGATTCAGGCCAGCTTCACGACAGAGCTCAGTTTGCAAAAGGTACGGTAGAGTGTGGTTAACTTATTTGACTGTGATAAACATGGCAACTCTGCTGGACAACGAGGAATTGAATCTACTCGCAGTTGGAGCAGTTGCTGCAGCATATATATCAAGGCAGGAGAGAAAGAAAAAGGACAAAGTGGACGAAAGACTGGGTGATGAAATGGAATAGTTTATCACATACGTCACTATTAGAAGAATTAAGATTAGAGCCAGGAGAGTGGTTCAATTATCTCAGGATGGATGAGGAAACCTATCTGAAGCTATTGTCTTTAGTTTCTCCATTAATTCAAAAAGAAGATACTTGTATGCGAAAAGCCGTTCCTGACTTTGTAGAGGACGCAACCTTTTTGAACTCTTCCCGAAATGCACTTCGCATGTTACTTATTTTGTTTGTTACCGTTTCCCTACTCGCTGAATTGTCTTTTTCTTTCAATTTATCTACTAACAATTGATAGGCTGCTGCTTTTTTTACCTTTGTCCGAATATTCTTTACCTTTCACTTTTCACAAGCACGTTCTCCTTATACATTTCGATAAATTCGGACCAAAATTGTTTGTCTTCTTGCGTTGTACTCCTGCTTCCACAACCAATCGGTGTCACTTGATGAAGAACTGAGCGCTGGACTGATAAGGCAACCTCTGTTGCCCACACACGCACAGTTTGGCCGGAACCTCACGGGTGGGCGGGGCCGAAAATCAAACACAGCTTGATTCCCTGTTGGCCGGAAAGATCGCCTGAACGGGTCAAGATCTTGGACTGAACTACCCCCCCGCCCCACACGCGCAGTTTGACCTGAACGGGCTGAGTTGTGCAGGCAGCCGGATGGGCAGGCCTGAGCGTGTATGGGGCCCGAAGTATTATATATAGGATCACCTGACGATCTAATATACATTTTAATTAAATATATCTGTTTTAAATAAATATTTTTACAAGGTGAATGTTTATTACTTTTGCGTCAAATTGCGCTCAGTTTCCACTCGCTCAGTTAGCCTAATCGCTCAATGCGTCGAGTCGCTCAACCTCCCTCGCTCAAAGTGCACTTGCTCAATGTGTATTCGCTAAATTGATGCAGAACGGTCTAGGCAAACTCTTTCGTCTTTGTCTCTCATCTGGTACTTTTCCTTCCTGCTGGAAGTTCGCTTTCATTCAGCCTGTCCCAAAGAAGGGTGACCGCTCTCAACCCTCCAACTATCGTCCAATTGCTTTGATTTCTTGCCTTTCCAAAGTTTTTGAATCTATCCTTAATAGGAAGATTCTTAAACACTTTTCTTCTCAATCTTCTTTCAGATCGTCAGTATGGATTCTGCAAGGGACGCTCTACTGATGATATTTTTTTATATCTGACTCTTGATCATCCTCCTTCCGGGATTTTGGTGAAACTTTTGTTATTGCGCTGGACATATCGAACGCGTTTGATAGAGTCTGGCACAAATCTTTAATTTCCAAACTGCCCTCCTTCGGTTTCTATCCTTCTATCGGTGCTTTATCTCTAATTTCCTTTCTGCCTATCTATAGCTGCAGTTGTAGATGGCCACTGTTCTTCTCCTAAAGCTATCGACATTAGCGTTCCTCAGGGTTCTGTCCTGTCACCCACTCTTTTCCTTTTATTTATTAATGATCTTTTAATTCGCACTTCCTGTCCTATTCACTCCTATGCCGATGATTCCACTCTTCACTTCTCCATCCGCTTCACAAAGCGTCCCTCACAGCAGTCGCTTCATGATTCGCGTAGGACGGCTATGGGACACCTGACCTCTGATCTTTCTGCTATATCTGAATGGGGCAGAGAAAACCTTGTGGCTTTCAATGCTTCAAAAACTCAGTTCCCCCATTTGTCTACTCGTCACAATCTTCCACACGACTATCCCCTTACCTTCAACAATACACAACTCAATCCTTCCTCTTCTCTTAACATTCTTGGCGTTTCCTTTTCTCGTGATCTTTCCTGGAAAGATCACATATACTCTTTCTAAAACAGCTTCTAAGAGGTTAGGTGTGCTGTACAGCCTCCGCGGTTTTTTCACCCCCACTCAGTTGCTGTGTCTATACAGGGTCTTGTTCGCCCCTATATGGAGTATGCTTCTCATGTGTGGGGTTGTTCAACCCACACAGCCGTACTTGACTGGGTGGAATCAAAGGCTTTTATAGTCTCATCAATTCCCCGCCTCTTACTGATTGTCTTCAATCTCTCTCTTCGCCGCAATGTTGCTTCACTCTCTCCCTCTTTGCCGCAATGTTGTTTCACTCTCTCTTTACTGTCGCTAACATAACGGACATTGCTCTTCTGAACTCTTTAACTGCATGCCTTCTCCTTTGAGGAGAGCATACAGTACCAGAATTTCTACATTTTCTCATTCCTATTCTGTCCAACTATCTAATGCAAGGGTTAATTGGTATTTTCAGTCTTTCATCTACTCAACCAGTCTACTCTGGAACAATCTTCCTCAATCCATCTTTCCTCCTGCTTATGACCTCCCATCTTTCAAACGCAGAGTGTCTAGGCATCTCGAAAACCCCGGACATTTGCCCTTGGGCCCCCTTCCTGCATAAAAAAAAATTACCACCCATACAAAATGGGTGATAGGTATTTGCCAGAAAACTGTACGTGATGAGAAAAAATGGATGTGGCTTTTGGATTCAGAACACCTGAATTGATAAAAAAAAGTTGTATGTTGAAACATCAGATATGTTTGTATATCAATGTAATGTACTGGATGAAATCCGATGTTCACTTACCCACAGTCCACGGAAGTCTGCTCGAAGGTTAGCATAACAGCTGCAAATGAACATGGAGTCCCGTAGGCGAGCACTTCATTCCATACACCTTGGGGGGTTTACAAAAGCAACACCGCACACCAATTATTGCCTCCTGATTCAGAAAAACGTAGATTTTGACGCTGATTTGAACGACATGCGAGTAATGCAAATGAAAGAAATTTAATTTTCTCACTGCTGAGGCGTGTTTCCATCTCTCAGGCTACGTGAACTCTCAGAACAACAAAATGTGGGGTGCTACAAAACCAAATTTCATGCGATCCCTTTATATGACCAAAAGATTGGTGTTTGGTATGCAATCTCTAGGAGACGCATTGTAGAGCTAATTTTATTGAACGAGATAATTCAGAACGTTTTATCGACATCATTGTGAATTCGTTCACTCAACAGCTACACGATGATGAACTTTCTGCGGGGTATTTTCAACAGGAAAATGCTAAGGGCCACACAGCTCTTGCAACGCTAAATTTCTTGGAGGATTTTTTGACGAAAGAGTAATAACCCGAGAACTTTGGCCACCCAAATTTCCAGATCTAACACCCCAGACACTTTTCTGTGAGGTTATCTGAAAGAAGCTCGTTACCGGTCGAACCCTACAACACCTGAACAACTGAAGATCAACATCACACAAGCTGTGCAAGAGATTACTCCCACATTATGAAAAGAAGTGTTTTCTAATCACCTCCGACGAATCGGTACGTGTTTGAATGTCGACGGAGGTCATTTTCAACATTTTTAATAAAATCGATATTGCAAATACTGTAATAATTAATGTATTCTTACGGTAGTCAATAGATAATTATTATCCACGGGTTCCGTCTTATTTGTCATCATTAAATAATGAGGTGGTGGTTCCGTTTTATTTTGTCACGCTGTATACAGGGTGTACATAAAGTCAGGATCTATTTTTGTGAAGCACTCGGAAATTATATGGAATTCAATCATAAAATGATAAAGTGGTAACATTTATTAAATAATTAAGAGTAGGATTCGACGTGACGCCCATCAGTATCCCTGCACAGCTCAAATCGTTCCGCAGCATTTCTAAACACATTCTGGAGCATTTGCAGGGTTATGTTATCTGCAGCAGTTCGTATACGTGTACGTAAGTTTTCAAGACTCGTAATCTTCGTCTGATAGACGTGCGATTTGATAAAGCCCCATGCAAAGAAATCTAAAGGGGTTAAATCTGGTGATCTCGCTGGCCAAGGTCTTTTGTTGCTTCCGCGTCCGATCCAGCGATTTGGAAAACGTCCATTTAGATAATCCTGAACAATTTTGGCATAGTGACAAGGAGCACCATCATGTTCATAGACGACGGGGATACGATTGTTAGTACCGTCCATAAGAATCTATAAATAGACCTTCAATTTTCTTGTATGTCATTCTTCTCGTTAACCTTGGTTTGGATAGACGTGTATTATCTACTGTTCAAGATGTATCGTCAACGTCGTTTGCGTCAGTATTTGCGGAAAGTTGTTTGTCATTATCATCGAAGGATTGTCAGAAGGCGTACTAAGGAGAAGATATTTAAAGCTTCAATGAAATTTGTTTATTTGTCTAAAAATACTTTTGGTGTTAATGCCGATGCATATTACACCTTGTGTTTGGATCTTTTAACTAGTGAAGCTAAATCTACTATTTTAAAATTTAATTATTATCAAGTAACTGGTGTATCATTTGAAAGTATACCACAAATGAATATGTCTGGATATGTTATTAATTTTGAAGATGTAAGAAAGATGCTAGGGAAAGGGTAGAAAGGGATCCTAATGTTGGGACATCACCTGCACCATATTTAATTGTTCCACATGCTGTTTTGTTTGAACCTAATATTGATACTTCACATAGTGCGGAGCAAGTAATGAATCATCCAAGAACTAAATGGTTCTCACCTTTTAAGGAGTTTAGAATGTATCGTAGACTTAAGCAAGTGTGTCAATTAGGTGAAAATGTCACTGCTCAATTTCCTCATAGTTTGATTAAGATATCTACGAATGATTTATCTAAACCATTAGGTCGTATTTATGTTGGTAAATATACACCTGAAGGATCTCAAAAAAATGAATATGCATTTAACTATGTTAATAGAATTGTTTTTTATGTAAAGTTATTTGGTATTAAACAATAAAGCTATGTATGAATCACAATCTTTTTATACCCAAAAGTGGGACATTCAATTTCGGATGTTTACTCATTGAGCAGGTTTAGTATTACCCTGCTCAATGAGTGAGTGAGTAAAACTTGCCATATAAGGACAATGACGTCATAATGTGTGGATGACTCATTGCATACCCCACGCGTTATAACTTAAAGCCTAGCTAGCCTTTTTCGTATGGCAGCCTCGCCAGAGTTGAGTTAGAGCCTCGCCAGAGTTGAGTTAGAGCCTCGCCAGAGTTGAGTTAGAGCCTCGCCAGAGTTGAGTTAGAGCCTCGCCAGAGTTGAGTTAGAGCCTCGCCAGAGTTGAGTTAGAGCCTCGCCAGAGTTGAGTTAGAGCCTCGCCAGAGTTGAGTTAGAGCCTCGCCAGAGTTGAGTTAGAGCCTCGCCAGAGTTGAGTTAGAGCCTCGCCAGAGTTAGAGAAAAAGCCGGCAAAACAGTATTAGTTACAAGTTAGATCATAATTAAATAATTAAGAGTAGGATTCGACGTGACGCCCATCAGTATCCCTGCACAGCTCAAATCGTTCCGCAGCATTTCTAAACACATTCTGGAGCATTTGCGGGGTTATGTTATCTGCAGCAGTTCGTATACGTAAGTTTTCAAGACTCGTAAACTTCGTCTGATAGACGTGCGATTTGATAAAGCCCCATGCAAAGAAATCTAAAGGGGTTAAAATCTGGTGATCTCGCTGGCCAAGGTCTTTTGTTGCTTCCGCGTCCGATCCAGCGATTTGGAAAACGTCCATTTAGATAATCCTGAACAATTTTGGCATAGTGACAAGGAGCACCATCATGTTGATAGACGACGGTACTAACAATCTATCCCCGTCGTCTATCAACATGATGGTGCTCCTTGTCACTATGCCAAAATTGTTCAGGATTATCTAAATGGACGTTTTCCAAATCGCTGGATCGGACGCGGAAGCAACAGACCTTGGCCAGCGAGATCACCAGATTTAACCCTTTTAGGTTTCTTTGCATGGGGCTTTATCAAATCGCACGTCTATCAGACGAAGATTACGTGTCTTGAAAACTTACGTACACGTATACGAACTGCTGCAGATAACATAACCCCGCAAATGCTCCAGAATGTGTTTAGAAATGCTGCGGAACGATTTGAGCTGTGCAGGGATACTGATGGGCGTCACGTCGAATCCTACTCTTAATAATTTAATAAATTTTACCACTATCATTTTATGATTGAATTCCATATAATTTCCAAGTGCTTCACAAAAATAGATCCTGACTATATGTACACCCTGTATATAAAACTGAATATTTTTTATATAAAAAATAATTTTATATATCCCAGTACTTCATTTGGGGATTAAAAAGGCATTTACGGATTAACCGTACACCGTACGAATGAACACCACAAACTATCTACTGTACGCCCGCATATGAATGGGCGTAAAAAAAGCAGTCTGTGGGACAAACGTTCCGCCCGCACATGAAGTACCGAAGGGTTTAAAAACACTAGTCGCTCCCTTTTGAAGATTAAAGGGGGTTAAAAAAAAAAAAAAAAAGTTAAAAAATTGGTAATCTGCGGCTCTTTAAAAACTTTTGCGCGGCTCCCGACATTAACTTTAATTGCGAAGAAAAACCTCCCTATTATTTTAGATAAACAATGAACGTCTAAAAACCCAACAATAAACGACTCGTATCTACACCTAAATAACAAACGAGATGTGGTTTTGACAACGTTTGATAACTCCCCCTTCGATGTGTGTACTGCGCATTGTGGGATACAAATGTTGTATTCATGTTTTGAGGTGATCGTGTTGCTAATAGTGTGTGTGTGTGTGTGTGTGTGTGTGGTGTGTGTGTGTGTGTAATAAGGGTTACAAATATATATATTGGATGAATTTCACAATTAAACACGTGAAATAAATGAATGATGCAAACCCACAAGGAAAAAGAAAAATGATTCCTAGGCCTTTCGTGTATTCAAAAGTACACCTCTGAATACACGAAAGGCCTTGGACTCTTTTTCTTTTTTCTTGTGGGCTTGCATTTATATATATATATATATTATATATATATATATATAGATATATATATATATATATAATATATATATATATATATATATAGCACTTCTTGAAATATTGAGTTCACAGAATTTTAATAAATGGCTCTTCTTATCATTTTGGTTGCCAACCCCTGACTACAGTTTGAACTTTCACTGTATTTGTTCTTTTTTTCTATTTTTGTTTTTCCAGTCAAACTGATCAAACATTCAAAGTACTTAAATTCTTTCACATCATCTACAGTTCCTCAATATTTTTTTAAACTTTCTATATTTCATAAATATAATATGATTCATTCTATCATAATGCTTAGCTTATGTCCAAGAAACAACTGTAAATAGTTGAATCACTATTTATTATTTATTATATTCATATAGTTTCCCTCAACACAAATCTGTTGACGAGGATCTTTCAAACCAAAATGTCGATAAACAACAACTCGCTTGACAAAAGCTTGTCAAATAATTTCGAGGTGGCGGCGGCAACAACAACTGGTCTGTAATCACTGCTGGATAAAGCGTTTCTACATTTATTTTTGTCAAGGGGCATGATTTACATTTTACACCCTCACGTAGATATAAGCTTACATTTACACTGGTATTAACCCTGTTTGGACAACTGCTACGAAATGTTAAGATTTCAAACAAACCCATTCATAACTTGGATCCGACAAAAAAATTGTCTATAGACATTGTTATAGTATCTTAATTAGACAAACTTGATTTTTTAACAAAAACTGTAAATGGTAGGTTTGTTATCAAATACTACATAAATAATTTTCCCTTTTCAAACTAATGTGAAAGTCGAAAAGTTTCACGACTCGGCTAAAGCATAAAAATAATTAAGATAATAATTATCCGCTATTCGTGCATCATAAAAGCGAATATAATGGCCGGAGAAGGGAATGGAATCACAGCTCTGAAAGAATTTCGGAAAGTGAAAAACAAACATACGGATCAAAACGAGAGGCAAGTGTTAAAAAAAAAATATATATATATATATATATATATATATATATATATATATATATATATAATATATATATATACTATATATATATATATATATATATATAATACTATATATATATATATATATATATATATATATATATATTATATATATATATATATATATATATCGAAAATTAAAAAAACGTTTTATGCGATATTATTAAAATACTGTTATATTTATAATATAGTATGATTTACGGAAGAGCTTGTTATTATCCAAACGCTGCATCAATGCCTTCTAAAAGTAACTACTTCATTTGTAATTTCAACCTAAATTTCCTCCACGATCATTAAAATGAAAAAAAACATCAAACATTTATTGGCACACAACACTCGACATATTCCCTCTTTTTAACCAATGTTTCCTTTGAGAATTTTTACCTCTGGGAGTAAGATCTGCGTCTAATTTCTACGGTTATTCACCTATTTACTTGATAAAAAATCTTGTGCTCAAATATTCTTTAAAGTGAACTGACGATTCCTGAAGTTGAAAAATTATATTTTCAACGACAGAAAATCACAAAATAAAGTCTGTTTAAATAAGTAAACTAAATCCCCAACTCATCAGCGCAGACATAACATAATTCATAAGAATATGAACTCCCTCGCGGATCATTTCAAAACAGTGAAGATACTCGTACGATGCCACCGAAATACACAGAGGCGTAACTGAAAATATATTCATGATGTATACATTCTGTATGTTGTGTGTATACAGCCTTAATGCAAAGGCGCGAGACATTCGCGGATGGTGAATCTGCCATTTCTTGTCGTTGGTTTTTTGCTTCCGTCTTTTGAAGGCGGAATTTCTGAGAAAAGAGGCGACAATTTATACGTAGAAAAGAAAGCCCTCATTAGTCATATTTACAGAACGCCAAGCTCATTATGGAGAACTCAAATTAGGGGGATTTTATGCATAGAAAAGTCGTCTCACAAAGAATCTCGGTTAGTAAGACGACAGGAATGGAATCATTACAAGCCCCTGAAAAACCCAAACGCGAATGAAAGATTTTCTTATAAAATAATAAAAAAAATAACATGCTTAAAAAAAACTCCCCACCTGTTTTAAAAAATCTCTCTCTCTCTTATCATCATCATCATCATTATTATTTTTATAATTGAGGGGTCGCGCGTCTTAAGGTACCTAAGCGCCACCACAGGCGAAAACTTGTTTCTGATGGATATCACGATTTTCACCCTTACTCTATCGCGTGGTTTGGGTTATAACGACCTTACGACACTAGAAGTATGGTTGAAAACCTTATGAAGCAAACTACTTTTTTCACCTCTATCGCCAGCCAAAAGTTCACCCAAAGTTTGGCATAATAAGAAAATCAAAAAATTAAAAAAAATATATATATAATATAAAATATGAAAATCTATTCCAAAAACTCATCAACATCTTCATTAGCATACTTAGAACTCTAATTTAGCCAAAAATGAACGTTCTAGCTCAATTAATAACAGAGATACTATTGCCAGAATATTGCTGAACTTTAGAGGCGATTTCTGACGAATTTTAATTTTGGCGCTTTGGTACCTTAAGACGCGGGACCCCTCAATTGGCTTCCAAAGAAAAATTAAGTAAAAAAATTAATCAGATGATGTTGCAAAACATGTCCTCAACTTAGTAAAATTATCAGAATTTAAATATGCAGTATACCTTTCAAAATCTGAAAATGCTGCGTTCCTGGAGTTGGGTCAGGCTCGTGACCCTGTATATACTGGAGATATAATTATAGTTACAGGTGTACATTTAATTTAGAAAAAATGTTTATAAAGAATATAAAACAGTGGCAAATGGGCAAGCACTCTTGTAATGTTACAGAGCGTTATGGAGCATTATTCTTTTGAAGAACACGAGATGCATATCAGCAAGTTCTTCAAAAGAATACTGCTCAGCAGTGGCGGATCTACTATGAAACTAATGAAGCTTAAGCTTCAGGGCCCCTAAAGCAACTTTTTTTTTAATGAGTGAATTTTTCAACAAAATCGATGGAGTTTTTTTAAGTGTTTGTTATTAAAATAAGGCTATTTTAGTGATAGAATCATAAGCCAATGGGTTGAAGTACTTAATATTGACCTTAGAATATGCTCTAATACCCATTTCATATGGCCTCAAAATGCCCCTGTAATTGGTCAAATTTCAAAATTTTCTCGGGGGCTTGCAGCGCCCGAACCCCCAGCTGTATGGGCTCGCTGAGCTCGCCAGAATCTATTCATAGTCTACATTTTGGCAGCTGGATCCTCGAATCCTTCGTTGGTGCACGGCTTAATAGTTCTATAGCTCAGCCCTTAGGCTAGAGCCAATCGGAACGATAAAAAGACATCTGAATTCTCAATTCAGGCTGCAATCGTCTCGCTTGTGCATTTTAACAACCCCCATAGAACAACCCCATTGAAGATGATAACAGCGGTTACCCAGACCTCGTTGCTGGTGGGAAGGGGCTCACTGTATGGCCCATTTTCAAGGACACCACCCGACCACCCCGTTCTCCGCCATTTGGGCCTCGAGGTCCTTGCAAGGGCAGCAAGGCCCTTCGAACCTTGTTGGATGTTGCCCTATTGTTGCTGGTTGCGAAGGGGCCCCCATAACAGTTCAAGCTTCAGGGTCCCACAAATGTAGGTCCGCCACTGCTGCTCAGTAACATTGCACGAGAGTGACATATGAAATGAAGGAAATAGTTTTGGTTTCTAAAATGACAACTAACAAAATACTATCAAAACAAAAGAAAAATAGCATTTAAACAACCAGACAACTACGACTTTCATAAAATTTAATGACTCATTTTAATTGGATCGTCCTCAGCAAAAAAGCAATGTATCTCGGAAACAAAGCTATTGCGGATTCATGTTCATAGGAAATTTTTTGTTCACTGACGTCCTGAATATGTATACTAATTTATGGAAAAATTTGATGACACCCTGTACATATACAGGGTGTTTCATAACATGTGGGACGCACTTTCAGGATGGATTCAGGACCTAAAAACAATGAAAAAAGTTTATATAAATATATGCCCGAAATCGCTTTGTTTCCGAGTTACAGCCCATTGTGTGTTCCACCAAGTATCCGCCTTACCTTTAAAGGAAGTGCTCAAAATGACCGCCTTGCGCTTCAATACACGCCTGAACACGCCTCGTCATAGACTGCCGCCTGACGCGTTCAAACATTCCAGGTATTGCTCGGATTTTCTGGCATCCTTGTTCAACACGTTGGCAAACCATTTCAACGTTGTCGATGGATGTCACGTAAACGATGGATTTCAGATGACCCCACATATAAAAATCGAATGGATTCAGGTCCGGGGAGCGAGCAGGCCACGCAATGGGTCTTCCACGGCATATCCATTTATCAGGGAAATGGTCATCAAAATAGTCTCTGGCTACTCGACTAAAATGAGGCGGAGCGCCGTCATGCATAAACCACATACGACGTCGGACACCAAGAGGAACTTCATCTAGTAAATCGCTTAAATCATTCCTTAAAAAATTGCAATAGGACTCTCCTATTAATCTTCCAGGCAAAATAAAAGAACCGATTAAATTGTCGGCAATAAGTCCTGCCCATGCACTGATACTAAAGTGTTGTTGGTGCCTTCACTGGATGATGGCATGCGGATTCTCTTCTGCCCAGTGATGAGTGTTGTGGAAATTGATCACGCCATTTCTTGTGAAGGCAGCATCATCAGAAAACAACACGAAGGATAGAAAAAGAGGATCGCAAGCACACTGTTGAAGGAACCAAGTACAAAAAGACTCTCGTGGTAGGAAATCAGCTTCAGTAAGGCCTTGTGCTCTCTGAATGTGATATGGGGTAAAGCTGTTGTTCCTGTAAAATTCTCCACACAGTTGTGTATCTTACGCCCTCTGCTGCTACTACCGTTCGGGTGCTGACACCAGGATGTTCCTCCACGCGATTCAGGACCCGCTCCTCCAACTCAACAGTTCTGGCGCTGATTGGTCTACCTGGTCCACCACCATCTGAAACTCGCTTGTTCAATGATCCTGTATCACCAAGACGCTCGTCTATTCTCTGAAAGGTCTTCTTATCTGGCAGATGGCGATTCGGAAACCTTTCCGCATACAGACGTCTTGCTGCGGGCGCATTACACTCGGCAAGTCCATAAATGAGATGCATGTCTGCCATTTCTCTGTTTGAATAAGCCTCCATTCTCACTTCAAATGCGCACTACCACTGAATAGCACAAAACCTTAAGGTTTTTTTTTTCACTGGACTGCACTTGTTCAGGCAAGAAGTTACGAATACGAACAGTGAAACACCGCGATGCACCTCTGACTGACTGATGGCTCTACACTCAACGATATTGAAACATGTCATAGCGTGTACGAAACATTACAATAGGCAAGGCCATACATGAATTAAGTTTCGTACACATTCGCAAACATTGCCAGCAAGCAGTGTTTGTAAACAGTTTGCGGAAAGAATTGCTGGAACACAAAACGGGCTGTAACTCGGAAACAGAGCAATTTCGGGCATATGTTTAATAAACTTTTTTCATTGTTTTCAGGTCCTGAATCCATCCTGAAAGTGCGTCCCACATGTTATGAAACATCCTGTGTATATATATATATATATATATATATATATATATATATATATATATTATACAGGGTTCATACACACCTGCAAAAATATCAGGATTTTTTGGATATTTTGAGAATATCAGGAGAATATCAAATATTTATGAAATATTTAGGGCTTAATTATTTGTAAATATTTTATAAATAATTTAACTATAAATTAATTTAAAATGTTAATATAAAATAATTTAACAAAAACAAGCACTATTTGTTTTACATTATATAAAACTCGTGCATTTTGTTATCTAGTATTAATTTTTTCAGCCTGACATGGAATTTTTGCGGACGTTTTTTAATAGTAGTTAGAATAAAAATTAGGTTTTAATTGTGTTATATGAAATGTGAATTTTTTTGCACCTATGAAATTTTTATATAATTTTTATATATATTTATATATCAGGGCATCAGATCTGAAATATCAAGGGATTATCAGGAAACTTTATTCTTGGACCTGTATGAACCCCTATTATATATATATATATATATATATATGTGTGTTAAACACAGACCGTGCATGGAACAAGGAACTCTTCTGGGAAAATTAAATCCACTATAGTCCGAATAAGTAATGGTAAATGACAAATACCATAGAAGCGTTCCTTGTTCCATGCACGGTCTGTGTTTAACATATAAGTTTCTCAGTGGACCATTCTGAGTTTGTATATATATATATATATATTAGGTGTTATTCGCAAGTAGAAAGTAGTGCTGAGATCGTCTGAATGTTACAGATAACTTTAATTAAAAGTTGAACAAAGTGATGTAAACCATAATTAAAGTTTTGTCTACACAAACAGCCGAAAGCGAACATCAGCTTTCCTTCAGGGTCGTTTAAGTATATAATTGGTTTGAATCAAACTAAAATTCGGATGCGGGTTTTAGACCGCTGTCCAAGGTTTCTGCTGAAGGATAAATTAACCCGCTGGAACAGAGAGAGTATACGAGAGATAAAAGTAATTAAGTGACTTTTGAATCAATGGTTTGCCATCTCAAATTATTTTGTCACAAATAACGGTCTTGTTTTTATCAACAGAAAGAGAAACCCGCCCTGTTAAGTCGGGTCTATGGGTCAAGTTACAGCTTAAATTACGTTCTTATTAATTCACAATTCATTCCTGACGATTTAGTATGTCAGTCCAGTAAATAAATACTAAGTTCTATACGGTAGAATTATTATTATACGAGGGTAATTCAATAAGTATCCGCACTTTTTATTTTCACAATTTTATTTTCACATCTGATAGACTATAAACACATCACTTCTCAACAGTCTCCCTGTTCCGCAATACACTTAGTCCAGCGATCTACAAGTTTCATAATGCCATCACAAAAGAATGTTTTTGGCTGTGTGCGTAGCCAGTCATGCACCGCCTCCTTCAGGTCATCATCGCCTTGGAATCGCTGACCTTTCAAAGCGTCTTTTAGTGGTCCAAACAGGTAAAAATCCGAAGGTGCCAGGTCTGGACTGTAGGCTGGATGGTCGAGAACTTCAAATTTAAGTTCTTGAAGGCATTTTCTAGTCTGTGCAGCGGTATGAGGGCGCGCATTGTCGTGTAACAGAATAATACCTTCGGACAATCTCCCTCTCCGTTTTGAGCGAATTGCTTGCTTTAACTCGTTCCGAAGCATGTCAGAATACGATGCACTTGTTAATGTAGTTCCACGCTCCAGATAATGTTCAAGGATAGGGCCTCGTGTATCCCAAAACAGAGTTAGCATAACTTTACCTGGTCACGGCTGCGCTTTGAACTTCCTTGCAACGAGAGATGTTGGATGCTTTCATTGCATGCTCTGTCGTTTGCTTTCTGGTTCATAGTGATGGATCCAGGTATGGACGTCTGCTCTCGTCTTTTGGCGGGGTATCATAATGAAGGTGAAAACTTTTTGGAGCGCATTATCACGAGATGAAACCTGGATTTTTGTTTTATTTGATGTTTTACAGTGCAGGATAGTGGACATGGAATTTGAAAAAAGAAAATTAATGATTTTATTAGTTTTCTGGAAGGAAAAATCAATGACAAAACTTAATGAAATTCTTAAAAAGACATGTGACATAGTAAGTTGTCTGACCATTCCTCCCCCTACTAAGAGACTCGGAGGAAAAGTAACAGACTTTAAAGAAATTTACTTTAGCATTCTGAATACGTCTGTAACAGCCTTTAAGAAACGATTTGAACGCATTCAGGAGTTCTCATTTTTTGAGCTGTTGAATTCATTAATGTTTGCAGTATATAAAGAAAATTTCCCCAAAAACTTAATAGAAGCACTTGAATATAAGTACAGTAATTTATTTGACGTAAAAGCTTTAACGTCAGAATTGAAATACATCTATCAGGACTCCGATTTTTGTTAGTGCAAAAATGCAAAAGAAATTGTAAAGCTTTGTCTTGACCTTGGACTTACAATAGCCTTACCTGAAACGATCAAATTAATTCGGCTCCTTTTGACAATCCCTGTAACCAGTGTGTCCACGAAAAGAAGTTTTTCAACGCTTAACAGAATAAAGACGTATCTACGGAATACCATGTCAGAGGAAAGGCTGTCTAGTTTAGCAAGAATTGCCATAGAGAAAGAAATTGTAATATCGCTAGAGAAAATAAAATGTTGCACGACAAAGTAATTGAAGAATATGCATTATAACTAAGAAGATTGGAGTTCATGTATAAATAAATAAGGTAAGGCGATTTTATTTCCTAAATTTATGCCAGTTAAAAATATTCTAATTATCATACATAATACATATAACAGTAAAACAAGTATCAAATTATACAATAAATATATATATATAATATATATATATATATATATATATATATATATATATATATATATATATATATAAGCACACCGGACAAAAATTAGTCACCCCTCTCAGAATGTACCTAATAACGTGTGACGGCGCCTCTGGCCTTGATAACCGCACGAATCCGGCGAGGCAGAGACTCTACGAGGTTGTGCATGTACTGAACATCGATTTGCTGCCACTCGTTCATCAGCCGGTCCCGAAGTTCCGCCAGAGTCCGTGGGTGTCTATTCCTGCGCTTCACTTTCTGTTTCCAGCCTGAACAACACCTTCGACGCATTCAGGATTAAAGGCTTCATTGGACCTGCGATGTACTCGTCGCCTCCCATCATTGGAGAACAAACAAAAACGGGACTCATCGGACCAAATTACACGTTTCCAATCTGCCGCAGTCCAGTTTTTGTGCCTCTGAGCCCATTTATAACGTGCCAATTTGTGACTTGCTGTTAACAGCGGCCTCTTCCGTGGTACCCTGCCAGATGTCCATCGCATGCAGTTCTCGTCGCAATGTCCGTTCGGAAATTGGTCGCTGGAGAAACTCATTGGTTTCTTGGAGCAATTGTTCTCTGGTTTGAAAACGATTTGCAGTTACTAGACGAGAAACATGGCGGCGGCCCCTATTGTCGAGAACTGTTTTCCGGCCACAGTTACGCCGTCGATTGCGAACTACACCACTCTTTGTAAACTCGCTGGACAGTACGCGTTGACACACCAACAAATTGGGCTACTTCAGACATTTTGTGTCCGTGGGCTCTGCCAAACACGATGGCTCCTTTTTGCCACTGAGTAACGTCTGCCTCACGACCCATTTTGCAGACTATATCCAACACACACTTTGTTCTTCACCACCTCACGAAACAGATCTGATCCTGTGTGCTACGTCACCGCTACTTGTAACTTACCAATGCTACATCAGCGCCCTCTGTGTGACCTTGAACTTCCTATTATCGGTGCTATTAGAGGTGACTAATTTTTTGTCCGCTGTGCTTATATATATATATATATATATATATATATAATATATATATATATATATATATATATCGGGTGGTCCGAAAAAAATGACGCATTTTTTAAAAATTAATATCTCAGTAACCCCCTTCCTTATCATGACAATTTTTATAGGCAAGATACTTTCAAACTTCTTTTTTTGAATGCAAGAAACGGAATTCTGATATCTTTTATAGTTTTCTCGCAATTAACAAAAGTAACAACATGGGTCAAAAAAACAAAAATCGCAATATAATATCCGTTTTTTATAAGATATCATTTTTATGCGATATCATGCTATATTTTTGCAAGTTATTACAAAACTCTACAGGAATGAACAAGTCAAATTGTGGATATTTTTATTTTTTAACAATTCGTCAGTACCCTTAATGATGTTGTCAGAGGAAGATCGTATTCTCATTAAAAATTGTTACTGTGAAAAAGGATGGAAGACTGGAAGGTTATTGCAAGAGTTTCCCGCCAAAAAGTGGAAAAGGCGTGCAGTGGAAAGACTCTTAAAGAAGATTCGCGAATCGGGAAGTACTGCCAGAAAACCAGGAAGCGGTAGACCTAAAACAGCTTCGGTTCCAGAAAATGTGGATTACATCAACGATAAAATCTGCTCTCAAGAAGATAAACCAGGAAGTCATTTGTCACATAGAACAATTGCTAAACATTTGAATATTGGAAAGACTTCTGTACACCGAATAATTAAAGCACAAAAACTAAAAGCCTTCAAAAGAATAGTATCTTCTAGAAAAAGTGATACTGTTAAGGATAAAGAAAAACAAGGTGCAGAAAGTTACTTGATAATTTCTCTGTCGTTGATATTAAAAAGATAGTCTTCACGGATGAAAAAGATTTCACTCTAGAAATTCCGCGAAACCGTCAAAATGATGTTGTCTACGGGCGTGGTAAAAAGTGTGACATTTCAATAAACAGATTGTATCATGAAACGTCAAGATTCTCCAAAAAGGTTATGATATCTGCAGGGGTCTCTTGGAATGGCAAGACAGATGTTCATTTTATTGAAACTGAAAAGACAAAGGTGAATTCTGCAAATTACATTGAACTTTTAAGAACAAAATTGTTGCCGGATTGTCGTCGCCTGTATCAAGAAAATGATTTCATATTTCAACAAGATGGAGCACCGTCGCATACAAGCTACGCCACACAGTCGTTTCTGATTAGCATACACCAAAATTAATAACGAAAAATGAGTGACCACCACAAAGCCCAGATTGTAATCCTATGGACTACTCAATTTGGGAGTTACTAAAAGAGAAGGTTTACCGAGGTCGACGAGAAAAATTCACCGAATCAGAATTAAAAATTAAAATACTTGAATCTTGGCAAGAAATTGGCATTAATGAAGTAAGAAGTATTATTTTTGTGTGGAAGAAAAGACTTAGATTAGTGTGTCAACAGAGTGGTGGTCCAATCGATCATTTACTGTAAATTAATTAGTTAAATTTCTGATTAAATTTTCCTTTCTCATGATATTCGTTTTTTTGACCCATGTTGTTACTTTTGTTAATTGCGAGAAAACTATAAAAGATATCAGAATTCCGTTTCTTGCATTCAAAAAAAGAAGTTTGAAAGTATCTTGCATATAAAAATTGTCATGATAAGGAAGGGGGTTACTGAGATATTAATTTTTAAAAAATGCGTCATTTTTTTCGGACCACCCGATATATATATATAGGGTGTCCCATAAGTCCGGCATCATAAGAGAAATCCATATTTTTCTATTTCTACAAACTATAATTCATATTTTTCTCCTTCTACAGGCCATAATGTCTGTGAGCAAGGAAGAACGAATCCAGACAATTCTACTCATAGGAAATAGGAGTCAGAGAAAGGCCGCTGCTGAGTTTAACAGACTGCATCCAGACCGCGAGCCAATAACATTTGCGGCAGCGCATTATTGGGGCATGTAACACCATTACTCCTGACATCATTCACCGTGTGCTTGCTGACTTGGTATCACGTCTGAATGAATTTGTGTATTGAAAACAATGGTGGACATATTGAGCACATTCTGTAAATAAAAGCTTTTGTTTTGCCTTTTTTATTATTTTTCCTATGATGCCGGACTTATGGGACACCCTGTACAGTACCGTAAGATGGGGTAATTGGGCATCTGCAGGGGTAACTGAGCCCTACTAAGTTTAAGGTAAATTTCGTTGTGTAACTGAATTTTTTCCATAAATTGTAGGTATCTACGTATGTATAGGTACCTAAAATGTATGGAAAAAATAATAACGAAATTTACCTTAAACTTAGTAGGGCCCAGTTCCCTGCAGGTGCCCAGTTACCCCATCTTACGGTATATATATATATATATATATATATATATTAATCAGTAAGTGACGTAACTGAAGGAAACTTGGGCTTCAGTATAAAAGTGATGGCCTGGACAAGACTAAAATAATCCCTCCATCTTTTAGATTTTCTATTTAGCAAACGTTTCGGGACAGCTAATCCTACCACCAGTAGTGCATAAAAATGAAGCTGTAAAATAATTTATAGATAGTTACAAATAAAAAAAAGTTAATTAACAGTATGAAGAGGTACTGAGGAATCAGCCATTCAAGGAAGGATTCACTTTTGAGAATGTCAAAAATCCCAAAATATTTAGTTCAGCAGGATTTCACCGAAGTTAAAATACTAAACTTATCGATGTAAATAGCCGAGTCATAATTAAAAGCATGGTCGTGGATCAGGGAAGGGTAAGGTTTAGTAGTATAGTCGCAAAAGGTTAGAGTGCAGGAATGTTGCAAGTGATTACGTAATGTTGCAAAATGGGGTGGGGGTTGTTGCAAAGGGGGTGGGGGTTGTTGCAAAAAAAGAAAAAAGAGTACTGGCCTTTGTTGCCAACCGGGGTTGCAAGGGGCATGCAACTTGGAGGCGGAGTTCTCCCCCAAGCTATTCCCCCCAAAGGGCCAGAAAGGAGAGAAAGGAGGAGAGAAGGAGGAGAGGTGTTCACCTGGCAGGAGCCAAGTGCATATTAAGACCAGCCGAAAAGGCGTTGTTTTATAGGCTCCTAATCAGCCAGTTGGCTTAGGCGTAAATGGCTAGAGTTGCCAGATACCACTTTTTAGCGATACCATTGTATACATTATTATACTCCTAATCATCCAGTTGGCTTAGAAGACGTAGTTGGCTTCAGTTGCCAGATACCACTTTTTAGCATTATTATTGCCAGATACCACTTTTTAGCATTATTATGGTGAGTTGTCTCCAATTAAAAGATTTCGTGCCATGTATTCAGTTGCCAGATACCACTTTTTAGCGATACCATTGTATACATTTAGAATTCCGCTAGTAGGTTTAGAAGGCGTAACAATTAGAATTAAGTAAAACAACATTGCATCATTCTTTTTATTATAAATTTAGAGAAAATAAATATACATTTCAATAATAATAGAAATATGCATATAATCATAACAGTACAGGAGAAATATCACGCAAAATATATAAATAAATTTCACTTTTTTTTTCAAAATATTAAACTCGCATTTAATCGAGTTTACAATTACATCATTATTGCTCTGCATTACGCAGTATATGCGGCTTAATAATATTTCACCGCTTAAAGTATAGGGAAACCTGTATTCGATATGAAGGGCTTTCATATCGTTCAGTACTATTTTTGTTCCCACTTTACAACCGGCTGGTAAATCATCTTTAAATACGTCTAGAATACAATCAAAAGCACGCACAGAGTTCATCGTTAGCTACATTACACTGGTATGCATCAATTTTGCTGTCAAGGGTTTTGTAAGTGATTCTTATAGAGTTTTTCCTGCTGATTTAGAATCTGCAATCCGTTTTTCTCAATCAGTTCAGGGTATCCGGCTATGGCCTCATAAGTAAAATAGAATTTTTCGTGATTTTGTCAAAGCGGAATTGGAACAGTAACATCTATCATCACTTGTTTCACTTGTATAATATCTTTTTTTACTTTTCAGGCATATAGATAAAATATTTCATAATGAATAGAGCGTGTAAAAATGATTCCAATAGATTCTGCTACATATGTGGGACGGTTACCATGCCAAATAACCAGTCCCAAATCACTAAATTTGTGAAGACAATGTATAGAGCATACTTTGGAATTAAGCTAGGGGACCAGGACAAAAATTTCGCCCCTCATATGTGCTGCAAGACGTGCATTGAAAATTTGAGAAGATGGAGCAAAGGCAGAGCGAAATCTTTGCCTTTTGGAATTCCCATGATTTGGAGAGAAGGAAAGGATCACGTGACAGATTGCTATTTCTGCATGACAAACCTCCAAGGTGGGCTTATAAATTTATTTTTCTTAAATATTTTGAAATCCTCGTATGAAACGACAATATTCACCATAATGTAATATTCACCATATATAGCAATATGCACCATAATGGTAATCATACATTTACATATACATAGTTATAGAAAATACATTTACACATACATATTGTTATACAAGTTACATTTACATATACAATGATTGTATATTTTCTTTCTTTTTCATTCATATTGTCCCCGAAGGGACAATATGAATGAAAAAGAAAGAAAATATAGACTCCATCGACCTATTTCATATCTTACAGACCGCAGACTTCCCTCACGAGCCGCCACTGTCTGAATGCTGCTTCTATTTCATATGCAAGTTTTATATCCATGTTTGTGTTTCTATTTTCAGGAGTTAACAAGAAGAATAAACACATTGTTGTATACCCTGACATTCCTTCTGCTATGAGACCTGTACCCCATGGTCCTGGAATTCCAATACCCGACCCACCTCAAACCCTGGACTTCGATGATTCTGATGATGAATCAATGACCAATGCCAATGACCAGTCCCAGTCGTATATACCTCAAAATACCGCTTCAAATGAGCCGAGGCCTCTCAACCAGGCCAAACTTAATGATCTTACCAGGGATTTAGGACTTTCCAAATTAGCTGCCGAGATCTTGGGCTCACGACTTCGAGAGGACAACTTGCTGGCTCCGGGAACAACATTCTCCTGGTATAGGAAACGAGAGGAAGAATTCCGCAAGTTTTTTGCAGTGCACGAAAATACCTCTTCCTTAGTGTACTGCTGCAATGTTGAGGGGCTAATCGAATCCTTGGGCCTGCCTGGTTATACGACCAACATAACTGGAGGATCTGTGGAGATTTGAAGGTAATACTAATATCATAAGTAAACTATTGCTATTGACTATGTTGTTTTTCCAAAGGTTATTTGAGAGCGTATAAGAACACTTAACTTCCCCACAGAAGTGATACAGTCCAATGCATAGATTTTTTTTATCTGATAGAACAAATTCTCTAAATTCTTTAAATATTTTCAGATTGTGGCATTTGTATTGGGAATGCAAGGGGGATACACGAAATATCCATGTTCCTCTGCAAATGGGATAGCCGAGCGGATGAGAAGCACTATGCACAGCGTGAATGGGCATCCAGAGAGAATTTTGAACCTGGGTCGCATAATGTCGTTTCAGTGCCCCTTGTACCACCAACAAAAATTTTGCTCCCACCACTTCATATTAAGCTGTGCTTGATGAAAAATTTCATCAAATCAATGAATAAGGAAGGTTCAGCATTCCGATATCTCGAGAGTAAATTTCCTCATATATCTGATGCTAAACTAAATGCTGGGGTTTTTGATGGTCCTCAAATTCGAACTTTGATCAAGGATACTCAGTTCGAAAACGCAATGACCAACTGAGAAGAATGCCTGGCAGGCATTCAAATCAGTTGTCACTGATTTTCTTGGCAAGCGTAGAAGTCCAGAATACGAGTCCGTTGTCGAAAACTTGATGGAAGCTTTCAAAGCTCATGTGTCGCGCATGTCCATAAAAATGCACTTTTTGTGGTCCCACTTGGACTATTTTCCTGAAAATTGCGGGGATTATAGTGAGGAACAGGGTGAATGATTTCACCAAGATATCAAAATAATGGAAGAGAGGTACCAGGGAAACTGGGATATCAATATGCTGGCGGACTATTGCTGGTGTTTGAAGCGAGACGTGCCCGAAGAAAAACAGACGGAAAGCCAAAAAAACTTCATTCCTTCCTCAATAAACTTTTTTCCATATTCATTGTATTAATAAAAGTATTTATTCACACAATATTTTCATTTTTCACGAGTGTTCTTATAATATTACTCGTATCTACAATGTTTAAGCTAAAAAAATCAATAAATTTGGGGATAAAATTGGACTTACAATAAATGGCCAAGAGAAAAAACCTGACCTGATTGAGGAAAACCAATGTCATTTTCGAATTCAGCATGGTCGAATTATATAAAATGAGTTGAAAAAACCCTCACAGCAGACAAAAAAATTTCATATGCATACCAGTGTCATTAAACAAGTTTATAAACACGCTTTTCCAATCGAAGGTTTATTTCTACCGACTCGAGCTTTTCAATCGTGAACTCACTCAACATAGCGGCAATTGAAATAATCTTCTAAATCGTTACGACAACTGCGCGTTATATAAAGAAATAGTTCTTCAGGGTGAACGGTGTAGGTGAGCTCAACCTTGTACCGATCAATTGCTTTGTACCAAAGTTCATGGTATTTCAGAGTCTAAACTTTTTAAATAAACGTCCAGCACTAGACCATTCTCACCAGCCCTACACTCGGTAAACCCATCGAGCAGAGCGGTGTAGGCGTATTCAAGTAATGTATCAAAATAAAGCATATCCGTAACACGCGTCTAATATAGGTTTCAGCTTACGGAATCCGACGATTTCAAACATTCTGTCGAGGATGAAACGGTTTCGCGTAGGAATAAGAGCGTTATTATCAGAAGCATTCTTCCACATCAGCCGTATATCAATGCACGGCCGATCGTTATTAATACACAACGTACATACAACGGCGTATGAGGGTGCGTCACTAATCTGCTCTCTTCTTGTACCTACGTTAGCAGGTATTTTATAACGATCTTCAATCCACCTCTCAACTATCACGAAGATTCTATTCATCTCCTCGACACTTAAATAAACCCGTTTGTTTGTTTGTCTACATTCCGTTTCCAGCACATAGCTAACGGTACCGGAATTACGCCTGAACACGCGCAACGATTTCGTCACGGACACATCGTACGAGGCGTTGAGAATGCTGCTCAAAGGAAGTTCCATCGTATTCGAGGAGCGCACGTCCACTCGGTTCAAGCTCTGAGATAACTATGAGCCGTGTGAGGCACGCAGGTAGGCAGGAAAGGTTCGACGGGCGGCTGACTCGATGATACGTGAATGGGCTTGTTCGTATGATCCGCGAGCCGCACCGAATTGTTGTACATATTTGTTTTTCCGGTACAAGAATTAATTTTATCACTACCAGCCTACGCACCAGACAGTTTCCCTCAGGATAAGAACTAGGCACATTTTATGTTTTACGACACATCTTCACACTCCGGCGCACTATTTGAGAGGAACATATGCTCATATTTTTCCTTTCTGCCCATCAAACGATACTCGTCTCTAAAGTCTGTTAAAAACTCACGCAGGGCACTAGCCACAACCTCACTACGAACCTCATCATGATATACGTTAATATAGTGATAAAAATACTTAAGATTGTCCATGATCACGAGATTCACATTTTCAGTCGTAGGGTATGAGTAATCGACATGGTGTAGCATGACGTAATACCGCTTGTCACACCACCCATCCGCAAGACTCATTATCCATACCTGCTGCTTCTCTTCTGCACGCGGTTTCTTTTACTTCACGGTATATGTGAGACTTTATAAAGTTTAGCTCTACAGCATACTTCAGCACATCGTCTGTGCAACGAAAGCCTTCAACGGTCTCACCAGAACATCCGTAGAGTATTTGTACATCTTGGAGCTTCGCACAATCCAATGTGGTTTTAAAAGAGGCATAGGAGGGGGGAATAGGAAGTTTTTCGGTATCCACCACATCCTGACACTTTGCTGAATACCATTTCATAAACGTCGTACAAGCAATATTAAAGGTAGCCATTTGAATACACATCTGATCTTTTCTTCTGAATACACGTCTGATCTCTCGGGCTTACTGCAGTCGACTGACCACGCAGGAACTCCCAGATAGTAGCATGACTCACGGTCTTACAGTGGGCGGAGCTTAGAACTTTCACCTGCGCACACACACACACACACAAAGGAGAAAGTGAAACGCTAATTGAAACATGATTTATTTAATAAACGAGATATTCAAGTTATATATATTTACAAATACAACTTAATAAACGAGATATTCAAGTTATATATATAATATATATATAATATATATATATATATTATATTATATATTTACAAATACGTAATAAATCAATAGATACGATTATGTACAAGACAAATACGTGTGAGTTAACAATAGAAGCATCATACGTTATGGTATCCAAAGGGTACGGTATCATAGGTACCAGGTAACTGGTAACGTTTCCTATAGGTGTTACGGCACACCTTCGTACCCCTAAGTTCCTTCACGCCCCCCAGCTTCTGCGCCCGAAAATTGTGGGTGCCTACAATTAGTTGGGGAGTTTGTTCGCCCTCATCATCGTCCAAACATACTAGATCCTTCAGCGATTCAAAGATAACAACCCGCCGATTCGCATGGTTGAGCGTAATGCCCTTTGCCTTCACGATATATTTCATTTCCTCCCCCACCCTGACCCGTACCCCATAAGTTTTAGGTCCTGTTGAGGCAAAAGAGTCGGCGTATGCGTTGTCCCCATACTCATCCTTGATCTCATCAGTGAGTTCGCCGAGGAACTCCCCAATAGTAGGCATGTATTCACCCTCCCTCTCTGTGAATATCACGCTATCTGTATCGGCATACAATACTCTCCGCCCAAGAGAATGCAATAGACCCCAAAGTTTTATACGGGCGTAGGCTGTTGTGAAGCTGGCCACAGGTATGTTTGTAACCCTTGAGGTATCTGTGGCCAATTCAGTGTTGTTGTACTTTATTATGTAAGTATTACCTACATTCACGATCTCCATGACCTCTTTATCGGGAGCATTGGCATAATCCCAGACATCACTATAACTTTGTGCCAAATGAATGTTCCCTTTGCCGGTATTCTGCGCAAATTTTCCCCATAGACTGTTTAGACACAACTTTGCACTAAAGCGCTTGCCAGGATTCTTTGAAATTTGGGCACGATCAAGTTGCATACCTTCGCGGTCGCGGTAACGTTGAATATAGGCAGACTTTTCATCTTCGGTATCAACTCCTCGCGGATACCCTGATGCCTCAACCTTATCCTTCAAAAAGGCGTTTATATATGGTGTGAAAAGGTTGGGTAGCTTCTGAAACCTCCACACCTCATGTATCTTCAGTATTCTATAACCATGGCGTACGGCTAGGGCCAGCTCAGGACTTGTATATACGCCCCTGATCTTACGCTGGTGGGGTATATGGTTACAATCGCCGTTATCCTCTTCCGCGCACTTCACGCACAGGGGAAACATGAGCTTGTCGTCGATAACGACAGGTAAGATTGGCATCCATAAATTGCGTGGGGGGAGTACGTCTACGAAAGAGAGCCCAAAGTAACGATCATTCAAATTTCTTGAAAATTCATTGATGGATGGCAGGTTAGGTCCCACCAGTTTCTCAGGAGCACCCACAGGGTACGGATTGTTCTTCATCACGTATGGGTACAAAGAACAGAAATCGTAGTAATGGAGCTTCACACCCTCCGTAGGTGGAAAGTATAGTCTGAATGGATTTGTACGTCCTCCAAACAAGCTATCACCACATTTGAGAGGATCCAGCACCATTGAACGCTTGGTCGTTTTTATTTCCTCACGGTACACCTCGTCTGTCTCCATCCGTGCATCATATTCATGCTCCCACAAGACTGTGAGTGAACTGTGATCCTATAAGTTGATCGCGGATGAGGGTCCGTGCAAGACAGTCGGCAGGAGATCTACCGTGGATATCTCCGGCGATTCCGCACTCAGGACGGGGGCATCCATGCCACCAGCAACCGTTAAAGGAGTACACAGTCTTCACACCAGTGACACGGTTTTCACTTAACCCATCAACCCAAAAAACACGTCCATTAATCTTAATGGGTACTTCACCCGTGTTGCGGGCGTGCTTTATGTATACACCTGTCTGTTGCTGTAGGTGTATGAGCCAGTAAATAGCCTTGTGTCCGTAACTTCGGGGGGTGTTTCGGTGAATAATGGCTAAGGTGTCTTTAGGCATGAAGTTATTCTTGAACACCGTAAAACATAATGATGCGATGGTGGTTGCGACTTGCAGCGGATCGCATTTGAAACGGTCTATGTACATCCTTCTAAAGGCCTGGAAACATACTCTAAGCACGCGCACATCATTCACGCAATAACGCTCACATTCATCAGCTATATTATAAGGGTTACTTTCATTAAAACTGTTGTAGTATCGATCAAAGTCTTCACGTTCATCCATAGTCAAAATAATGTTTGGGTGGTGGTGGGCCTACGTAGTTTAAAGTCTCGCTGGTGAGGAAAGTGTAAGGGAAGTATCCTTTGGAAACTTCAGCTGCTACTCCCATCACCTTGGGTAGCTTTGCTAATTTACAAGGTGTGAATAATAAAGTGTCTTTAAATTGTACATTGCCTCTTATTTGCATCTGTATTAATTTGTTGCCTCTTTTCAATGGATCACCTGTAAATATCTCAGAGGATTCGTGTTCAAGCAACTCCTTATAAAGGAACTGCGTATCAAACTTTGCCCCGTTATGGGCGAGAATATACAGTCATTTTTTTTAACTTGTCTGCTAACTTGACAATATAGGACACAAATAGTTTCACAGGACTATCGCGGACATTCGTTTTAAAAAAGTTTGTCCGTTTACCGCATTTGGGGCACTCGTCACATTCGATACCCGTACACTCATCACAGATGGTCTGGCTCACAAGTAAATGTGGAATTACCTCTTTGGTTTCAGCGTTCGTATATGTTTCTATATCGTAGTATACAGTTATACAAGGGTTATTTTTAGGCTTAGCATCTTTCATATAACATACATGCTTTACTCCATCCGCTTTATATTCCTCCTGGCATGTAGGACAGTGAATTACGTCACACTTGTGCTTAAATTTTCCCCAATTATCCATTGTGTGAAACATACCACATTCACAGATTCTCATTTTCCTGCACGTGCCAATTGATTTATGGAAATCAAAACAGCTAATATTGAAAAATGTGCGTCTACACACATCACAGTCTCTCTTCTCAGCGTCAACTACAAGGCTTTCACATTTGGTGCTTTTATACTGCTCACATACCATGTGACATTCTTTACAATGTCGCACAATATCATCCGCAAACTCGAGGCACCCCTTACACAAATCATGTCGTCTCCCATATTTTCGACTTTTGTCATAACTCGCGTAAAGCCACCTTATATTACGGATGGGGAGATACGTTGTCCCTGACAATCCTAAAATAAGCAGGGGTCTTGTACGATCTCTCACACAGCTTTTAAAAACATACACAGTCCTACGACGATCATCCAGCCCAAATACAACTATACGAACATTCATTTCCTGTTCTACCCTTCTCAACTCTTCAGGAACCATATTACAGTCAAATTCAAGTTCACAGTCTACAGCTAGTTTACGGGCACGCTCCACGACCGTAGGCAACCAAATTTTTGTGGCCTGTGTATTTAGTACAGTAAACATACGTGCTAAGAGTACTGCTATAAAGCCGCAACCACGATCGACGTTTATATGCTTTCGGTAAATAATCGGAGAATTGAAGTTAAGAGTATACGGTATGGCACTATGACCCGCAACACGGAATACACGATCAATATTTACCGTGAAGTTGTCCATATTAAAGGCTATACTACTTTGGGCGGCTTGCATTATACGGCCTAATATATATTCTACATCTTCAGCCGCCAAACGTCTAAATGGCACTATCACCCAATAATCGTCTACATCACCGTCATCTGACCCGAATCCAAAGGACAGACTCGTCCTGACTTCACGCTCGTCGCGGTTCTGAAGAGCAAACTCTACAATACGCTGTACAACCCGGCGTAGCCCGCGCTCAATTCCATTTCTATACATGGCTCTAGGGTCGACCCTGACTCTATACCGATTTCTAGTCAAGGCTGGGGTGGGGGCTGCGGAGCGCACCAACTCGAACGTTATAACATCCTCAACAGAACGGGGGGCATCTGTGGCGGATGAATTAGGGGATATATTAGCGGAAGGTGCTGCTGGGGGGCCTGTTGCCTAAGAGGTTGAGGGTTGGGAATCTATTACCGCTGCAACAGGCGCGTATTTCGGTCGCTTTATACCTGACGTGGGGTTCTCATAACTCCGCTTTGGACGTGCTAGCGGTATCGCTGGTGAGGGTTCGTTGGCAGGGGATATCACAACTACACTGTCGTCGAGGTCATCCGTAATGTCAATGATGGGGTGCTCTACCTCATCGTCATTCACGGTTCTGTGGGAGAAGAAAGCAAAATATAAGGAACAGCACTCAAAATTTGTAATATTTTGTAAATGACCCACTTATGAGTGTGACGTGTTAGAAATGGACTCTGTAGAAAAATTCAGATTCACGAGCCCATCCACATGTATTATATCTGGACCTACAGGATGTGGTAAAACTGTGTTTATGCTTAAAATCATTAAAGAAAAGGGAGAGATGTTCTCGAAATTTGTGCATAAAGTTATATGGTGCTATTCGACGTATCAATCAGTGTTCAACGAGTACCAAGATGATATTTTGTTCCACAAAGGCGTATATGACGTTAATTCGTTAAAGGGAAATGAACATACAATCACTGTAATTGACGATCTCATGTTGGAGATGGATAAAACGTTTGCCGAGACATTTACAGTATTCTCCCACCATCTTAACATAAGCGTGTTCTTCATAAATCAGAATCTATTTTTCAAAAATAGATACATGCGCGATGTGTCGTTAAATACGCAATATCTAGTCTTATTCGCGCAACGTAGAGATGTATCACAAATTGGGGTATTAGCCAATCAAATGTTCCCGAATCAGCGTAAGGAGTTTTTGGAAGTTTATAAAGAAGCTACAAGCACGCGTTACGGATATTTGCTTTGCGACCTTCATCCGCGAAACACGTTTAGAGTGCTTCTGCGAACGAATATATTTCCAAACGAGCCTAAAACGGTGTATATTCCAGAATGACAAAGAGACTAAAGAAATACCGTGAATTAATAAAAATCTATCATCGACTGCCCCGGGCAATGCAGCGGATGTTTATTAAAAATATCGACGGCGACTTTTTAAAATGCATCTGTGAAATCTGCCTTAACGTTATAAATTGCAATGTATCAATGAAAACCCCTCAGAAGGCTCGCCTACGCCGCTACAAGAACATAATACGTGCACTCGCTCGTAAAAGTCAAACTGTAGCGAAGAAAAAACGAATTATTGTACAAACAGGAGGGTCATTTCTCCCCATCTTATTTTCAGTTTTGGGTCCTTTACTGACTAGATTAATATAATGAAGAAAGTGGTAGTGATTCCACACGAGGTGTACGTTTCACTGCAAAGGAATCCAGACATGGATCTAGATCCCCGTAAAAGCAGACTTAAAAGAATGGAAAGCGAATTGCTAGTCCTATTAAACAGTGAAAAAACACCTGATGAGAAAAGAATCTTATACCAAGAAACTCTGCAGAAATTTCTTCACGAGTACGAAAATTATAAGAGCCCTACAGAGATTCCTGTGGTTATTAGGCACAGCACGGGGGACGATGGACATGGCTACATGGGATCTGAGCCCGACGATACAGCTGACCAACCAAAAAGATTAGCCACACAACATATCGAACATGTATTAAAAAGCACCCTCCCACATACATTGATGAGTAAAGGCTTAAGTCTTTATAATCTATTGAATGAGGATCCAGCCATACAATGGACCGATACAGGCGAGATCATTGTGGAAGGATCAAAGGTACAGGGATCGAATATCGTAGACATTGTCCATGATCTGGTGAGAAAGTGGGATAGGCCATCACCATCAGGATGGAAGCATATTAAAGCAAGACTACAACAAATAAATGTCCCTAAAACGTTGATAGGAAATCTGAACAGGTTAAAAGACTTGGAACATGCAACGCATGTGACACAATTGAAGGCGCCGTCACCCCGGCGGTAACACCTTTGAAGAGGAGCAAGAAGAGGTTAAACCAACCCTACCCACGTGCCTCTAAAATACGCAAATGGCTAACGTATTAACTAAACGCTATTATGACATTTCTAGCCCATCCTCTTACGGCGGCGTAGATAGACTGTACAGAAGTGTTTACGGAGTAGGAAAAAAAGATGTTGAAAGATTTTTGAGGGAGCAGGACGCTTATACGCTTCATAAGCCTGTGAGAAAAAGGTTTAAAACAGCCAAGACAACGGCTTCCTCGATTGATTCTATTTGGCAAGCAGATTTAACAGACATGCAAAGATATTCTGTGTATAACGATGGTTACCGCTACATTCTATTCATAATAGACGTATTCTCTAGATATCTGTGGCTAGTTCCTCTGAAAAATAAATCACCTGAAACAGTTGCTAAAGCCACCAAAACGCTGATGTTAAAAGAAAACAGGGTTCCTGGCTATTTTTGTACGGATATGGGGAAGGAATTTATAGGCCGTGCTTTTCAGAACATGTTGACAGAGTTTAATATCAGCTATTACACAACCAATTCTATACATAAGGCTTCTTTAGCTGAAAGAGTCCAGCGCACCATAAAGGAACGCATGCACCGTTATTTTACACATAAAAACACATACAGATTTCTAGACATTCTGGAATCATTGGCATCATCCTACAACCGCTCACACCATCGCACGATTGGGACAACACCTAACGAAGTTTTAGAAAGAGGTACGCTCCCGAGAAGAGATGGATCACCACCACCACCACACTCGGCGCGCTTCAAAATCAATGATTATGTAAGGCTGTCGCGTTCGGGGAATAAATTCGCAAAGGGTTTTGAGCAAGGATGGACACGCGAGATTTTTAAAGTTATGGCTATGAGACCTAAAGGTGAGATAATGATGTATTACATTGAAGATTTGAATGGGGAAGAAATCTCAGGAGGTTTTTACCGCGAGGAATTGCAGAAAGTTGCGTTTAATTTAGGAAAAAATGTGTTTAAAATTTAGAAAATTTTAGGAAGCAAAGGTTCAGGAAAGAGAAAAATGTACCTGGTGAAATGGCTAGGATACCCAGAAAGCTTCAACACCTACATAAAAGCTGATGCAATAATGAAGCTTAAATAGTATGCAACATGGCTCCTAACCATTTCTACGTCACACTCCCGTCCTCCTCGTCCCTGTCTGTACACCCTAACAACAAACTAGCCAACTTTGTAACAGAACTCCACGGGCACATTGAATTGGGTCGTGATTCGTATGAGGTGGGGATATGTGAAATTCAGCTGGACACAGTCTTTTTAAATATTGAACATAAAGAAACCGTTTTTACGATTCTTAGAGACATTGGCGAGTGTGAAAAAGCTGGGGTAGCTATGGATGAAACTATGCGTATCGCTCGGACTAAAATTGCACGGTATTACAGTACAGAAGTAAGACTAGGACCGGGTCAATATGGTTCGGCCGAGGATGTGAGAGGCTTAAACGTAAGTTTAAGAAACTCAAACCTTACGAATGATTTAGTATACGAAATCGTAAACAACCCTGCACATACACTAATCCTAAAATCAAAGACTAACAGACGTATTAAAGACCATAGAAAGTTCCAAATTCTAGCCAATGGCCGATATAGCGCAGCCTTCCAAAGAGACATTTCACGAGACAGCATGACTTGTCCAGATTAATGTATCAATTGAAGATGGAGAAATTGGCTGAAAGGTCCCAAGACATGTGCTATATTTACAGTAATATAGTGGAGCACCAGTTTGTTGGGGATACCCAGGCACGCCTGCTGCGCATTGCTCACATCCCCAACCATAGAGGAAGGAGTTTGAGTATTACATATGACAGACCCCATTATGTGAATGTCGCAACTAATTTAATAACCAATATCTCTATATATAAGAACGATTGAGGGTGAAAACTTCCCATTCGGTAACGGGAGCTTAACAGTGAAGCTACACTTTCGACGCACGGAGTTATAATGGATAGAAAGCCTTTCACCGTCTATCGAGGGGTGAGATACCAGCGCGGTAGTGGACTTGGATCCATTTTTTCATCCATACTACGTACGGCTGTTCCTTTGCTGAAGAGGGGGGCCAGATAACTTGGAAGGAGAGCGCTACAATCAGGTATTAACACTGCAGAAGACATATTGGCCGGGGCTAAACCTAAAGCTCTAAAAAAACATTTAAAGCGTACACGGGACGAAATCATCAAAGATGCAGAGAAAAAATGCGTGGTGGCGTGAAGAGGAGGAGGGCTCCCCGGAAGAAGGGGTCACGTGGTATTAAACGTAAAAGGCTATCAAAAAAGAAGTGCTGTAAGCGAATGAAACCTATGGTTGACCACTTTTTTGACTGATATAAGCTAAGGACATTGATCTCATGAATCATAGTTGGTTTACCACTTGTCGAGAGAGGAGTCACTATTTCGCCATGGCACGCTTCATCCACCCATGTAGTTCACAATGCTGTAAATCGGAGCTGTCCCTTTTTGAGCTGCCTCCAACCCAAGTTTCTATTGAGCACAGTGACTTTATTACAATTAACCCTTTAAACACAATTAGTTCCCCGAGTGCACCTATAGAATTCGTGATACCCAGCTCAGGCCCTTACTTTTCTGATCCAAGCTGTGTGCACATGTACGCTAAGCTACGTATAGCCCATTCTGATGGAACGGTCTGCGATGACAAATATGCTGTATACCCTGAAACAAACTTTCTGCACTCCATATTCAACCAGTGTGACGTATATTTAAATCAGACCAACATATCGGCAGGCACGGGGTACTATCATCTACGAGCCCATCTGGAAAATGTCCTCAACTTTTCCAAAGAAGCGAAGGCAACCTTTTTAAGTGCCGAGGGATATTATCAAACGAAAGATGAAAATAGTATAAAGGACAAATTTAAAAATTCTAAAAAGAAAATATACGTGTGTTTTGGACGGTTGCACACAGATTTCACTTTCCAGGAGAAGTTGCTTGTCAACGGGGTGGATATGAAAATAAAGCTCACCCGCACGAGTCCTGAGATCTGCTTAAATCTGGATGCTGATCAAGAAGAGGGTGCAAAGCCCGTTGTGGTTCACATTATGGACACATACCTCCGCGTACGGCGAGTGAAATTAAGTTCACCAAAACAACTAGAAATTGAGAAAAATTTACTAAACGCTACAGTGAAATATCCTATTAACAGAGTGCAAATCAAACTATATACGGTTCCTGCAGGGTTGGCATCGAAGCAGATAGAAAACATTGCCCTGGGAAATCTTCCTAAAAGGATATTAATCGGTATGCAGGACCATGCTTCGGTGAATGGAAAATATAAAAAGAGTGCCTTTAAATTCGAGAATTTCGGACTTAAAAATATAACTCTATACGTTAATGGCACTGCTTTGGGTGGAACAATGGGTACGGACTATTCATCAGACGCTGTGTTACCTCTTTGTGCCAGAGCCTATAGTAATCTGACCCATATTGCAGGTGATTGTGATGAGCTTGGTAATGGGGTAACGCAGGAAGAATTCATTGATCAATTTAACCTTTATCCGTTTGACATTACACCTGACTTATCTGCTAGCGTAAATACCCATTTAACCCCACAGCAGAGCGGAAACATCTCAGTGCGGCTGGAATTCGCCAAGCCTATAGACGCTCCTATTAGTGTACTAGTATATCTGAATCGCAAGCCCTAATAGAAGTAGATAGATTTAGGAGCGTTATCACTGACTTTTAAAATGGATGCTAATACACTTCAGAAAGTAATGGAACGAGTCACACGTTCCAAATTTATCGGCGTGTTTGCGAAGAATGAAACATTGAGTTTGCCAAGTACGCGAGAATGCGGTAGTCTTATTGTGAACACAGATGTCATCGGTAATGAAGGGATTCATTGGATCGCTGTCTATTTTAAAAATAGACAGCGCCTGTACTATTTTGATTCACTCGGTACTCAACCCTGGAGTGACCCTATTATTGTAAAATTTCTCGCTGTTACATATTCCCGAAGTTGTATGGAACCCATTTCGTATACAAGGATATTTTAGTAATGTTTGCGGAATGTACTGCGTCTCATTTCTCACGCATATGTCATGTGATAAAGAATTTATAAATTTTTTAAATTTATTTGACCCGTGTCACACTCGCGAAACGATGAAATGGTATGCAGACAGATAAAAATCCGTTTTCCAATTGTACGTACTCGTTGTATAGTATAATGTTTTTGTTCGTATATTTGTAACGGTATATTCTGTAGTTGGTTATTGTACTGATTTCTTTCATTTAATAAATTTATGAAAATATATTGTCTTCTTACCCAAAAAGCTCGAAAAACACTTACATTATTTCGGTGTGACATTGCTGACTGATCAGTATATCCTCCGTATTCATGACACGAGATTCTTCAAAAGATTGTATAACACGTGTCAAATCCTCATCGGACCTTAAAGGAATAATGTTCATTCTTTTAAAACATACAGAGTATACAGGCAGATCCCCATTATGTGAAGATATCTTTGGTTCATTTAAGAGGAATAACATTGATTACCATAAAAAATTTAGATTTTAGCATAATGGGGATAAGAGGTAAAACCAAATAACATTGATTGCCATAAAAAAAATTTCGATTTTTGATGAGTATCTAAATGAAGTATTTGACGATACTACAACTCTCCATATATATAAATCGAATTATAGACACTTACATTTCTATGGTAGTCCCTTGCGTCGGATTGTAAGGAGCGTCACTGCAAATATCTTCAACGGTTTGCGTTGGAAATAATTCATCACGGTCAATCGCGTTAAAAAGACTAATTGCCGTTAATGCTGCAGTGTCACTTTCTTCATACAATTCCGGGGAGACGTACAGGTCCATGGTGGAGGATGTGTGACATTGCTGACTGATCAGTATATCCTCCGTATTCATGACACGAGATTCTTCAAAAGATTGTATAACACGTGTCAAATCCTCATCGGACCTTAAAGGAATAATGTTCATTCTTTTAAAACATATACAGAGTATTCAGACAGATCCCCATTATGTGAAGATATCTTTGGTTCATTTAAGAGGAATAACATTGATTGCCATAAAAAATTTCGATTTTAGCATAATGGGGATAAGAGGTAAAACCAAATAACATTGATTGCCATAAAAAAATTTCGATTTTTGGCGAGTATCTAAATGAAGTATTTGACGAGATACTACAACTCTCCATATATATATAAATCGATTTATAGACACTTACATTTCTATGGTAGTCCCTTGCGTCGGATTGTAAGGAGCGTCACTGCAAATATCTTCAACGGTTTGCGTTGGAAATAATTCATCACGGTCAATCGCATTAAAAAGACTAATTGCCGTTAATGCTGCAGTGTCACTTTCTTCATACAAATCCGGGGAGACGTACAGGTCCATGGTGGAGGGAATGATTATTCACTGACGCGAAAATAGCTACTGTTACTCCCAACTGAAAAATATCCCCTTTTATATGCACAATCGCCAAGCTCCGCCCCAAAAGACCAGATGTTCGTAGTGATTGGCTGCCAGTGTAGCTGGGTGGAGCTATGACGTGTACCAATCCGCTATAACGGGTCCGGACGAGTAATGGCATCTTTATATTTTCTCCAATAGATTTAATGCTCGTATTACTCCTTGCTGTCTTTACCATGTCAATATTTTTCCCCCACTATTCCCGGATCATTAGTCACTAATGTAATCGAGAGGACTTTATAATAAAGAAATATATCCTAATTATATTTTTAAAAGAGCATTCGGTTTCCACGTTAAACTGTGGGTCTAAGGCGGAGTGAAAACCTTTCCAATTCGGCGAGAAATTACACTAGGGGACATTTCTTGAAAATTATTTGGTTTCTTATAGAACTTTTGATACTGATTCCAAATATGGTTTCAGAAGTTTTCTATCACCCATAGTTTTCGAGAAAATAATATTTCCATTTTTTCCCAAAATATTATCAAGTACTTTGAAGTGTCGCATCGAGTTCTAGTATGAATTGTGCTAAATTTTCACTTCTAACACTAAATATTAAAAATCAAAGATTTAAGCAGTTAAGATGTAAACTAAAATTAAGGTAAATATTTTTCACATTGTATTTCTATTTAAGGTAAATATTATATTTTTACTTACAAGTTTAGTAATTTTTTCAAATTTTTTTTTTTTTTTGCGCATCCGAATTAAGCCTAAAAATGGCCGCATCGGTTGGCCACCACTGGATTCCTTTATTTGAACAAAACTCTCGCTCTCTTTCTATATATATATATATATATATATATATATATATAATTATTAGTACATTCAGGTATGCCTACCTTATTTCTTTCGCTGATTGTTATTTAATATAATTGCGTGTATTTCTTTCAATAACAGAGATGTTATCTAAGAATATGACACCATACAAATTACGCGTAAATATAAAATATTTTCATTGTAGACAATAATAATAATGATAATATTAATATTTTGAAGTGAGCGGTGGTTTTTGCTCGAATAGAATGTAGAAGGATTAACCCTCGGCCGAAAAGGTCTCTAGGGGACGATTCGAATTGACACAGAGTCTCCTTTTCCTCGTGTGTGTGTGTGAGTTGTTTATTCGTTTATTATATATATATATATATCAAGAGCGGCCTGGAAGGAAGATCTCTCAACAAGCAGGTGTTCTTCGAAAATATAAAGATGTCATTTAGTCGCCCGACCCCGTTATAGCGGATTGTGTTTTGGCTAATTTCAATTGATTAATTTCTTTAGATATCGTTTTTTTTCAATTTTCTTCGTAGGGGATTGGGTGGGGAATGAGGCTCGTGTGTTTCGTAAATTTTCTCGTAAATTTTCTTTTCCCCACTGATATTCGTGACTTAAATATTTATAATAAAAATTAAGTGTGTAAAAATTTATTTATTTAATAAACAGAATTTAATTGGATTCATCTACCATCATATATTGTGGTAATTTGATTAATATATGGTTTTTGCTATCTGGCAACTGAATACATGGCGCTATCTGGCAACTGAATACATGGCGCTATCTGGCAACTGAATACATGGCGCTATCTGGCAACTGAATACATGGCGCTATCTGGCAACTGAATACATGGCGCTATCTGGCAACTGAATACATGGCGCTATCTGGCAACTGAATACATGGCGCTATCTGGCAACTGAATACATGGCGCTATCTGGCAACTGAATACATGGCGCTATCTGGCAACTGAATACATGGCGCTATCTGGCAACTCAGCCAGAATAGAGGTTTATAAAAGACCGAGAGACGACTAACGGAGTCATTACAAGCTCGGCTCCCAGCCGAGCAAGGACCTCTGGTCCTTCTCTTTCTGGCCCTTTGGGAAAACCCCTTAGACGCCTCTTAGGTTAGGTAAACGAAAATAACTTTGGGGAGAACTCCGCCTCCAAGTTGCATGCCTTGCAATCAAAGGCAACTACTCTCTCTCTCTCTCTCTCTCTCTCTCTCTCTCCTTCAGGTGTACCCCTCCCCCCTTGGCTCAGCCAACTGGCTGATTAGGAGCCTATAAAACAACGCCTACTCGGCTGAAGTCTTAATATGCACTTGGCTCCTGCCAGGTGAACACCTCTCCTCCTTTCTCTCCTTTCTGGCCCTTTGGGGGGAATAGCTTGGGGGAGAACTCCACCTCCAAGTTGCATGCCCCTTGCAACCCCGGTTGGCAACAAAGGCCAGTACTCTTTTTTTCCTTTTTTTCAACACCCCCACCCCCCTTTGCAGCATTACGTAATCACTTGCAACATTCCTGCACTCTAACCTTTTTCGGCTATACTACTAGGTTTATTTAAAAGCTGGTTAAATTTTGCAGACCGATCTACATGCAGTATGGGTAACGCACAAGTGAAGCGTTTCCTTGGATGCACTCACGTATGCTATGTAAATAATAACTAAATAGTCGATCATATGTCAGTTTGTAGTTAGTCTGAATTGAACAACAATGGCCCAAGATTAAAAGTACTGCTAAAAATGATTTGAAAGTCTTTCTGAGAGTTTTAAGATGGAATTGAAATATTTACTTATGACATTTTACCTTCGGAGTGAGGTCCAAATTAGAGGAAGAGAGAAATACAATGAACCTCCGAGAAACAGTGAAGTACGAGAGACACTATCTTACTTGCCATATTTCAGTTCCCTTCTGGAATAAATTAGCTGAAACCTATTCAGACCTGTACAGAAAAATATTTAAAATATCCTAAAACTATGCAAGTTGTCCAGTTGTCGATCTAAAAAAAAATTGATCTTCCCGATTTAAATATTTTGAGGATTTTTGTATCCTCATAAACTGAAGCCTTCCATTAATGATCACGATTTCTCGGTACCTCTAGCAATATCCGGTTAATTAAACAACTTTTTCTTTGGATTTTTAACTATCAATAAATTATTTTACAGCTTCCTTTTTAAGCATTACTTGCGATGGGACTAGTTGTCCCGAAACTTTTGCTAAATAAAAAAAATCAGAAAATTAAAAGATTTTTATCCTTATTCTGCCTATCACATTTATACTGACGCTCAAGTTCCCTTTACTTCGTCAATAACATATTATATTATTTATATATATATAATTTTTTTTTTTGTATTGGGGCGTTTACCGCCATTTCCCGATATATATATATATATATATATATATATATATATATATATATATATATATAGGGGATACCTTCTGCAAGCTTGGCTCAATAAAGATATGTAATGTAAATGGGGTAAAGGCAATAAATAAACCATGTTATAGCTTTAAAATGGTGTATTTATTTTCAAAATTGCGGCCACAATTTTCGTGGAAATGGAGATTAAACGGAAGGCTCGGAAAAAAAAAAAAAAAAAAAAAAAAAGTGTTCCCAGAGCTTGCAACATTCATTTTCGCCTGTATAGAAATTCACACCGTCCGCAATGCTTTCGCGGATTTTTACAAAACTCGTTTAACCACTATTTCCACGAAAAATGTAACTGCAATTTTAAAAATAGATATACCATTCTGAAGTTAAAACATTGTCTATGTATTGCTTTTTTACCAAGTTTACACACCTTTATTGCGACATCAGTAATTAGCCTACTAAAGGGGGGACACCACATTTTACATAAATACGTGTGTGTGTGTGTGTACGAAGACTGAGTGAAACGTGTGGCCAAGGGCCCAAGAACAGGGTTCGTCCTCGCGTCGTCGCAGGGGAACGTCCCAAGCACGTCTCCTGCCACTTTGTCTTCGTATGAAATCAATCTACCTTTATACGTTTACTAGTATAGTTCCCGTCACTTCGCTGACGGTTAGACAGGCTAAACTACAAAAAAAAGAACCCAGCCGTGAAAATTTTGAGCTTCACATTGTGTCAACATTTCTGAATCTGGTATCTCCCAAAACCTCCTCACCCCCATTCAACTTGGGGGCTAACCCAATCTCCCCCATTAACCCCAACCCATCCACATTACCAGACCAATCCCACATTACCCCCACCCCCACCCTTCCCCCCACCCACACCCTTCCTCCAACCCCCACCCTTCCCCCGTTGCTTAACTACAGAAAAGAACACAGTCATGAAAATCTTGAGCTTCACATTTCCGCCCGTAATACAATTTCTGAATTTTTTTCTCACAATTTCTGAAAGTGTGACGGACGGACGGACAGACAGACAGACGGACGGACGGACAGCTCTCTTATTATAATATAGATTATAGTTCTCTATGATTCAATTTACTGAAGCATTACTACTGCATTTTCTGATGAACGCAAGATAAAACGAGTTTCGCTCGTTGAAAGGAAATGTTTTGGTTTTCCGGACCGTGTAGTGGAAAGAGACGTACTAGGGACGTTGCCCTGAGACGCGAGGACGAACTCTCCTCTGCGCTGCACGTTTTACTTAAATGTTCGTATTAAATTGATCTACGGTTATTGCGTACACACACGTTTTTTTTTTGCTGGGATTTTTTTTGCAATGCTCATGACCCCTGATTGACCAAATGAGGGTGACATGGGAAATTACTAATCAACTTAGAACCAAACAATGTACACCTATCCCGAGCACAGTGGCGTACTAAAGGGGGTTCGAGGGGGGTGATCCGCCCCGGGTGACAGCCAGGAGGGGGGTGCCATCAGGAGAAGATGTTCAGCCTGGTGAATCTGAAGGGCAAATACAAGAAGCATCTTCACAAGAGGATTCAAATGAGAGAGAGCAAGGATTGGAGGATGGCAATTCATCTTCTAAAAGCAGTGAAACTGATGAAGAGGAAGGAGACGCCAGCAGAAGTCCACACCAACAGGAGGAAGACTCTGATGAAGAGGAGACGGATAGATTTTCAATTTATTCTGATGTCGCTGCTTGGCCAATCCCGGTTCCAAATGACTTTAGAGTTGATCTTATTAAGAGGGGAAGTGAACCCTTCCAAAATAGGGATAGACCTTTCAGTGCAGTTCAAAGACAAGGAGAGAAATCCAAAGGGAAGAGTCGACAGCTGACCACTGCATGGTTATATAAGGCTCTGCCAAATGGCGAGAAAGTTGAGAACATGGATGGTTTACTCTCCATCAAAAGAAAGTTTGTTTTGTTTTTGCTGCAGACTGTTTGCTCTCGATGACAAAAGAAGTGGAACATCCAGCTTTGTCACTGGGTTTCAAGCATGGTGGAAGCTAAACCCAAAGGTGTCTAACCATGAGGCTTCTGAGCAGCATCTCTCATGCCTGGAGAAATGGAAGACCTTGGGAGCAGGGTTGAAGCTTCAAAAAACCATTGATCAAGTTCATCAAGCAACAATGGACAATGAGAGAAAGAAATGGAGGGATATTTTACATCGCCTCTTTGACGTAACCTTGTTTCTGGCTCACCAGAATCTTCCTTTTCGTGGTCACAAAGAGGACATGTTATCAGCAAACAAAGGAAACTTCATGAAATTGGTAGAGTTGCTGTCAAATTATGATCCAGTTTTGAAAGAACATTTTGTAAGGATTAAGCATTCTATTCCATCTGGGAGGAGAGTGGCTTCGTATTTATCTCCAAAGATTCAGAATGAGTTCATTTGCCTTTTGGAGAATTACGTCAAAGAGAAAATAGTGGCTGATATCAAGAAAGCAAACTATTTTGGGATTCTTTTTGACAGCACTCCTGATGTGTCCCACACTGATCAGATGTGTGAAGTGATCAGATACGTCCATATTGAATGTGACAAAGTTGAAGTAAAAGAATCATTCTTGGGCTTCTTTCCTATTGCCGGAAAGACTGCTGCTGAGCTCACAGGGGATATCCTGAGACATCTGGAGAGATATGGACTGGACAAACCTGTGCCGTGGTCAAGGATATGACAACGCTGCAACCATGGCTGGGATTCATGGTGGTGTTCAGTCAAAGATGAGAGAGATTAATCTCAAGGCTTTGTTTGTGCCTTGTGCAAATCATTCTCTGAACCTTTGCGGAGTGCTCTCATTTGGAAGCGTTTCTTCATGTGTGACTTTTTTTGGAACCTCGGAGAGTCTATTCCTTCTTTTCAGTCTCAACTCATCGAAGGGAAATGCTGATGGAGAATGTAGGCATGACAGTCAAAAGACTTTCCCAGACAAGATGGAGTGCTCATTATGACGCTGTGAAACCAGTGAAGGCAAACTTTGAAAAGCTAACCTTAACCCTTGAAGTACTGTGCGATCCCAAAGAAAATGTGGACACAAGAGGATCAGCTCAGATTTTGCTGTCTGCTGTATGTGATTTCTCTTTTTTGAGTTACCTTTCTTTCTGGTGTGAAGTCCTGGAAGAAATTAATCTCACAAAAATATTTGCAAACTGTTGGAATCAGCCTTGAAAAGTGCATTGTGAAGCTCCAAGCTCTAAAACTGTTTCTTGGAGATCAGCGCAATGAAATTGTGGAGAGGGCCATTCATTATGCAACTACAAAGTGTGAGGAAATGGACATTTCTATGGAGAGAAGAGGGAAAGTAAAGCTCCGAAAAAGGATGCCAGGAGAGATGGCAAAGGATGCTGGTCTCACATTGCCAGAGGAAGTAAAAAGGGCTATGTTTGAATGTCTTGATCGCTTTCATCAAGAATTGGAGATTCGTTCTAAGGCAATGGATCAAATTCTGTCAATCTTCGCTGTTATTCAGCCAAACACTTTGGCTGTTGCAACAGTAGAAGAACTTCGGAAGTATATTCCAAATTTGACTCAGATTTTCGATGAATTCTCTGAAGATAGTGTGCAAATTGGACGACTTCGGAGGCATTTGGAAGCTGCCAAAATCAGCGTTGAAGAGGCAAAGAAATGGACAGCATTGCAGTTTCTGGAGTTTATTGTGAAATGGGAGTTTTGTGAATCTTTGCCAAGCTTGTCACTGTGTTTGAGATTCTTTTTGACTGTCTGTGTGTCTATTGCTTCATGTGAAAGAAGTTTTTCCAAATTGAAATTGATAAAAAATTTCTTTCGCTCGACCATGAGTCAGACAAGATTGACAAATCTGGCTTTACTTTCAATTGAACATGAATATGCAAAGAAGGTGAATTTTGATGAGGTCATTAATCAATTTGCAGAAATTAAGGCTCGAAAGCAGAGGCTGAATCCTCTCTATTTACCTTTGAAGAATAGGCTGAGCGTTGAGACTGGATTTCCTGTGCTTTTTTTATAAAATAAACTGCAGTATTACCTGTTCACTGAATTTTTAATGTCCTGCATTTTTCTTATTTCCAATTTGCTTATGACAGTACTGTACTGTTTAAAAATCTACTTGCAACCATAATATATTTTTCTGTGTGTTTAAATTTTAAAATTATTTATGGGGGGTGCCAAAGGAAGGATCCGCCCCGGGTGCCAAATACTCTAGGTACGCCCCTGCCCGAGCATAATGTTCACTCTGTTTGGCCTGACGTACGAAGTGGGAGGGATTTCCTACATATATGTGTGAAGTGATATGAAATAAAAACTAACAAGGAAAAGTAAAAACTGACGACGCGCTTTCGCGCATGTTTAACAGCACATTATTATCAAGCTCTGGAAACCTTGATAATGTGCTGTTATACCAATAACCAACGGTATGTCTCGACACACTTAAGTTGAATGCGCACACACACACACACACAAGGACATGTTATGCACGAATCCATACGCAATGAGCAGCACTTTACTATAACAAATTACTGTTCTCAAATCATGTCCTTCTTGTTAATGAATATCGAAAACTATTTTATACATTTTACATTTACTAGAACACTCAACACAAGTTAATTATTTAAGTTAATAAGTTCTTAAACTGTAAATAGCCAGTAGTTCATATTCGCTCCCAGTACTCGCAGTTTAAAAGTCATTTGACTTATACACGAACATCTTTAGCCTTTAGAGAGTGAAAAATATCAACGACCTATTATGAAACCGTATTAGAACGTTGTTGTGCATAAGAGCAAAATCGTCATTTGAAGAAATGCCTATGACGTTACGTTTGGGAGTCTCTCGACTCTCCAAACTGCGTCTGGATTCTTCAAATTCGGCCCTTTTAAATTTTGTAACAATACAGTACAACCAAAATCTGAAAAACATCTGAAGTTATTCCGAAATAACCTTCAGACACCTTAATGTTAAGATTAAAATTAGACAAGGTGATGCTTTGTAGCAGTGATAACGAAGTCAAGTGCCAAAAATTGACTTACCTTGAATCGGTGTGCCAAACTTCTGCGATTTAATGGGATGGTTTCTGCAGAATTTCTTCTTCCACACTGTGGGATATGGATCCTAATTTCATACTTGAATACAATACATGCCGCACTAGCTCTTCCCTCAGGCGATTCCGTACATTTGATTTTACATAATTCACTAAAGAAAATGGTTGTTCACACGTATGATATGAATATTGTTAGCAAAGCTAGTGCGAATTCTTTTAGAAAAGAAATACGGTCGGGTAAGGAATTTCAAGCACTAACAATTACACTTTCTCATCTTAAAAGCTCTTTTACTTCACATCGATCATGATCGGTGTGTTTCAATTCCGAATATTAAGGGGACAGAGTTTTAACCGAAATTAGTGCGAAAAAGTTTTTCCAAAGCGCTTTAGCAAGAGACTGATGTATTATGAGTGAGAATCTTTCATATTGCGCGAGACTCACAATTTGAAAAGTGAGAATTTTTCTAAACACGGGAGCATAAAGCGAGAATTTTGCAGATTCTGCAGTCTGGGAGTCGTGCAGTATGCTACACTGAATTTACCTATTATTAAATTGCTTGAAGTCTTTTTATATTACATCACATTTCATTTGGAAAAACCATGAAGCCACTTGGGCCTAATCAAGGCTATCCAAGTCATGAGCTACATTAATCTCAAGTCAGCTAAGTAACAAAACTATTTACAGAGCTACCAAAGTAGCCTATATAACTTGAACTAAGAATATGGAGTAAAAATGTATTTTCATAGATCCAGTCTACAAGTCTGTTTTCTAATTTTCTTATTATGCCCTAGTTATATTCCATCAGCCTCTGATGGAATACTTGCATCTAAATTGTGCAAACCTAAAAACATTTTGAACATCTGTATCATATCTCCCCTTAAACAATATCTCTTGAAACCAAACATATCCAGTTCCTTTAATCTTTCCCTGCAATCCAATCTTCTTAGGTTAGAGATAAACTTGGTTGCCCTACGTTGCACACTTTCAAGCATATCAATATCATGGCTAAGGTTAGGGGACCAAGAATGAATGCAGTATTCTAAGTGAGGCCTAACATAAGAACTATATAATTTACAGATGACTTCCTTACTCTTGTAACTAACATTACTCTTAATAATACCTAGCATTATATTTGCCTTATTTCTAGCCTCTAAGTACTGCTTAGAAAATTTTAGATCACTACTAACTATAATGCGAAGATCATTTTCCTGTCTAACATCGTCTAACCAGTTTCCTTGCATCTCATCTCATAAGTTTTGGCACTTATTCTTATTCCTTTCCACCCCCCCACCGCAATTTCTTTTTTCCTGGTTAGGTCAACTGTACGCCCTTGACAATTGGTTAGGTTAAGTCATGATATTTTCGTTAAAATATTCCACTTATTCCTTTTCATTTTAACGAAAATATCATACCTTAACCTAACCAATTGTCAAGGGCGTACAGTTGGCCAAACCGGGAAAAAAGAAGGTAACGGTTCAGAATAGGGGCGCCACCTCAATTTGTGTTTTTTCCACCAAAACATGCTAAAACCATTGGTTTCCTGTTGTTTAGGATGAATGTGACCATCGCCATTACAGTAAATTATTGCTTGAAGTTATTTCAACCCCCCCAACAATCTTGGGGGACCACCGTGGGAACCGGGGATTTTGGGTGGGGGATAATAATAATTTACTGTAATAGCGATCCTAAACAACAGGAAACCAATGGTTTTAGCATGTTTTGGAGGAAAAAACACGTGTCATGAAACATCAAAAAACCATGAGAAAAACCTAGGTTTCATGGAAAACCTAACCTAACCTAACTAACCTAAAAGATATAAAACCCTATACCGATCAATTTGTGATACGTGATATTTACGGGGGCTCCGCCCCCATACCCCCGAGACCTAAATTATACAAATTGGACACACTACATTTAAAGGGAGAACACCATGCGAGCTCTACTAGCGTCACCTCACATCCGTCACAGACGGAAGCCATTTTCAAACTGAAGTGAATGAACGATACGATAGTAGGATTGCCAACTCAAAATTTGCTAGATTCATACCCAAAAATATGTTTTTTGTAATTTTCTAACTTCGTTTTTTTGACTATGCGGCACATGCAATCAACGTATTTTAATGAGAGAAACAACTTTGTCTCTATGGTATTTTTCGAAATTTTGCTTAATTAAGTGGCGCCCGTATTCTGAACCATTACCAAAAAGAAAATGCGGGTGAAAAAGGAATAAGTGCCCAAGTTTTCATTATTTCCACCAAAATGGATGACTGATTTTTCAACATTGAATTCCACCTGACATTTACTAGCCCAGGCAACTAATCTATTAAAATATTTTTGTAGTTTATAAGAATTTTCTATATTTGTAACTGGGCCAACTACTTTTGTATCATCTGCAAATTTAGAACATTTACTACCGGTACCTACTCGCTTCTCTAAATCATTTAGATATAACGTAAAGAGTAATGTATCTAACAATGATCCTTGTAGAACCCCCCTTTTCACTTTCTGCCACCCAGATTCATGGCCATTTAGCATTACACTCTGCTCTCTCTCTTCCAACCATTTTTCTACCCAATTTATAACTGACCCTGATATCCTATGAACTTTTAATTTATATAGAAGTCTCCTATGTGGAACCTTGTCAAATGCTTTACTAAAATCCAAATAAATAACATCTACATCATTTCCTTTATCTACCTGATCAGTTACAAATTCTAAAAAACCTAAGAGATTAGACAGTAAAACTTTACAAGACACCTGCATTGCCATGAAACATGCTACAGTAACAAAACAAAAGTTGTTTGTTATTGTAATTTTGTATGGGATATAATGCCCGGTTAGGTCAACTGTATGCCCTTGACGATTGGTTAAGTTGTGATACTTTCGTTAAAACTAACGAAAATATCACGCCTTAACCTAACCAATCATCAAGGGCGTACAGTTGACCTAACTGAACATTCAGTTGACCTAACCGGGCATTCAGTTGACCTACATTAAATATCTTATTTTCAACGAAATCGGAAACAGTACATGAAACGGAAAAGATCCAAATGGTGTAAGCTATGATAGGCCTAGTAACATCTTCATAGTGTCATAACTTTGTTATTTTCTAATATTTTCAAAATGATACATAGCTGCTTACACCATTTTTTCTGCTCTATCGATTGATATACGTTTCGTTACTGTAGCATGTTTCTTGGCAACGCGGGTGTCTTGTAAAGTTTTACCGATTAGACAAACAAGTGCTTACTATCTAAATCCATGATGGGAACTTGAAATAAGATTAAAATTTTCCAAATGATTTTAAATATTATTCTTTATAATTCTTTCTAGTATCTTCCCTCCCAATGATGTTAAACTAACAGGCCTATACTTTCCTAAACTTCCTTTTTACTACCCATTTTGTCTTGATAAATTTAGTGACACATACGGTACTGATTGGCAAGTGAAGTTCTTCACTGTTTTTACTAAAATTTCTTTGTTCTGTATCATTCATCAGAAATAAGTTTCGTGATTTGTTTCGAAGTGTTTAAACGTTTAACACTTGACGTTCTACAAACAACCCTAACTGCACAATCTGCAAAATTCTCGAGCGAAGCTACCATTTTTTACAAAATTCTCGCTTTCCAAATTGTGAAAGTCTGGCACAGTATGAAAAATTCTCGCACCCAATATTTCAATGTATGACGCTGACGTGCTTTAAAAAGACAATTCTCTCGTTAATTTCAGTCAAAACTTTAATTTTAGTTTAAACTTACGTCCTGCATTTTAAACTCGAGTAATTTCAGTTAAAACTCGTAATTTGAGTTAACCTTTCGTTCACGAATATTTTGCATTTAAACCAAGTATAAAATTTATGGTTATTCAACACCAAATATTTTACTAACTTGTCACTTACACTACACACACTTTGGGTTCCTTTTTCGAAAACAAAACTAAACCTCTATAAACATGTAGCAGAATTTGTAGAAAATTACATTTTAGTACGATATATCTTCTTATTTCCGGTGGGACACTGCAGTCCCAGTGTAACTTAATGGGTTAAAATTCTCGCCCAACGCGTCGAGCATGAGAATGCTATGGAAAAATCCTGGCGTGACGGCGATAAAAAATTCAAACAGATTTTGCATTTTGGCAAACAACACTAGCTGACCGAGAAACGCGGGTTTACACACTTCGAACACCAATACTATAAATCTCTTGTATAACACTGTTATCTAATAGTTTCAGTTTTGTATTTTTGAAGAACCGACACTAATTATTATGTAAACACTCATTAAAAATGTAACAGTTTTAAAAAGTCACCATTCACTGCTCACCTGCCGAAAACTACCTACACAACTCAAAAGTACCAACTATCATATTTACTGATTTGTTTCGGAAATTTGGGTTACTATATTCTGTCGACGAAAGTCTCATATTTTCTATGAAAAATAGCGCCGGATAGTAAAAGGTAGTCCAAGTGTGTGTGTGTGTATTAGGGTGGCCAGACGTCCGGCTTTAGGCGGACAGTCCGCCTTTTGAGCACTCTGTCCTTAGGGTGGCCATTTCCAAATTTCCAAAAAGGAGGACACTGCGTATGTGGCCATACGTTAACATATACATATAATATATATATGTTAACGTACGGCCACATACGCAGTGTCCTTTTTAAATGGCCACCCTAGCTGTGTATGCATGGGGTGTGTGTGTGTTTTAGCTCTAGGCTTATATTCATATGTATTCATACTTTTATTTCATTATTTAGAAGTTATTCCCAACATACAGGCTCCGAAAGGTTGAAGTTTCAAAGTAGCCATAAATGTCGCCAGTCGCAAAATTTGATTTTTAAGTTGAACGACAGGTTTAAAAGTAGCCCAATGTCTGAACTTTTGCCAAATCTGGCAATTCTGGCTTCATTGCGAAATCTAATAATTCATCTCTCGTACTTCTGGCTAATCTGAAATCTAAACTACCAAATACTAAGTCATGAGGTATACAGAGGCGTCCTTTGGGGGGTGCCGTGAGGGGCGGTCGCCCCACCCAATCTCACCACGGGGACCTCCAAGCCCCTTCAAATGATAGTTTCTTAAAAAAAAGGCACCTAATATTTTGTGGATTATCAATATAATGAACTGTTTACAGTTTAAAAACTTTTTAGAATGATTTGAATAAAATAATGACAATGAATTATGACAAAAAAATTGAAAACTCTGTGAGTAACGTCTGACGTCACAGTAAACAAAAAACAAGTGAGCGAGTGAGTAGCACTTAATAAATTTTGACATGTGAGGGGCCTCTCACTGCCTTCTTCGCCCCCCCCCCAAAGCCAATTTGAAATGACGCCCCTGGAGGTATGTCAGCACAGTATAAGGAATATGTAAAACTAGTATTGTATATTAATGTTGTAAGTGTATAGCTCAGAAAAGTAATTCTTTACCAGTATTCGGCATTCGTTTACCTTTATTTTTAATCTGGAATGAACCAAAATATTTCTGAAGTTGTTACTTTTATTCACCTTCCCTTGACAACACTGTCACGTTTGCTATCACTGTTTTATGAAAACTGAGAGGTCAGAACTCGAATTCATTAGGAATTTAAAGATGAAACTACGAGCCCATTTAGCTAGACCTGCGGTGCTGGGGCCTTCGGCCTCAGTAATTTGGGGGCCTGCGGCCCCCCCAATTTTTACTGGTGAGTCAATAGTTTTCGGTCAATAAAACTATAGAAAAGAACGCAACCATGAAAATCTTAAGCTTCACATTGTGTAGGTCCCCCAATTACTGGGGATTCAATTATTTGGTTACTAAAACTTGAAGCTCAAGATTTTCATGGCTGCATTCGTTTCTATAGATTTATCGACCAAATAATTGAACCGGCAGTAAGTGTGAAGCTCAAGATTTTCATGGTTGCGTTCTTTTCTATAGTTTTATTGACCAAATAATTGAATCGACAGTAATTGGGGGCCCTGCGGTCCCCCAATTACTGGCAGCACCGCCTGTAGGGCCCTGTTTAGCTAATTCAGCTCTTTTTAGAGACCCAAAAGTTAACAAACGGACAGACAGACGGACAGAACCACACACAACTTGCTTTTATATAGTAAACTCGCTGTTATGCCCAGTACTTCCTTGGGGTGGGCTGATTGTATTAAATTTTAATTATTCAAATCGTTTTTATTTTTCGTCGTATACCCCAGTAATTGGGGGTGCTTGCGGTCTCCTAATGACTGGGGATTCAATTATTTGGTCAATAAAACTATAGAAAAGAACGCAGCCATGAAAATCTTAAGCTTCACAAATCTTGACACAATGTGAAGCTCAAGATTTTCATGGCTGCGTTCCTTTCTATAGTTTTATTGTTGCGATGCTGGGGCCCTCGCGCCCAGTAATTACAACGCTAAGTATATGTATTCTTTTTTATAGTTTTATTGAACAAATAATTGAACCGACAGTAATTGGGGGACCGCAGGCCTCCCTAATTACTGGGGGTTCCCATTATTTGGTCAATAAAACACCGAATGACAAAAAGCACTCTTCATAATGTTTTTTGTGGTTCGATGTTGAAGCTCGATACTCAAAAAACGTTCCGTCAACATTTTTTTTCCTCTCTGACCATGTAATTATTTAAAAAATTCAGCTTTTTATAGAGACCCAAAATGTTCACGGACACACAATCAAGTTGTTGTGTGTGTGTGTGGTGTGAACTTTTGGCTGAATTGTTGGTTGGCTGAATGATGCTTAAAACCTAGAAGATTTAAATCTAAGTTTTTAAGTTAAGAATGTTTGCATATTCAGAAGGCCATGGCGAATTTGACGTACACTCCAAACCTGAACTTCTCAGATTAGCCCAGTACAGTTGCTGCTACCCATTTAGTTATTTTGAACAAACAGTATCTGCTTAAAGGTTGCTAGTCTGAATATGCAAAGCACCAGACCATTCAACACGTGGCATCCTTATGCGAAATTTATATATAACGGCTTCTTCCTTCGTCAGACTCAGGATTTCGACGTGAGTACAATTACTTACTGAAATATTTAGTGACTTTCCTTCAGAACTACTGTGATCTACACTGTACACAATAAGGTTCTCTATGACATGAAAATTTTAAACCATTTGAGTTCCTGTTACATATCAAAAGAGTTCAAGGAGAGACTCCGGTAAGAATTAAGTTTCAAATTGAGAACCGCATGGACACTAAACAGGAAATTACTGGTTCTCTTTTTTACCCTATATACCAAAGAAAGATACCAAAGGGAACCTATACGATCAATATCGAAACGTTAAAGTTACAAAACAATCATTTAGGTACTTCGGCTAGAATGCTCTAAAAAGTACCCTGTTTTACAGCATCTGGTTCTGAAACCAAGTTCCAGACCTGCAATGATTCAATTAAACCAATTTCGGCCTTCGATTTCATTATCAAAACTGTTTACCAAGATAATTACAAGTACTTAGTACTTAGTACTTCTCAGAATAAATTATTGAAAAGTTAACACGTCATGTCATTCAAATACATCGAGTAATGCAGGATTCGCCGTGCTCACTACAAATGAAATCCGCGTTAACCAAGTAAGCATATTCAGAATTTTGATCAGCTGCCTATTTATCAACTCATAGCCGGATATTAGTGCCCAATGGTGCCCACTTTAACCTATAATTTTCTCAAACGTGCAACTGTAGGTTCTATGTCCTAAATGAATAAGAGGTACGAGGATTCCATGAACATTCACCGCCAACATACAGTATTTTTGGCGAGCAAATGCATTCCCAAGATTCATTACCACGTATATTTTTCGTGGAAACATTCATCGCGAGATGTTTCAGCATATATATATATATATAATATATATATATATATATATATACCCATGTTGCACATAACACTTTAACAACATTACTGAATGGTTGTACACATGTTATAAAAAAAAATTTTAAATGTTTTTAAAATATGACAGTAACATTATAACGTTATAAAAATATTTTAACGTTACTGAAACATTATATAAAAATGTTTCCCAGACCATAGATTCTCACGTTAAAATATGCTGAACAACATTTAAATATATAAACGTTTTAAACGTGTATTTTTAAAAATCTCGTTTCAAAACGTGTGTGGAACCCTTCATTAAAATTCAATAAAATTATGTGCTATTTTTCAGTAATGTTAAAATGTTTAAAATGTTTGGCAGAACATTTTAATAGTGTCATTATTACATTTTCGTATTACTTGGGTGTATATGTATATATATATTGGTGAAATGCATATGTTGACAGGTAAACAAAGCTAAAAATGACTTAATTAAAAGGGTATAATAGCACATTATGACCTAACTTTACTTAACCCAACCGCACCTAGCCTAACCTTACCCGACCTAACTTAACCTAACCTGAAACTACCAAAATTATTTATTATTTTACTTCAAAACAATATGATTGCAGTGCATTTGTCAAAACAGCACTTTTGGATAATAATGTTCAACAAAATATTGAATCTGATGATAACATTAGACATCCGACCAATTCTTAGCATGAATACCCAAGTATTCACGAGTATTAATGAATACTTTCGGAAATACTCTTCGTTTTTTAAGACATTGACAACAATGAATTGGCGTTCGATGAAGATGCTAATGGTGAACTTTAGCGAATGATAGCAGCTTAAGTTAATGATGATGATGTGGGATGGGACTGATGTTCGAGTCGTGTCTCCAGTCGCCTTGGACCTTCGCAACTCCAAGCAAGAAATCCTGTGGGATCAAAATTCATTCGGTCAATTAACGGTTGGAAACTTAGCGTTGAAAATTAATCTGTTTAAGTACTTCCTCGACCAATTTTAAGTATATACCTTTGCAAACTATTGCAGTCTTTTTTGTACAATTACAGGTTTAGTTTATATATTATATATATATATATATAATATATATATATATATATATTAATATGAACTGAAACTAATTAAATAAATTCATTCTACAAAATGATCCATATAAAAAAATTAAAAAAATTTCATTGTTGTGCGCGTGGCATTCGCTGTGCTTATACAGTACAATCGCTTAAAAAGTCCTGATCGTGAAACTTAATTTTCTTTACCGCTATTTATCAATGAGAAACAACGAATTTCGTGACAGGACTTTTCTGACAGACTGTAAATGCATAAAAGTCTAAAAAAATTAACGAAAATCTACATGGCACGTTTCAAAATTTTAGTATTTTCAAAATTTACAGATAGAGCCTTTTCTGTAACTATATTAATTAACTGTAATAATTATAATATTTAATTATATCAATTATATAATTCTCTAATTACATAATATAATTTAAATAACGAAATTACATTACATTTAATTTATCAAACTAAGAAGTTTTACACACAGTTAAGAAAATAGTACTTTTTTATGCAGAAAAGAGGGGCCAAGGGCGAATGAACGCAAAAGCGGTCCTGCTCGCTTCTATAGAGGAAGAAGAGAGCCAAAATCAAGGTCCAAGATGTCGATATGCCTGGATACTCTGCGTTTGGAAGAGTGGAGGTCATTGACAGGGGGAAAGATGGATTCTGGAAGATTGTCCCAGAGATGACCAGTTGAGTAAATAAAAGATTGAAAATACCGATTAACCCTTGCATGAGAGAGTTGAACAGGAAGGAATGAGAATATGTAGAAAGTCTGGTATTGCGTGCTTTCCTTAAAAGAGGAGGCATGCAGTTAGAGAGTTCAGAAGAGCAGTGTCCGTTCTAATAGCGACAGTAAAGAGAGAGTGGGGCAACATTACAGCGAAGAGGGAGGGATTAAAGATCGTTAGTAAGAGGCGGGGAACTGATGAGACGAAAAGCCTTTGATTCCATCTGGTCAAGTAGAGCTGTATGGGTTGAGCCACCCCACATGTGAGAAGCGTATAACACAAGGGCGAACAAAACCCCAGTACAGAGACAGCAACTGAGTTGGGGTGAAGAAACCCTGGAGCCGGTATAGCACACCTACCTTCTTAGAAACTGCTTTAGAAAGAACGTATATGTGATCTTTCCAGGAAAGATCACGAGAAAAGGAAACGCCAAGAATGTTATGAGAGGAAGAAGGATTGAGTTGTGTATTGTTGAAGATAAGGTGATAATCGTGCGGAAGATTGTGACGAGTAGACGGATGAAGAAACAGAGTTTTTGAGGCATTGAAAGCAACGAGGTTTTCTCTGCCCCAATCAGAGACAGTAGACAGATCAGGTCAGGTGCATCATACGCGAAGCATGGAGTGACTGTTGAGAGGGACCCTTTGTGAAGTGGGTGGAGAAGTGAACAGAGTGGAATCGTCGACATAGGAGTAGATAGGACAAGAAGTGCGATTTAATAGGTCATTAATAAATAAAAGGAAAAGAGTGGGTGATGGGACAAAACCCTGAGGAACACCACTATTCAGCATGTAAGCCGTAGCCAGAGGGTGTAGAATTTGAAGGATTCAAGTTCGGGAATACGATAGCAAGTTAGGTCGTTACGTACATGTATGCAACATCCACTTTTGGAGTGAAATTGAGTATGGAAAAAGTAAGAGGGTACAGAAAAGGGGTTGCTGTCAGTCGTCCCAGACACCTGAGGTTCAGTGAGGAAGAGTAGGTGAGGTTTAGAGGAAGAGAGGTGGTGTTTCACAGATTGGAAATTTGAGGAAAGGCCACGAATGTTGCAAAAATTAATGAAAAGTAAATCGGGCAGAGGCCCAGGATATCTCGAATAGGCAGTAGCAGAACCAACCCCGCTGGCCGGGTCTGCGTTTCCGGTATTGGCAGCGGGGGAACGAGAAGTGGGGACATTTATGGTCCCCTCCCAAGGGGACTCCGAAGCTGTCGAAATCGTTGCCATTTTTTTTTTAAATTTTGAAAAGATTATGTAGTGTGTAAGAAGCATGTATGTGCAGTGAAGAATAACAGGGTGTCAAGAAAGTGGAGCGCCATAAGTAAAGTTAAATGAACATATTGTTTATTTCCCGAACACCTCACTTTATGGATATGTTTACTTTTTAAATATTTTTTTTACCTATTTTACTTAAAAATTGTACGAAATAATTTTCCATAATTACAAATTGTCATGTAACGAAAATAAAACCAAATTTTTGTGCATGAAGCCATTAATTAGTTTGTACTTAGAATATAAATTATAAAAATTATTAATATTTGACTTAATTTAGTTTACCAGACAATTTTGGGAGCAAGTGTAGCTTACGTCCCCCTGACGCAAAAGGGGACACAAAGTACACTAGGTCAAAGTTGGGGAACGTAAACTACACTAGGATCTTTAGGAGACATTTTTTTAATGAATCCATCAAATAAAACGTTAAAACTAATGAAAATATTACGATGTAACCTAACCAATCGTCAAATATATATATATATATATATATATATATATATATATATATATATATATATATCAGGGCTGGCAGGTCGGACCCGGACCCAGACCCGGGTTTAACCCGAAAGTGAGATAAGACCCGGACCCGGACCCAATAGTGAATTAGAAAAAAAAATTGGACCCGAAAGTGAATTTTAAAATTGACCCAGACCCAGACCCGACCCGAAAGTGATAGACCCGCACAGCCATGAAATGGTGGATGGAAATGGGAGGAGAATTAAAACAGGCCCTTGGTAGCATTGTTTACTCCGTGCACCCAAGTAGCGTTGAAAGATTGTCCTCCGCTCTAAGCTTCATTCTGAAGCCGCAAAGAAATTCTCTTTCGCAATCATTCATTTTAGACGCAGTATTGTTTTTGCGATCGAACGCTGTTGGGGAATAAAGTCTTCTCAAATAAAATAGTGTAGAATAATCCTAATAAAAATATTTCAGTTAAGAAGCGCATATATATATATATATATATATATATATATATAATATATCGAGACTCCTCCATGCCTCACGATCTCCACACATCAAGTTCGCCCGTTGGAGACTGATTCCACACTTCTCGACAGCACTCTTGAGCCACCCCAAGAGTGTATATATATATATATATACTGTGTATATTCAAAATAAAAAAAATCAGTTAAAAATTCAGGAATCTCTTTCCTGTCTTGCCACAACTTTCAATCAAGATTCTAGGAGAAATAAGTATAGGCTATGCCGCTATATCAATATCTGTTTTAAAGCAGTTCACAGAATATGTTGCCCTCAAAATATAAAGACAATATTACTACCAAATGACTTTAATTATTTCATATTATCAGTTTTATTTTTGTTTTTTAAGATAAACAAAGTATTTAATTTTAATGCAAGAAGATGATAATTTCCATTTGAGTTCACTCAAAAAAATATAGAATTTGTTTTCACAAAATTAATTAAAATTTAGAATAAGGAGGCTGAAGAGAGCAATCATACATCGTACTTTGCCCCTTAGCAATGCATGTATAACTATACCTTGTTACTATTAAATATTAATACAATTTCAAAAATCGGATTAATTAATATATATGGTTAGGCTACTACCGTATAGCCATATAATGTTTTACTATGTTTCAGAAAACATGTTAATGTAGCTACGGTAGCAGTCTTATTACCTATCCTATACCAGATTATAATTATTACATTTTTAATAATGGACCCGACCCAGACCCGGGTCATATACTGAAAGACCCGACAGGACCTGAAAGTGAACTTTCGGGTTCGACCCGGACCCGGACCAGGACCCGAAAGTAAATTAGAAAAATGACCCTGACCCGGACCCGGACCCGAAAGTAAATTAGAAAAATGACCCAGACCCCGACCCGACCCGAAAGTGATAGACCCGCACAGCCCTGATATATATATATATATATATAGTGAAGTTTACGTTCCCCTACATTATCCTAGTGCAGTTTGCGTTCCCCAACTTTGTCCACGTATTCCTAATGAAATAAAACGTTAAAACTAACGAAAATATTACGACTTAACCTAACCAATCGTCAATTTATATATATATATATTATTTTTTTTTTTTTTTTAAGTTCGGGAAGAACCGATTCGCCTCTATTTAAAAGGGCATATCTCAGCGGAAAAACAAAGAAAAAGTGAGAGGAAAGACAGAGGAAAAAGAAAGGGTGGAGGGGACAGTCAAAGTGGAAAAAGACCAAGGATGACAAGGACTGCAGGGTCGAGCCCCATCATCCTTGGGTGCTAGGGCCGGGAGGGCGCACGTGAAACCTCCAGGAACAAGCACGTACAAACGAGCACAAAGAGCACTCAAGAGCACGAGCTTAGAACCCCCTTGCGGGGATATATATATATATATATATATATATATATATTGACGATTGGTTAGGTTAAGTCGTAATATTTTCGTTAGTTTTAACGTTTTATTTGATGGATTCATTTAAAAAATGTCTCCTAAAGATCCTAGTGTAGTTTACGTTCCCCAACTTTGAGCTAGTGTACTTTGTGTCCCCTTTTGCGTCAGGGGGACGTAGCTACACTTGCTCCCAAAATTGTCTGGTAAACTAAATTAAGTCAAATATTAATAATTTTTATAATTTATATTCTAAGTACAAACTAATTAATGGCTTCATGCACAAAAATTTGGTTTTATTTTCGTTACATGACAATTTGTAATTATGGAAAATTATTTCGTACAATTTTTAAGTAAAATAGGTAAAAAAAATATTTAAAAAGTAAACATATCCATAAAGTGAGGTGTTCGGGAAATATATATATATAAATTGACGATTGGTTAAGTTAAGTCGTAATATTTTCGTTAGTTTTAACGTTTTATTTGATTAGGTATACGCGGACAAAGTTGGGGAACGTAAACTACACTAGGATAATGTAGGGGAACGTAAACTACACTAGGCACCACAGGGGGATGTAAACTACACTAAGCACCACAAGGACGTAAACTACACTTGCTCCCAATTTTGCTCACGAGTAACTTTAAAGTTAGAAATTTTTATAAGTTATAATTTAATCTATAACAATAATATAATATTTGAGGTTCTTCAACTCAACCGCAAAGGTCATGTGACGAAGGGAACCTACAACTTTACGTGGGATCCGAACCACTGGTCGCTACATCATCTGAACACAGAAGACCGCCACTCGTGCAACTACTGCAGTGAACAGACCCAGCATCGCTTAACCTCGCTGATCTAACGGGAAGCGGTATTGCGACATAGTCACGGCGCAGCCCAATTTAATCTATAAAACTTATCAGTAATTACTGTTCAGTTATTACCTTTAAAAATGAATTATTAACATAATATTAACATTGTAATTAAAGTAAAAATAACATCATATATATATACTTTAGGTGAGTTTGAACGACGGTTCAGGATCGACCATATATATATATATAAACAAAAGATACAGGTCGAAGATTGTCATATCTAAAGCTCATCTTTTTGTAAGTATCGTAATTGCCTTTTTTGTAGAGTGGCTTTCACAGTATTTACAATTAAACGACCTCTCAACATGAAGAAGTTCCCCCTTTGAATTATAAATATGATTTTCTTGTCTCTTAAATACATGATTATATTGCGATTCACAGAGAAAGTGAAACAATGATTCAGGTTTCGTGGCCACAAAAGGAACCTGTCCACTGACAATACTGTTTGTGAACGAAGACTGCTACAATTACTGTGGCCTCACTATCGTTCATTTAAAACATTTTAATTTTTTTTTACTTTCCGTGTGTAATCTCAATATATATATATATATATATATATATATATATATATATATATATATATATATACACTCTTAAAAAGCGTTCGTAGTTCAGTGGATAGCGCCGTTTCCCTATTAGCTAAGTGAAGACACCGAGGACGGGGGTTCGAATCCTGCTGATGCTGGTATTTATGACATAGGAGTTAGAGTGGATCACTTTAACATATTGCTTCCCAGTGTATATCACTTTAACATATTGCTTCTCAGTGTTCATCACTTTAACATGTTGCTTCCCAGGAGGGATCACTTTAACATATTGCTTCCCGAATGCTTTGGGAAGCAATATATTAAAGTGATCCGTTAGAGCAATTGGCCGCATTAGTTGGCCTGAGCGCAGTGTCAGTTTTTGGCCTTCCTGAATGATTATACTGTATATTACGTGCCTAATTTTAGGAAAACACACACACACACACACACACACACACACACATATATAATGCGCCTCAGTGGTGTAGTGGTTAGTGTCGCTGACTACGAATCCATCGGCCCCGGGATCGAGACCCGCTGACGGCAGCCGGCGCGCAGCAAAACCTAGCTGTTTATCCTACCACACAATAAAGAAAGTGGTTGGTCGATAATTGGGTACCTTGGGTGGCCTAGACGCTGGGCTACTGGTAGGGCGTGGTTCGGATTTCACGTTAAACTGTAGGTCTAAGGTGGAGTGAAAAGCTTGACCTTCGTCAGAATGAACAATTCGGGCGGAAGGTAACCAAAGGTTACCAAAGGTTATATATATATATTAGTGGTGGACCGGATATCCGCATCCGCATCATTTTTAACATCCGCATCTGCACTTCTGACTGCGGATGTTATGTGGATATTACCTCTAATAAATTATGCAATTTACAATTAAATTAGCTTATAAAGTAGCTTATAAGGCCCAGTCATGCACATTTCATGAAAGTATTAATTATTAATGAACAAACAAATATATAAAGCTCAAAATATAAATAGCTGGTAACACAGAAAATTGAATGAAACTTGTTTCATTGAATTTTCTGTGGCTGAAACTCTTGAGAAAGTTATTATTTTTATCATATTGAAAACATTAATATTAATTTTAATTCTTATGCATTGCCTGCCAGAATAGTAACATCACGAAATTTGAAAAATTATGTCATATATTCATAATTCTATATTATATTGATAGATTAACTAAATATCCGCATCCGCGGATATTGAAATTAAAGATCCGCATCCGCAGATGTTGAAAAACTGACATCCAGTCCACCATTAATATATATATAGAGCGTTTCGGCATGCATACATGTGATTTCGTTTGCATGTCAGTACTTAATAATATTAAAACTAACATTTAGTTCCAGTCACCCTTTAAATAGTTTTAAAGTTCAGATTAGTTTTAACAAACACGTTTTGTCGCATGTGGCATGTTATGGTTGAGACACTTTATTTTTAAAATGGAATGTTGTTTATATGATATACACAAATATGAAAAAATCGCTGTCACAACAGTTTGAACCCAAAACCTCTTGAATAGACGACGGTGAGGACGCTAGCCACTACACTGCAACGGGACAAAAGTTAACGCAACCTACTGTGTTAAGTTTTCTCCCTTCTAAATGTCGTGGTGAGTGGTCTCACCGTCTATTCAAAAGGTTGTGGTTTCAAACCCTGGTGGGGGCGATTATATATATATATATATATATATATATATATAGAGAGAGAGAGAGAGAGAGAGAGAGAGAGAGAGAGAGGCGGATTTATGTATAGGCGGATTTATGTGATCTTGGGATCACCTGAAGATCAGGGCCCCCAGCCTTCTTCAGTTAGCTTTATAAGGCTAACTAACGAAAATATCACGACCTGACCTAACCAATCGTCAAGGTCGTACAGTTGACCTAACGATTGGTTAGGTTAGTTCGTGATATTTTTGTTATTTAGCCTTATAAGGCTAACTAAAGAAGGCTGGGGGCCCTGATGTTCAGGTGATCCGGCACTTGCCTAGGATGGCAAATTTTGACGTATTTCAACCTAAATAGGGCAAAGAAACCAAAAAATAGAAAATAAATAACTTATGACTTATGAGTACTAACAAATTAAACGGATTCACAAATAAGTTTTAAAATAAAAAGAACAGAAGCCTCTAATCTCAATAGCAAACTAGCGATATCAAATGGTACAACTATAAGACACTTTAATCCCTGCCTAGGGCGACAAAATGCTAAGTACGCCTCTGTGTGTGTGTGTGTGTGTGTGTGTGTGTGTGTGTGTGTGTATATATATATATATATATATATATATATATATATATATATTAGTGGTGGACCGGATGTCAGTTTTTCAATATCTGCGGATATATTTGTTTGTTCATTAATAATTAATACTTTACATGAAATGCGCATGACTGGGCCTTATAAGCTACTTTATAAGCTAATTTAATTGTAAATTGCATAATTTATTAGAGGTAATATCCGCATAACATCCGCAGTCAGAGGTGCGGATGCGGATGTTAAAAATGATGCGGGTATCCGGTCCACCACTAATATAATATATATATATATATTTTCCTTCATTATAATATTTAATTTCTGAGTTTCGAACATTTCGTTCAATTACATGTGGCCACACTTCGATTACCTTAATTAGTTTGACATTTCCGATAATTCCACTGGTTTCCATTATTATTTTTGGTTCTCTCGAAATGAAGGTTTCATTAGTTAAATTAGAAAAGCAACTATTTTAATGGCAATTCAATCCTCTTATTATAATTATGCCTTTTTTCTTTTCAATTCCTATGAGTGAAAGTGATTTCATGCCATTCCATTTGAACTGTGTTCGTTGTCGCTCATCGACTCGCCATAATGAGAAGTACAAAAATCTTTCAAAGCATTCATTTCAGTATTTACCTTAATTTCCTATTAAGTTTGAATGGATGGAAAAAGCCCTTTTTGATATATTATTTACATCCTTTGCGGATTGAGAGTCTCTCTCTCTCTCTCTCTCTCTCTCTCTCTCTCTCTCTCTCTCTCTCTCTCTCTCTCTCTCTCTCTCTCTCTCTCTCTCTCTGGTCTAATGCGATTAATTAGGCTCTCATTTTCCGAGATATTTCCTAATCTGTTCTTCTACACATGTTTACCTTTGTCCCTTTTCCACCCATTTTGTCCTTTTGTTCGACCCTTTTCCTCTGTCGGTATTTCGGACTTAAATCAGTCAATATTGGCCGAATGACTAAGCGGTCTTTGGTTCGGTTGAATGTAAGCGATTCTGACCCCGACATTGTAGCCAAAGAAATTCCAGAACGAAACCTCATCGGAGAATCAAGAATGGACGGAGGTAGTCCCATGCAGATATAGGATATCTCCTGTAATGGAACGACCATCAATCAATAATAGGGATAAGACTCCACTGCTTATTTGACTACATATTATTATCATTATTATTATTATTATTATTATTATTATTATTTAACAAATTAAAGTAGCTCTACATTAATGTATCCTCACCTTTTATTCCGGTCTTTATCTATCTACCTACCTATTTCTATATCTATATATAAACAATATACAGTATATATATATATATATATATATATGAGCAAAGAACCACAGAGAAAAGGAAAAGGAAACACGAAATTCGAGCGCTTTCGTGATATATTCATCTTCCCTGAAGATGTGAATATATCACGAAAGCACTCGGACTTCGTGTTTCCTTTTCCCTGTGGTTCTTTGCTTATTAAAAATATCACGTGTTGCTTTGTGATTTCTTTGCATATATAATATATATATATATATATATATATATATATATTGATGCAAAGCCGTGTCATAATAAAATGAGGACCCATGTAACAGAAGTAAACCTCATAAATGAATATGACATACCTGAACGATGCAGAGACTAGCAAAAGCATGCAGTCAGTTGTGAGTAGCTTTTCATGGAACTTATGAACAGTAGCTCAAAAACTACAACTGAAAGGAAATGGTTTTGGTTTCCCAGATGGTGTAGTGGTAAGAGACGTTTTCAGGACGTGGCCCCAGCGAAGCGAAAACGAAAACGAAACCACATCTGTGCCTGCACACTTTACTTCCTCTCCGTATTAAAATAAACTACAGAGAGAGAGAGAGAGAGAGAGAGAGAGAGAGAGAGAGAGAGAGAGAGCTTGTTAGGGTTAAAAATTATCAACGCTTTTGATAAAGGAATAAAAATTATGCGATGCGTTCATCCTTGTTTTCAATTGTAAAAATATCCGAAGCGTACTCGACTCATTTTTCACTCGCACGCAATTGAGGGTCACACAAAAAGCTCAAAGAAAGGTAAACTCCGCAGAATCCTCCTGATGCATTTTAGAAGCATGTGAATACCTTTGCAATGTTTTACATTTACAATTTACATTTTAAGCCATTAAATTTATTATGAATGCATTAGACGCCTCCAATTTTAGTTCTAATAAGTGTACAATAAATCAATTATGATTTCAGAGTTGGAATCACCAAAAGAACACGATTCCAGAGTACAAACAACCCTTTCTCTTTAGGTCTGAAAATGTTGCCTATCAAAAATAAATAGTACACGTAATTATTACCTCTTACATATATTTTACATATTTATTACATATTTCTCCGTAAGATTAAAACAATATTTCTGCGGATGTAAAGATTACAACCAAAGTTTACTTATATTTCGGCGCCATCCACTTCTTGAATATTGATTCAGTACGTAAATAATTCAATAAAAATAATTTTTATTTTGACTTCAAATTTAAGAAGTCACTCAAGTTAAATCCAATTTAATAATCATGAACCTCGGTTGTAATTGCTTCACCCTTGAAACTAGTGTGGAGGTATGTTGTTTGTTTTTCATTAAATTTAATTCTATAAGCCAAAGAAAATCCCCATTTGCTTTTGCTCAAATACTCGTAAGAACTGGAGAGCAATTAAACTACGTGTTCTCTTCAGCGAATTAATATTAAAATCTACGCACTCTTTATTAATTTGATTGTTTCCAACAAGTTTTTAGTAATAATTATTAATTCAACCACTTCTAACTGCTCAGATTCAATTCAATCTTTTATATAAAATGAAAATGAAATTCAAGAGGGACTGATGTACGTTTAATAATAATGAAAAATGTTCATAGTAAAATCAAATGATTTACTCAACAGTATCAAAATAATTTAAAATTTTTAAAATCAAACACGTCAAATTGGCAAAGTCATCTGTATCTCATCTCTGCCCGAAACGATGAGTCAGACGCGTGTGATTCACTCGCTGGTAGCCCAGAGTATCGGATAAGCGATACTCTGGGGCTACCAATGAGTGAATCACCCTGTAGTTTGCAAATGGCTAGAGCCTGATCGTGTTTGTACCTGGACACCCAAGACAGCAAGGGCTGGGTACACACACACACACACACACATTATATATATGTATATATGTTATAGGGAATCTGTGTAACTAGGGGTTTCATAAAATCCCTGAAATGTTCAGGGATTTCATATAAGGTTAAGTTGTAATATTTTCGTTAAACCTACGGGAAAATTATTGAATGCCTAATTAATTAAATGCCCGGTTAGGTCAACTGTACAGTGTACACCCTTGACGATTGGTTAGGTTAAGTCGTGATATTTTCGTTAAAACTAATGAAAATATTACGACTTAACCTTACATGAAATCCCTAAACATTTTAGGGATTTCATGAAATCCTCAGTTACACAGATTTTCTGTAACATATATATATATGTATGTATATAATCTTCCTCTTTTAGGTATGAACTGATTTTAAAAGAAATTTATTGATCTCGCTTTTATAATTATTCTTTGAAATATGTATTTTTAATTATAATTGAGAAAATATGAACTCGTAAACTTTTATCTTTTATGATTTTTATAATTACGGTTTAATCTTTTGTATTTATTAAAAGTAGTTCACTAAATATCTCGCCAGGAACCACAGCAACGTTTGGAGCCGCCCATAATAAGCCGAGGAGAGTTTACAATACGCGTGAATTTGAAAAGTATTTCATTACAGGGCTGAAGAAGGAGACCATCAATTCAAGATTTACCTTCCACGACGGTTTTCTTTCAGAAGCTGCGATGCAGCGGAAACGAAGCGATTAGCGGCAGAAGAAACCGCGTCCCGCACGCACGCAAATGAGGTACGTGAGGAGAGCCAACCGTAGGAGGCGCCGTCTGCGATTGACAGATTTGTGGAAGTGAAAAGAGTTCCTTACGCGCATCTTCCTATTTAGGACTTCGTTTCAGGGACCCGGGTCAATGAGTCAGAATTGTTAAATGTTGCATGACGTTCTCCCCTAATGAATATGTCACTTCCCTTCCTCCTTCCCTTTACGGTAGTTTAGATTCTGCTCCGCGTACATTAATCAAGTTAAACTTGAGCCGTCCTTTTTTTTCATTTCATGTATTTAAAAGGAAAGATTTAATAAGGAGTTTCGAGGAGTTTGGAATGGATGATAAAATATTGCTTCTAGAAGTAGATTTTAGAGAGTTCAGTTTTTTTTTACATTTACATATATATATATATGTCAAGGGTTTAAAACATGTCAATAAGAGGCCAAACTCTATATTTAAAGTTTTTCTGGACTTTGATTTGTATTCGAATTCACCATTTTTGGAAAGGATTCAAACTGTGGAGAGAAGACATAAATATATCACAGTAAGAAAATAAAATACATTGCGTTGAATTGTATAAATAACAACTTATACTCGTACATTTCAAATTTCGTGAATTAATTTCTTTAAAAACTGACCCTAAAACGCATTTGTACCGCAAAACGTCCATTAAATACATGAACATTACAAGAATTCTACACGTAACACTCTACTAAATTTAACCAAAAGTGAAACCACAATAAACGATTCCTTTCACATATTGTATCGTTTACGTGAGCATTTAGCTTATTACTCGTAATATACTGTAATATTATTATAATATTACATACAGTATCCATTTGGAGATGAATGCTGTCATGGAACACAAGATGGGGATTGTACATGTAGACACGCTTATAAAGGAAGGGTTTAAGATACGTCAGTATTCTAATTTTCATTATTTCTGCAGATAATACGACATATAAGGATTCACACGCATTTGATGCTACAAAGTATTATTAATAATAATCACATATCGCAGAGTCTACTTATTAGCCCTGTCGAAAGCGACAGCTGCAGATGAAATCTCCATTTTCTTTTGAAATGATGTTGCAGAGTACTTTTGCGAACCATTTTGAAGAATGCGAAATGACTGACATTTAAAATTATAAAAATCTTAAGAAACATCTAATCCAACCTAACTTAAACTGAGAGTCCCTAACAACGCTTCTTCGCCCTCGTTTGAACGGTAGCTGCACAATTTTACAGGCATATAAAGTCGTCCAGGAAACGGTTTTTATTGGGGGGATGAAAGAGGGCAAAGCCCCTTTGTTAGGTACCCCAGACTAGGTCTAGGGTAAGCGAGGTGAAGTTAGGTTAAGTTAGGTTTATTAGGGTCTTATAATCTTGAGTGTGAACAATTTTGCCTTGTTCATAATTACTTGTCCTCAGGTAATTGTCGACAATTTGGGTGGTCACAATTATCAAAATTAAGGTTCTCTGCATTTTATGGACGAGTTATTTCAGTTACACTCCATAACCTAACACATCCTAACATAAAGTCGACCTCTACTCATTTCGTCGACATCACGAACAATCGACACTAAAAAACTAACAACCTAACTTAACCTAACCTAACTTAATCCACAATAACTTGTCGATTGTTTGGTCTTGTCCGTGAAGTGACCTGTGCTAACTACACCTAACTTGATCCAAAAACACTTGACAGTGAGATGCCCCAACAACAAAGTAACTGTACGCCCGTCAAAATTATCGTCACCTTGGGAACAGACAATGAAACGTTATGAACATCTTCGAAAATTCTTAGGCTAGGGACGCACCAAAAGCAAATTGCTTTAAGCAAAGCATTTTAACAGTGTTTGCATCATCCTATAAATCATAGGAGGTGACACAGATAAATCATGCTTAATTCAGAATTGCCAAATTCGCTCAAAATTTAATACCCGAGTAAAAATTAAGTGAAACAAAAATTAAAAAGTTGAACCATCTCCATCCTGAAAAGCACGAGCAAAGTATGTTTCAAGTATTTGAAACTAAATAATGTTTTCCTTAATCTGTACGAATGGACTCCATTTCCATAAAACATGTATGAAGCATGTGCCTCATTCATTTTACTTTATGAGTGCGTCTTCGACTTTAGGATTGCTTGCGCATTTTAATACTTTACTTCAGTTTCCTTTTTATTCTTCGCATTCTCGCGGCCCGGCACTTCGTGATCTGACGGGCCGCTGCCCGGTGGTTGAGATACGCCGCTCAAGAGGCCGTTCACCGACTTACTTCGAGTAAACATTAGAGAAATTTAAAAGAAATGGGTTAACGAGTTTTATATATTTTATTGATTTTGTGTGGGCTGCGCCGTGACCACGTCGCAACACCGCTTCCTGTTAGATCAGCGAAACTAAACGACATTGAATTTGTTCAGTAATTGAATGGTTGATCGCCCTCTACGTTTAGATGATGTAGCGACTCGTTGCCTGAATCCTACGTAAAGCCGTAGGTCCACTCCATCACAAGGACTTTCCTGCTACGAACGAAGTTAAATAACCACAAATATTACCATTTATCAGTTCAGTCAAAGACACGACCTTCAAATAAAAATGAAATTACACGCATTATTATCAAACAAAAAGAACGAAACATTCAATATAGTTATACTGAATTAAGATTATATTTAAAATTAAAAGTTTCTTCGGTTACAGATCATTAAAATGCGGGACATGAGCTCTCAACTGACATTGAGAATGCTCGCGTGATATTCTATAGGGAACTGCTACCAAATGGGGTCTCAGACTGAGAGTTTTTTTAAAGAGGGAAGGGTTCGAGTTAGTAAAGGTCAGTGTATCATAAACCAAATTTATGTAATTTTGTACGTTTCGAACCAATATATATATATAATGTAGTGGTGGACCGGATATCCGCATCCGCATCATTTTTAAAATCCGCATCCGCACTTCTGACTGCGGATGTTATGCGGATATTATCTCTAATAAATTATGCAATTTACAATTAAATTAGCTTATAAAGTAGCTTATAAGGCCCAGTCATGCATATTTCATGTAAAGTATTAATTAATGAACAAACAAATATATAACCCTCAAAATATAAATACCTGATAACACAGAAAATTGAATAAAACTTGTTTCATTGAATTTTCTGTGGCTGAAACTCTTGAGAAAGTTATTATTTTTATCATAATGAAAACATTAATATTAATTTTAATTCTTATGCATTGCCTGCCATAATAGTAATATCACGAAATTTGAAAAATTATGTCATATATTCATAATTCTATATTATATTGATAGATTAACTAAATATCCGCATCCGCATCCGCGGATATTGAAATTAAAAATCCGCATCCGCATATGTTGAAAAACTGACATCCGGTCCACCACTAAATTATATATATATATATATATTATATATATATATAACACTTTATGAGGGTTTGAACGACGGTTCAGGATCAATCTGAGGTCAACTCCTCTGCAACACCCTGCCTCATTTACAGAATTTGGTGGGGGAGGAAATTGCTTTCCGATCTCCTCCTACCCTCGTAGCTAGCCACGCATGGCTGGTCAGGGACTTTACACAGGAACCTGTCCAACTGGTTCTTGAAATTATTCAGGTTGTATGCTGGAGGTTCCCCAGTTGTTTGGGCAAGACATTAAAAACTTATGAGCCTCGTATTCCTAGTGTATTTTCCATCCTCGTTTTCATGGCCCCCCTGTCCCACCGCAGCTGGGACAGTACAAAATCTGCCTCTTCTCTCATTCCAGTGTGTTTCTTTATGTTTCTAAGTTCAGAAACAAAACACTCAAGTATTTTCCATATGTATATTATTGTCTCGCGTCTTCTTCCCAGGAAGGAGAGTTTCAGGGATTGTAGTCGAGATCAGAAGTCTTCACCTTTCGTTTCCTCTATCTTAGACGTAAAAGTCCTTTGTATGACTTCCGTGTCTGCAATGCCTGGTTTTCTGTATGGGCTTCTGAGGACTGAGCAATACTCGGTTATTGGTAGGATTAGACTCTTCTATAATTTTAGCCTGATGTTTTCTTTTCTGCTGTGGAAGCTCCTCCAGATGATTCCCATTATTTTCGTAACTATTGTAATTTTAATGTTATAATGCCCTCTGAATTCTGCATCCGACGGCATTATTACTCTAAGATCCTGATTTGTGGGTTTGGTGTTATCTGTTTGATTTGCAGAGTTTTGTACCCTTTATTCTGTAGCAACTTGTTATTATCATATCTTAGAAGTTGAAATTTTTCTTCGTTGACTTCATATTGTTGTCTTCTGCCCATTTATCTAATGTTTCAATGTCATTTTGTAATTTTTCCCTGTCATCTTCGTTTGATATTTCCTTGCATATCGTTGTGTCATCCGCGAAACATGATACACTACTGTCATTAATATCTGCGTCAGTGTCTGCAATCATTCTTATGAAGAGCAAGGGAGCTAATACTGTACCTTGTGGGACAGAGCTGATGACTTCTGAGACTTCCTATTTAATTCCGTTTACTACCACTCTTTGTGTTGTTTGAGTCAGAAAATTATATATCCATCTTCCCAGCTTAATTTATATTTAAACCTTCAGCTATTCCTTCTGACTCTCTGGCATGCGTTTTTGGACCTCTGGTTGCTAATTTTAATTGCATAGCAATTAGGTTTGATCGGAGAAATTTGTGTGCGTTACCTCTTTATTTATTATTATCTCATTGTTATTTGTCAAAATTAAATCCAAAACGTTCTCTTTTCTAGTGGCTTCACAGATTTCCTGGGTAAGTACACAATGTTCCATAATATCTAATAGTATTACTGTCTGGGTTTTATCACCTTTGTAATGTCACCATGAAACTTCTCAACCATACATAACTTCGTCATTTTTCTTCCATATTATGAATGGGAAATTAAAATCTCCACAGATTAAAATATTTGTTGCTGGAGTTTCAAGTAATTTTAATGTTTTCTATTTCATTTGTAGCGAATTGGAATTTACTTTCGTGGTGTTTGGTGGTCTGTAGACGTTCATAATGGTTGGTTCAGTTTTTTTTACTTCTAAAGTAATAATTTCAATTGTGCTGTTTGATTTGCTACCTTCACCTGACATGTGTATGTGTTTTCACGAAGATGTAATACCCTCCTCCTCGCCTAGCAACTTTATCTGCTCTGTATATGTTGTAGTCCAGTATTGCTATTTCAGTATCCTCGGTGCAGTTTTTACAGCCATTTTCGCATTTATGTTTGTGTGTTTCCGTTAGGTGTATGATATTTATTCTGGGTTCCAGAGCTAAATTTTGCAAGTATTGTAATTTGCAGTCTGCATGGTTGGTATACAGGCCTTGTATATTTGTGTATAATAAAATCAAGGGTTTTCAATCTTCGTGCTCGGTTTTCCTGGCTAATAGCTAGTCGTTTCCTGGTCGATGTTGTCGGTTCCTGTTTGATGTTATTGGTTGGGTCGCTGCATTTGGGAGTACCCGGGACGTTTTCTTCTGATAGCCGTGCGAAGTCGTTGTAAAGTTTCACAATAAGAAGTGGCATTTATTGTTGTCCCTTTTTGCGTGAATTTAACATGCAAAACGCCTTCATGGTCCCAAAAAATCGTAGCTATCACCTTATCAGTTGATGGTGCAATCTTGCACTTTTTAGTTCGTGGTGACACCAAATGTTTTCATTCCATGGACGCCCGTTTAGACTCTGGTGTGTGACGGTTTACCCAGTCTCATCACCTGTCACAATGCGCTCAAGGGAATGCGAACCTTCGGCTGAATACCGCTGAAGAAAGGAAAGACTGCAGGCCATCATTCTCTGAGTCTTGTGGTAACCCATTGACATTGTTAACAGATAATTAACATCCGTTAAAATATTGTACTATCAAAATATCATTGTACTATGCATAATGTACCAGTAAGTAACTTTGTAAACTTACTTTTTGAACAACCCTCGTGTGTGTGTGTGTGTGTATATATATATATATATATATATATATATATATATATATATATATATATACAGGGTGTCCCAAAAAACTATATACTCTTTATAGCATCATATATTTTATAATTTAAAAAAACTCAAACAATAAATTGTTATAGCAATTGCCAATGAAAGGTAAATTAGTAATCTAAGTGATCAAAATGTTATGGCGAGTTGTTTGCATATAAAATTTAATTAACTGCGCCAAGTGCTCAAAATGTTCTCCGGCGGCATGAATGCACTTTCAATACAACAAAATCGTGTGGTCTGATGAAGCTACCTTCAAGCTGAATGGCACAGTAAATCGACACAACTGCAGGTACTGGTCACTTGATAATCCACACGTTTATGTGGATAAACATGTTAATTTACCAGGATTAACAGCATGGTGTGGTTTATCATCCAGGGGTTTGGTTGGACCATTTTTCTTTTATGGGACAGTTACCGGTGCCGCATATCTCGACATGCTGCGGACAGAAATTATACCTGCAGTTCGGAAGTTGTTTGGAAACGACGACTTTTACTTTCAACAAGATGGAGCCCCCCCCCTCTTTATCATTGTGATGTCAGAAGGTACCTCGATGAAACGTTGCCTAACCGTTGGATAGGACGAAGAGGAAGCGTTGAGTATCCTCCACGTTCACCGGACTTGACTCCACTTGATTTTTACTTGTGGGGCTACCTGAAGGATGCAGTTTATGGTACAAGACCTGCAACACTCGAACACCTTAAGGATGCAATTAGGGAAAAGTGCGGGACCATCACAGCATCCACATTAGTCCATGTCTGCGAATCAGTTAGTCGACGCATTCAAAAGTGCAGTCATGCCGCCGGAGAACATTTTGAGCACTTGGCGTACTTAATTAAATTTTATATGCAAACAACTCGCTATAACATTTTGATCACTTAGATTACTAATTTACCTTTCATTGGCAATTGCTATAACAATATATTGTTTGAGTTTTTTTTAAATTATAAAATATATGATGCTATAAAGAGTATATAGTTTTTGGGACACCCTGTATATATATATATATATATATATATATATATTCGCCAGTCAATGTTTTGATAATTTAAACTATAGTTTTTTAAGAGGAGAGGAAGGAGGATTTAGAAAGGTTTCATATCACACAGAACATCATTCTACTCGTCCGCCCATAGGGGACGAGCAGTTCGCAGCATCATTTCTCACTAAATAGGGTGTCAATGTATTAACGAGGTTTTCGTACGTGACTCACCATCACTGAAAGCAACAATGCTCTATTATTTTAGTTCGAAGGCTATCTAAATCCATTACAATGCAATTTTCGTCAGTTTGTATATATATACAGGGCGTCCCAAAAAAATGTATACACACTTTAACAGCTGATAGCTCAATTGATGTTTCTTTCTTTCCAAGTTAAACCCATTAGAATTAATAATGGCAGTCAGACTAAGCTTTGAACAAAGGAAATTCATTCTAAAATGCTACTGGAAGTGTGAAAACGCAGTTGAAGTGCAAAGACAGTTTAGGAGGGAGTTTCAAACAGATCCACCAACGCGACTTACCATCACTCGAATTAGAGATAAGTTTGAAGCCGATGGAACTGTTCAGAATGTCCACAAGAAGCGTTCCGGAAGACCACGGACATCGACAAGCCCCACAAAGCAAGAAAGAGTACTGGAAACGTATCACCAAAGTCCAAGAAAATCTGTGCGGCAAGCGAGTCGTGAGGTAGGAATTTCAGAATCGTCTGTCCAACGCATTTTGAAGCGCTGTCAATGGAAAAGTTACATTCCAAGATTAGTCCATGCTATTAATGAAGATGATCCGGACCGAAGAGTGGAGTATTGCGAGTGGTACTTGGCACGATGTGGATGTGGATTGGACGAAGGGGTTTCGTAGAATACCCTCCGCGTTCACCAGACCTCGCACCACTAGACTTTTTTTATGGGGATACTTAAAAGACAAAGTCTACGCTATAAAACCTGCAACAGTCGCTGAATTGAGAGCAGCCATTGAACGAGAATGCACACAAATACCAAACGAAATGTTTCGTGGATGTTTGCGATTCCATTGCTTCGCGTTATCAGCAGTGCCTGGACCAGAACGGACGTCAGTTTGAAAACAGGCGTTGACAAAACAATTAAATAATGTCTGTAGATTCTATTACATTTTGAAAATGAAATGTATTTTAATAAACACTGCCTTTATAATTATTTAAAGTGTGTATACATTTTTTTGGGACGCCCTGTATATATATATATATGAAGGTAATTCAATAAGTATCCGCACTTTTTATTTTCACAATTTTATTTTCACATCTGATAGATTATAAACACATCACTTCTCAACATAGTCTCCCTGTTTCGCAATACACTTAGTCCAGCGATCTACAAGCTTCCTAATGCCATCACAAAAGAATGTTTTTGGCTGTGTGCGTAGCCAGTCATCCACCGCCTCCTTCAGGTCATCATCGTCTTGGAATAGCTGACCTCTCAAAGCGTCTTTTAGCGGTCCAAACGGGTAAAAATCCGAAGGTGCCAGGTCTGGACTGTAGGCTGGATGGTCGAGAACTTCAAATTTAAGTTCTTGAAAGCATTTTCTAGTCTATGCAGCGGTATAAGGGCGCGCATTGTCGTGTAACAGAATAACACCTTCCGACAATCTCCCTCTCCGTTTTGTGAGAATTGCTTGCTTTAACTTATTCCGAAGCATGTCAGAATACGATGCACTTGTTACTGTAGTTCCACGCTCTAGAATTCAGGGGTTCCCAAACTTTTACCACCAAGGACCCCTAAATATTAATATAGTTAATGTAGTTATAGTTAATAGAGTTAATATAGTTAATATAGTTCATATAGTTAATGTTACTATTTTTCCAAAAGCTTAGAGACCCCCTGGAAGCTTCCTACAGACCCCTGGGGGTCTGTACAGACCACTTTGGGAATCCCTGCAGTCTAGATAATGTTCAAGGATAGGGTCTCGTATATCCAGTGGTGAGCTGCCAAAATTTTAACAACCGGTTCGCTAAGCTGCCAAAATTTTAACCACCGTATTCTGTATAAAAAATTCTGAATTCGGCAATAAAAAATTGACAACCCTTCCCACCCCACCCTTTCGCAATTTTAATTAAATTAATTATCTCGCTATTTTCCTTTTTCAAGTGTCTGCATTTTATGATTCAGCTAGGTATTAATAACTGCATGACAATTAATTAGTATAGTTAATCAGAGAAATAGACGTTTCTAATGAAATCAGAAAAGAAGAATTATTTAATAAAAACCGATGAATCATATTATCTACATAGTTGAAATTAAATTGCTCAGTCAACTTTAGCAATAATGAATTATTAGGCAAAACATAAATATCAGTACATCTATGCTCTCTTCAGCGTCCAGCAAAAAAGTTAACAACCGGTTCTTATTTTCAAAAAGATTTTAACAACCGGTTCGCGCGAACCGGGTCCAGCTCACCACTGCGTATATCCCAAAACATTGTTGGCATAACTTTACCTGCTGACGGCTGCGCTTTGAACTTCCTTGCAACGGGAGATGTTGGATGCTTCCATTGCATGCTCTGTCGTTTGCTTTCTGGCTCATAGTAATGGATCCAGGTTTCACCGCCAGTGATAATGCGCTCCAAAAAATTTTCACCATCATTATGATACCGCGCCAAAAGACGAGAGCAGACGTCCATACGATTACGCTTGTGCTCTTCTTTCAACTGTTTGGGCACCCATCTTGCACAAACCTTGTGAAAGCCAAGAATGTCATGAACTCTCGAATAGGCTGACCCTTGACTGATGTCTAATGAAGATGCAATTTATTTTATTGTTAATCTTCTGTCATCGAAAATCATGGCTCTGGCTTCTTCCTGCTTGTTACCACTGGTTGATGTTGACGGTCGTCCTGAGCGCTGAGCATCTGTCACACACGTCCAACCTTTCTTGAACATTTGAATCCACTCGTACACACTTCGCCGTGGTAACGCATTCTTCCCATACTGAGCACATAAACGCGTGTGAATTTCAGCTCCTTTCACACCTGCCCACAAAAAACGAACCACGGATCTCTGTTCTTCCAGAGTACAAATTGAAAACGGCGCAGCCATGCTCACTACTCGTACGATATGTGACAGCTACGAGTAGCCTAAATAAGCCTATACTGTTGCTAGCCTAAATAAGCCTATAGATCTCAGTCTGGCTCGTTATCACGAGTATTATATATACAGGAAGAAGAGTCTATTCGAGCATCAAAAGCCTGTGAAGCTCGCGTAAATAATGATAAAAACAAATTTTGGAAATTTGTTAAGAATCAAACGGGTGTCAAAAATGTCCTCCCTCCGACAATCGATGGGGTGTCGGGGGAGGATGAAACTGCAAAGCTGTGGAAAAACCACTATTCTAACATTCTTAACAGTGCCAGTAGGGATAATCTTAAGATAGATTGCAGCGAAACGATTGTGGGAGGGACAAGGGAAAATATTTTGATATCATTTTCTGAAGTAAAGAGGTTAATTAAAGAGTTAAAGACTGGTTCTGCGTCAGGGGTAGATGACTTATCGAATGAGCACTTAAAATATGCAAATGACGTAGTATGTCTGCATATATCATTGCTCCTATCAGCCATGCTGGCTCATAGCTATATCCCTGCAGAGTTCATGAGGGTATATATCTTGCCCCTGGTCAAAAATAAGTATAGAGACATTCTGTCTAGCAATAATTACAGGCCTATTGCTGTCGCTTCCTGCTTCTCGAAACTACTAGAAAAACTCTTGTTACTCCGATTAAATGATTTCCTATGGACATCTCCCAATCAGTTTGGCTTTAAAAGGTCCCACTCAACTGACTTGTGTATCTGTGTACTTTAAGAAACAATATCTAAATACATTGACAGTAATTCAATTATTTATAGCTGTTTCCTAGATATAAGTAAGGCATATGATAGGGTGAACCACGATATTTTATTTGCAAAACTAGAAGACAGGAAGGTTCCCATGTACATATTAAATTTATTGAAATTTTGGTATTCCCACCAATCTTTCACTGTTAAGTGGGGCAATGTACTATCCGAGTGTTTTGGCTCCTCTTGCGGGGTGAGACGAGGCTCCTTGCTCTCCCCTATGCTGTTTAATGTGTATATCGACGGATTAATTGCTTCACTTAATGAGGCAACAGTGGGATGTTGTATAGATAACACAAGGATAAATAACTTAGTTTATGCCGATGATATGGTGTTAATAACTCCCTCTGTTAAAGGTCTGAATCGGCTACTAAAAGTCTGCGAAGTGTATTCGCAGAAACATGATATTCTTTTTAATGTTACAAAAACTAAGGTTATGCAGTTTCATCCTAAAAGCTGTAATCAGCCAGCTGATGTAAGGTTTAAAATCAATAGTGAAGTAATTGAGGAAGTACAAGAGTTTAAATATTTGGGTGAAACTATTACCAGCTCCTTGAGTGATGACTCGGATATAAGAAAACAATCTCGAGGCCTGTGTGCTAAAGCGAATATGACCATAAGGAACTTTCGATTCTGTACAAGTGAAGCTAAAGACACTCTCTTTCGTACTTTCTGCAGCAATATATACGGACAGCAACTGTGGGTGAATTATAAAAGAGGTTCTGCCAGAACTCTAAATTTGCTGTACAACAGGTCTTTTAGACTCTTACATAAATTACCCACGAGGTGCTCAGCCAGCTTCGCAAGTGTTTGCCACCCGCAATGTCCTGAGTTTTCCGGAGGTAACAAGACGTGCTCAACACAGTCCAATGCAAAGAATTAAAAAATCGACCAACCCGATCATCCAAGCTATCCATGAGTCCTGCCTTTTATCCTCTAAGCTATGGACTTCTTGGTACGAAAACGTCTGTCTGTAGCTCCACTTAACTTCGACATTACAGTATTATTTCTAATCAATTGTATATATTTCTATCCTTAGTATGTGAACTGTCATTGTATTAATAATATTTGTCATATGGACTATATATGTCTGCCAATAAACCTTTTCATTTTCATTTACTATACGTATTATCACTAAAATAAAAAGTGCGGATACTTATTGAAGTACCCGCGTGTGTATATATATATATGTATATATATATATATATATATATATATATATATATATATATATTCGGTACGCACAAATCTATTTATATATATGTACCCCTCAACATTAACAAGTTCTTTTTTAGAAACTGGTGATTTTAATATTGTATTTCTTAATAGTAGCTTTCATGAACGACAATTGTCCAAAGAAGTTATTACAAACACCTTATGTATAATATATATACATATATTATACCTGTAGCTGTTGACCCCTTCGTCAGCATTTCTGCAGCGACTCCTACAGGCAAACATCTACAGGCATTCATTCGTTCTCATGCCAACGCAAGAAGCCTTTTGCTTTTTTGAAGTGTTTCTTCCGCCTCAAACACGGCACTTATTGTTTTCGACTAGACGTCACACCATATCGAGGCATCCAGCTCATGCTGCTCCCGCGAACCTCCTCAGTTTTTGGTGACACGCGTCCAAGATGCCACGTTCATTTAGCAGGCCTACGTTAACTATATTCATTCCTTAACTTGAATAACTCAGAACTTATTGAAATACGCAATCTTGTTTGTCGTTAATTATTTAATTTACCATTGTGCATTTGTCCTTTTGTCATCAACGTTAATCAACAACTCATGCACTTTTTGACTGCATAATTAATCAAGTAACTGTAACATTTATCATTTGCTCGTTTTGTTAATTAAACTAAAAAACAGCGAAATTTATTAATCCCTTCAATGACATTTATTTGTTTTGACCAAAATACTAAATGGTAACCCTCAAGCAAAGCAAATAATCTTTAATTGTCTAATTAGATTAATTATAGGGACTACAGTCAACTACAAAGGAGGACACATCGTGGTCAGTGTCATAACACTGCTTCCGGTCGATCAGCGAAGTTAAGCAACATTGCGTCTGGGGAGTAGTTGGGTGGGAGTCCGTCCTCGGCGTCTAGATGATGTAGCAACCCGCGGTTCGGACCTCACGTAAAGCTGGAGGTTAACTCCGTCATACGACCTTGAATGTTGCGAAGGAGGTTAAACAATCCCATCATTACATTTGCCTACAAAGGAACTGTTGAGCCATAGGCTTGGATATAAAACCTGCGGGGACAGAATTTGGGGAGAATGATATGCCTTCTGATGCTCCCAACCCCCAACGAAAAAATCCCATGTAAACACGGTAGGGGAGGGGAGGAAAAATTTAATATATTTGATTACACTTTTGATCTTCCAAATATAACAGTACGAGTATATAAGGTGCAATATATAATAGGTCTACGGATGATGAACAACTTCGACTGCTCTCCTCTTCTATTAGCACAGAACATAAAACGAAAGTCACTGAAATCCCCATTCCCCATTAAATTTCCTCACTTTCCCCCAAACTCTAATCTTGTCCAAATAATAATAAACTAAAATGTTAGAATAAAATATATATACACAGGAAATACCTGTCCTAATACTTATTATTATTATTGTTATAAATTTAATATATTTAATCAGAATTGGGGACATGACCAGATAATAGGGCAGAAGTATGATAAAAGGTAACTCCCTTCCTGCTTTTGTACAAAATTTACAAAGAGAGTAATATTTAGGTTGCCTAAATTAATTCGTAATAGTAAACGTCATTTGAAGAAGAGAATGTTCAGCTTCACGCGGGATCCAAATCACGGAGCCACCCCATCATCTCATTGCAATGGACAGCCAGCCACCTACCCAACTACCGAAGATACCCAGTGTCGCTTAACCTCGTTGATTTAACTGGAAACATTTCTTCAACTTAGTCACGACGACGCTCATAAAATTCAAAATGTTTTCGTCCATTTCCAAATCATTATACCGTACACGAAATTCTAGCTAGGTCACATACAAGCGTGAACAATGAATTTGGAAAATAAATCTTGTAGCATATTTAAGAATTATCCGGTTAGAATTCCTTGATGAATGAAAATACAGATGACTCACTTTTCATCATTAATTATGGCTACATAATTTAATAATGCAAAAATATAAATCTTTCTGAGGTTCAGTCACGTACATTGCACGAGACATCGCTAAAAATAAATTTCTCAAATCTCCAACCGTGATTAGCATGCTTATTCGCGAAAGTAAACCCGTTTTTCCTGTTTTCATTTTTTATTTTTCTATTTTTTTGGGGGGGGGGGGGGGGGGGGGGGAGATATTGATGTATTCCTATCCAATGTAAACGGTTTTGGCCAGTTGTTGGAATGACTTCGAGGCGTAGGTTCTCTATTATTGCGAGAGAATTTTGGATTTATAAATGGATTTTTCTCCGCAAGTTTCGCATTCATCTCCACCAGATATTTTATAATTAAAACAGTATTAGAATAATTGAGATATTATTATTATTACTTTTATAAATGTACATTACTTTTATTAAACTATCTTTTACATGTGTTATCCCGCAAATATGTACATTTCTTTATTAAATACATTAGTGTATAATATACCTTTATGCATACAATTCAACTGAAACGGTCAGATAACCTTGTTTCACTAGTATAAAATTATATAGTATACACTATACAGTATGGGTCACGTTTAATCTTTCACGCTCTGCAGTGACGTTGTATTGTTCTATTTTACATGTGATGAATGTCCTTTATATAACATCCGTGATATCAAATGTGTATATATTATATATATATATGTGTGTGTGTGTGTGTGTGTGTGTGTGTGTGTGTGTAACACACACACATTTATGTTACATATATAATATAATTATAATATGCGCCTTGGTGGTGTAGTGGTTAGCGTCGCTGACTACGAATCCATCGGCCCCGGGATCGAGAGCCGGTGCGCAGCAAAACTCAGCTGTTCATCCTTCCACATAATAAAAAAGGTTGTTGGTAGATAAATGGGTACCCTGGGTACTCTGGGTGGTCTAGTGGTTAAGACGCTGAGCTGCTGGTGGAGCGTGGTTCGGATTCCATGTTAAACTGTAGGTCTAAGGTGGAGTGAAAAGCTTGACCTTCTTCAGAATGAACAATTCGGGCGGAAGCAAACCAAAGGTTACCAAAGGTATTGGCATGAAAGGTAACTCTCATTGCCTCATATTTGCCAGCTCTTAAGATGTAATTTCATGTCCTTACCAACAGAAATTGCACTTGTATTTTCTGTCGTGGCCAGTATCGTAACACCTCGTCGATCAGCAAAGTTAAGCGACACTCAGTCTGGAGAATAGTTGGATGGGAGACCGTCCTCTACGTACAGTTTATGTAGCGAATAGCGATCCGTGGTTCGGATTTTACGCGAAGCTGTAGGCCCTCTTCGTCATATGACCTTAGATGTTGCGAAGGAGGTTAAAGAGACCCATCAGAGCAAAAAACAAAACTACTTGTATTCTCTGTTTACTCTCTTTTGAAGAATAAAAATTTTCGAGTTTGAATTATTATCTCTTCTGGGTAGTTTTTACATGCTGTCGCATGACTATCAAAACCCTCTTCTGGCCAATCGTTGATACATAACATATAGACATATTTATATACGATCTTTGTAAAACTTCTTTTGGCGACTGTACATTTCCTTGTCGTGTACAGGACGTGTACGTATGTGATTTATCCACAACTCCTCATTGTTTACCACTTACGATATACATTCCCACTTACGATATGTATATCGTTGTGAGGACTAGAAGTTCATTATCGTCGCGAGTATCTTATAATAATTAAAGAGACGTGTCTAGAGTTTCTAGTTAAAGCGTATGTAATGAGCTGAGCCTTTCAGGCCTACGCAAGTCTTTTCTAAGACTACACACACACACACACACACACACACACACACACAAAATGTAGTGAAGTTTACCAAAAAGTATGATACTAAAATTTTACTACTCCAAATATGATAGTTTGGAGGAATCTAGTTAAATCAGAATAAATATAACTCTCGTGGCTTGGTATTGAATATTTACTTTAGCGTTTTTAGCTAAATTATTCATTAAATTTAAAGAATAAATGGTAAAATATATTAACCAATCATTTACCATAACTTAAAGAGTCTACGAAGTGAAGGTTTTTTACTAGCGAGTGGTAAAAATGTTTGGTAACAATACCAGAGATAATAATGCTATATAGAGTCAACATGCCACGTTGTAAAAATATCATAGGTTAAGTTAGGTTAGGTTAGATGAATCGGGACTTTTCTGTTTGGAGCCCACCACCAGATTCTTTTGAAAATAGCACCAGTGGTACATTTTGACCCTTTGAATATGAAAATAATATTCTTTTTATGGAGAAATGCGAACATTTTGCATAATAGGGCAATAAAAATGCAAAGTACAGAAGATTACATAATACATATATATATATATATATATATATATATATAAACATTAAAATTGACCAATTGGTTAGGTTAACTGAATGCCCAGTTAGATTAAATGAATGCCCCGTTAGGTTAATTGAATGCCCGGTTAGGTCAACTGTACGCCCTTGATGATTGGTTAGGTTAAGTTGTGATATTTTCGTTAGTTTGTAATTATTTTTGTAATATTCCAGTCTTCCATTACGTTCCTTTTATGTTTTAAAAATGTCACGAATGTATATAGCCAAGGTCTTTGCGCGAACTAAGAATAAGATGATAGCTACTTTCAATTTTCATCGCAAATTATCGTCAAATTTTTGAAGAATGGACAAATTAAATGTACGAAATTCAAACGTTAAAGAGCTGTAACGTTTTTAGTATTCATTTATCGGAAAAAAAAATTATATTTTTTAAATCAGCGTAAAAAGGTACACATGATGGTAATAATTAATTTTAATTCTAGTGGTGGGCACCAAACGGAAAAGATCCGATGAACCTAACTAATACTATATTAATACTAATATAGTATTAATATTAATACTATATACTATGTATACTATGGCATGTTTTACTCTCTGCCGTTATTACCTGTGAGTAACACTCTAAATTAGTAGTTCAGTAAATTTTACTAAAATGAAGTAAAATTAACTTTAAATCAGTAAAAGTCAATAAAAGCTTGACCTCCGTGAAATGAGGAATCACCCACGGAACATTTGGAAGGTTGAATAAAATCGTCTGACGTAAACCAGAACAAAATGGTAAAGCGCCTCAGAGGATTAACAGACGTTTGCTTAAATTGAACGAAGAACTTATAGAATTTACAAACAAAAAATTAAAAGAAGCGCATTACCCATCTTTGAAGTAAAAAGATACATAATAAAAATATTGTCTTTTGATTTTCAGAACATTCAAACACGATGTTCAAACAGAAACTGTGCAATGAATTACAACCTTCCTTACATTTATTACTAGGGCAGTCAAAAGTTGACCGAAAAAATTAAGAAAGTTGACCTTACGAATTGAAAAAATTGACTTATAAAGTTGCCTTTACTTTCAATAATAAAAATGATACTTTAATTACTTATTCTTGCTCTTCTACATCAGTTGACCGATTGTGGTAAATTATGAAGTATTTGCCGACATTTTCTGGCAAAAAATTGCGATCCTTACTTAATAATTTATTAAGCATGGAGAAAGATCTCTCTACAGCGGCAGTTGTTGGTTGACATTGCAAAAGCTGACCATAAACTGTTGGTGAGATTTCAGGTCTACTGAGGTTAATTATTTCACAAATACCATTTGTCTTGAGTCTTGTTTCAATGTATTGTTTGACTGAACACATATCTTCGCCAAGGTTGATAGAAGAAATGGTTTCATATGCCTCTCTAATGGTGCAATCAGATGCTTCCATCCTAGTCACTAAGCTAGCAATCAAACTATAATTCATTTTGATTGACATTAGTTGCTTTGGCAGTTTTTCATTAGCAACACTCTCTTTAGCCTTCTGAACAATGATTCCTTCATCTTCAAAATTTTCCACAATTGTCTTCACATTTGGAAAATTGACTTTATTTACCTCATTGCTATTTTTTGACCTAACAGGTAAAAGTTGACTTTTGGTTGACCTATTAACTTTGGTAATATACCCCCTACAGGTGTTTTTATTGCATTTTCAGTCGTTTCAGCGAAAAGTGCCCCATAGGAAACAATTTGACTCTATTGACTTTTGACCGCCCTAATTATAACTTTCATTACATTCATTACAATAGCTTATTATACCGGGTGGGCCAAAAAAACTATTACCCAACGTTTGAAAAAATATTGTGGCTCACCCTGTATATTGATCTTACTGCTGAGGCCGTATGTTGTACCCATACTTTTGCTCTTTCAAACGCTGGTTTTGAATCTAGATTCAACGGCCCAGGAGTAGAGGTACAGGCTCACAACTGGAGGGAGGTATTAGAATATGGTGCTCAGCTGAAAGGCGGTCAAAGTCAACAACTGATACTTTCAGATGACAGTCATTTTCTCCATAAATAATTAATTTTCTTAATTTTTACACAAAATAATTAACTTATTTCCTTTTTCATTTCAGACCATCATTCTGCTATAGTTGGTGAACAAGTTATAACATAATGAAATACTCTTTGGAAGATGAAGCAGTGATATTGAACCTGCGTAAGGAGAAACACTGGGGTGCAAAACGAATGAAGAAAGAGTCTCCAAATAAACGATGGACGATGCCTGGACTTCAATATCTCAAAGAAAATCGATATCACAGGGTCGACCAAACGAAAAGAAGGCAGGAAGGCCAAAAACATCACGTACTGAGGAAAATATTGACACGGTTTCACCCATAATATGCAGTCAAGAAGAACGGCCCAACACCCACAAATCCGCTAGAGAAATTTAAAAAACTACTAGTATTTCTCGCTCTAGTGTTCGTCGTATAGTAAAAGATGATCTAGGTTTTAAATGTTTTAAAAGAGCCGAAGTTCGTAAGCTCTCTGCATCAAATAAGCAAGCAAGAGTTGAAAAATGTCGTGCTCTGTTAGATCGATTCCCAGACAGAGAAGTGTCGAAAATATGGTTTAGCGACGAGACCTTTACGGCTGCTTTAACAATAAACGCACAAAATGACCGAGTTTATGGAAAACAGGACAAAAAATCTATCAGTCTAGATCGACTTTGCAGGGAACATCCGCATTTTTCTCAAAAAGTCATGGTTTCCATCTTTATTTCAAAGTTAGGGAAGTCAGAGATTGTTTTTGTTGATCAAAATGCCAAAATCACTGCTGCTTATTACCAAGAAAAAATCCTTCATGCAGTACTGCCGTCGATAAGGGAGAAGTCAAGAAACAACTTTGTGATCCAGCAAGATGGTGCTACAAGCCATACGGATCGCACAACTCCGGAGTATCTCGACCGAAATGGTTCGGATTATATTGAACCAGAATTCTGGCCGCCGAATAGCCCAGCTCTAAACCCATGCGATTACGCTCTCCGTCGAAGATCTGAAGGAAAGTATTACTGCAGGCTACAGAAAGATATCACAACGATTCATAAATGCTGCAATAGATCAATGGCGAGCAAGGTTGCAAGCTTGCATTGATAATGGAGGAGGGCACATTCCGCATAATCTTGGACTCAATTAGGTAATTGTATAGAAACAGAAAGTTTCTCTACCCGTGTCTGTATAACAGTGAATTACAAATTAATGGTTACAGTTAGCAAAAATCCAACTTCACCACGAGATAGGCCATGAAATTCTATACAGGACACATTATTGACTGTACAAGTAACATTTGATAAAGGTAAAATGATATTGTTCAAAATCAGGGTAATAGTTTTTTTGGCCCACCCTGTATAACAAGTCACAATGTAATGATCAAACTGACAAAAAAAAATTTAAAAGTTGTGATAAAATTAAATAAAAATTGTTCGAAGTGTTCTTCCCTCACATTCCAGTGGAGCTGCAGTTCCTTTGGTTGTGTTACTAATGACACGAGAAATCCCTGGTTTTAATTCTTGTATAAAGTATGTGAATTTTCCACCAAAGAATATTTTAAATTTTAACTGGTTTTTTCTTTTTTCGAAAAACTCTCCACGAAATTGCAGTTTATTTTTTAACAGTCTGTGTAATAATAACGTTCAGTTTATACTAGAAGTGTACCGGAACCAGTTTTTTTGGCAGGAAACCGGAATATCCTGCCAACAAATTTTGGTTCCGGCCGGAAGCCGGAATATCCCGCTGCCGGAGATTTTTGTGTTAGCTTAGACACCTAACTAGTAGGTCTATAATTTTAAATAATATATGTATTATTAATTTCTAAATTTTTCTCTTCCACTCTTTTCTATGCTGTGTTTATAATTCAATATAAATCTAGTGTTTCTTTCATTGAGGAAAACATTAAGCAAGGAACGTTTTTATATAACTTAGCTAATGTATATACAAAAATCATGAAAAATGGCAATTTCAAAATAAAAGCAGTTTAATAATCTTTGTTTTATTATCATAAAACAATATAAAAAACGGAGCTATTGAAGAATAGGGACCCCAGCCTTCTTTAGTTAGCTTTATAAGGCTAACTAACGAAAATATCATGACCTAACCTAACCAATCGTCAAGGGCGTACAGTTGACCTAACGATTGATTAGGTTAAGTCGTGATATTTTCGTTAGTTAGCCTTATAAGCCTAACTAAAGAAGGCTGGGGTCCCTATTCTTCAATAGCTCCTAAAAACTACCTAGCAAGGAAAATTTTGAATGTTTTATCATATATTTTATTTGTTATTTGATACATGGGAGTAACCAAAGGAATGGCTAAGGATTTTGCATAAATATATCAAAATCTGTTTATAAATAATTCTATTTTCCTCCTATGTATTTTTATTGAATATATTTAAAACTGAATGAGTCCAGATTAGCCAGATATCAGACAGAGTTCCGGCCGGAACCGGAACTCACAATAAATGGCCGGAATTCCGGTACACCTCTAGTTTATATTTTATTCCCGCATGCATTTACCGCGTATAATTTACATACATGAAGTATACATATAACTATTCTCTAACAAAAGGTTTTTAATTAAACAATTTAAATGTTTATATAACTTTTGCGCAAACTTAGGAAAAATTTTTGATCTTTTATAATCGAAGGTAAAGAAAAGTTTGTCTTTGGCTCAAGAAGCAAATTAACAAGATGAAAAGATCAGTTTCTGCCTTTTCAAATGAGGCTTAAATCCTAATTGTTAACTTTCCAATCAAACTTAAAAATCGGTAAAGAAAAACTTTTCAAGTCTCTCAAAACCAATTATATAATATATATATATTATATATATATATATATATATATATATATAATGATGCAAACCCACAAGGAAAAAAAAATTTCCAAGGTCGTTTGTGTATTCAGAAGTACACCTCGTCAGGGGAATAAAGGGAGAAGGCGAGATAACGAAAATATACAGGGCTATTCAAACTGATTCACCTGATTTCAAATGAGAATATTTTTTAATGTTACAAATACAGAGTGATTTGTGATACATCAACCAAAAGAAAAACTGCCCATATTTTGTCTCTCACCTCATAAATGCTCTATGTGACTTCCCCTAGTTACACGAGCAACGTCGACACGATAGTCGAATTCCTCCCAAACTCGCTCCTCAGACACGCGCGGTCGTCCTGTGGACTTGCCTTTACACAAACATCCTGTTTCCTCGAACTGCCGATACCACCGACGGATGCTCTGAGCACCCGGTGGATCTGTTCTGTAACGTCGACGAAACTCACGCTGCACTGTGACTACCGATTTTCAGCTCGAAAACTGCAACACACAAAACGCCTTCTGCTGTGCGGACGCCATTTTCACACTGACTGTTTGTTGCTAGGCTAGGCCACGGCGTGACTTTGGAGCCCTCTCGCGGTGATCTTGTAAAACTCGAGATTTCCTCTTTCATGTGGCGTATGCCCAGTTGATGCACGGTTGATAGGTACGGAAGTATTCTCAGTTGAAATCGGATGAATCAATTTGAATAGCCCTGTACACGTACGTATACATATGTAAACGAGAGATGGAAATAAAAAGATTAGCACATAATTAACAAGAGATGATTAAAGGTAAAAGACATTTTAACAGGATATTGTCAATTTTATACATTCCCGCTCTGTTATTAAAATTATTTAAAATGGATGAATGCACATTCTAGAATATTCCTTTCAATTATATCTCTGTTTTTAACGAGTGCTTTAAAACTATCCCACTGGATGCTATGATTACATCTATACATATGGTTAAACAAAGCATTAGAATTATTTGCTGTTCTACACGCATATTTATGCTGTTTTACCCTGATATCTAACGTTTTTCCCGTTTGACCTATATATAAGGGGTTCCATAAAACCTTAGCCCCCCTCATTTGCAGCTTACATGTTTACTTATATCGAAATAGTTTTTAGTGATTATAAAAATATATAAAATTATTTATTTATTGCAGGTATTAAAATTACTCTAGCTGATAAAGTGATAATATAAAGGCTTCTCAATTAATTGGTGATTCGGAGAGGCAACGTGTGATTGATCGCATACGAGCAATAACATTTCGGGAAGCTCGTGATGCTGGAGCCACCTTTATAACACGTTCATGGGTTGCCAAAAAGTTGCGAAGAAGTGAGGACTTCGTCAAAAGAAATTGGAATAAAACTTTGGATGAATGTGAAATGGATACAACCAAATCTGGACGCCCAAATTTGCCACTCTCTCAGGAAACAAAGGACATCATTGAAAGCGGTACGCGTAAGCGGAAAAACAGCTGTGCTAAACTTTCTAGAGAGATCGAAGTGTTGAGAGGAAAGATCGTTAGTAGTGAGATCATTCGACTGTACCGTCAGAGGCAAGGTTTAAAGCCTTGGCATGAACTTCCAAAGTCAAGAAAAACTCAACTTAACATCGATGACAGAATGTGGTTTGCCCATTATCTTGAAGATTGGGATGTGGATGATTTCATGCATTTAGCTGTCTCCGATTAATTTTTTGTTTACGTAACACGTCGGCCTAACTACCAAAATGATCGAGTGTGGGCCACAACACCAGATGAAATCGATGACAATGAACATTATCGCGAATTATTAAAAAGTCCAGACTGTGTTGGTGTGTTTGTTTTGTTCACTGCAAAGAAGCTCATGTGGGTGCTGAAGCAAATGGTCAGAGTTGGGATGGACAGTATTTTCGGATATTATTCTATCCCAGCATGTCATTCCTTTTCTAAGAAACCCAAACAATGTTATGGATGTCGATCAGGTCACACTTCGTCATCTCGCCTTCTCCCTTCATTCCCTGACGAGGTGTACTTTTGAATACACGAAAGGCCCCCTGGAATAATTTTTCTTTTTCCTTGTGTATTTGCATCATTCATTCATTTCACGTGTTTAATTGTGAAATTCACCCCATATGTACTGTATATACACCTGTGTGTGTGTGTGTGTGTGTGTGAGTGTATATATATATATATATTAAAAAATTGTAAAAAAATTATTCAGAAACGAATACAAGTGAGAGAGTTTTACAATTTTTAGATATTTGATACTCCAACTTCATTCCCGTATCATGCAGTGCATAAAATTCTGAAAGTGAAATTGCATAAGCAGGATTACAAAATCCCAGCTGCCCAGGCCTTAATGGACGAGAACTGCGTACCTGTATATAGGCCAGAATTCTGTAAACAATTTCTAACGAAAGTCAGAGAGGATTGTAACTTTTTGGAGCAGAAAACATCTCGAGATGAAGACACTTTACCTCAGTGGCAATGTTAACCGATACAAATGTCGAATTTGGGGTAAAGAAACAACAAATGAGCTTTGGCATCATCAGAGAGACTTTCTTATAAGCAGTGCATGGTGCATCCGTAATTTTTGTTTTGGTATACGCCAAAAAAAAAGGAAATACTTCAATAACTAAATATAGAAATATGAATGCGTGTACTCTTTACAATTGACCATTTGATACTTGATGCACATATACGCTCAAAATTAATAGTAGAACTAAGTCTACGGCACAGACCCGCGTTTACACCACTGCTTATAAAGATAGTTTGTGACACGTCTTACAAAATTCCTTTGATTTTGGAGGACGCGAGAGTAAATGGAGAGCACCACACTGCAATGTTGTAGAGCTTCTTTTTCCTTCAGCTCACTGTCTTAAATCTTGTGAACCAGACAATTTTCCAACAAGGGGGACTTGGGGCTCTCTGCCACTAAGCTTTGAATCTTAGAGAATTTTTTAACTAAATTTTTCTCAGGAAAATGGAATGAAAGATGAGGAAAACTTTCGTGGCCACTACAGTCACCCAACCTATCCCCTTCAGAGTTTTTCTTTTTATGTGACGATGTAAAAGTATAATTTCCGGTACAAAGCCTCAATATTTAGCAACACTGAAGGCGCGAATCGAAACAACAGTCCGCCAAATTACGCAACAACAAATGGATACTGTGCTTCATTCCTTGCAAAATAGGGTCGATCATTGTATCGCCCAAAATGGAGGATATGTTAAAGTTTAGTATCAATGCAGAGTTCAAAATGGAAAAACTTTGATAGCTACGCTTTACAACTTCAAAAATAAAATAATTAAGATGCCAGGTCCTTCGCCAGTGTCTTCAAGAATTAACTACAATATAATTCCAAATTCCTCAAGGACTTTATAACAACTATATATATATATATATATATATATATATATATATATATATATATATATATATATATACAGGGTGTCCCATAAGTCCGGCATCATAGGAAAAATAATAAAAAAAGGCAAAACAAAAGCTTTTATTTACAGAACGTGCTCAATATGTTCACCATTGTTTTCAATACACAAATTCAGACGTGATACCCAGTCACCAAGCACACGGTGAATGATGTCAGGAGTAATGGTGTTACATGCCCCAATAATGCGCTGCCGCAAATGTTCAACACTCCTAATTTTCTCTGCGTATACCAGCGCTTTCAAGTGGCCCCAGAGATAAAAATCTAGTGGCGTGAGATCCGGGCTTCTAGCCGGCCATTCCACAGGCCCTCGACGTCCTATCTAATGACCAGGGAATTGTTGGTACAGGTATTTCTTACTTGGGTGCTGTAATGTGCAGGAGCGCCGTCTTGCTGGAACCATGTTGGGAAATTTCCTTCTTCGTTCGAGACACTGGGAAATGCTTCTTCCTTGAGCATACGTAGGTAGGTGCATCCAATGACATGTTCATCGAAAAAGAGGGGGCCTATGATGCGATCCTTCCAAATGCCACACCATTCACCCGAGATGCACCTTGTTCCTTTGAAGAGGTATACTAGTGAGGGTTGTTTTGAGACCAGTAGCGGGTGTTTGTCGATTTACCTCATCATTTCCATAAAAAACAGCCTCGTCACTGAACAGAATGGTGGACGGGAAATTGGCATCCCGAGCATAAATTATGGTTTGTAGAAATAGAAAACTATGAATTTCTCCTATGATGCCGGACTTATGGGGCACCCTGTATATATATTCTAGTGGATGAATATGAAAATAAGGATTTTTCTAGTGAATCATTCAATGAAGCGAAAACAGAATGTTTCCAGGGACAAATATTATTTATTTTTATAATTTAGTGGACTCACAGAGCAGAACATTAACATTTTCGGATAAATTTAAGTTTGGTGTGTGTGTGTGTGTGTGTGTGTGTGTGTGTGTGTGTCTTTGAATATGGTGTTAAAGTTCAACACCTTTTGAGCACTATTTTCATTCCGTTTTTCTAGATAACCAAATATCTACAAACATTTAAATTTAATGCGTGAAGTGTGCAAGAATGCAAGAGTGATAGATTTACTTTTCGGTGTGATTTAGGCGAACTACAAATTTAGTGATTAAAAAATGATCCCAAAACAAAATAATTACGATTCAATTTCCTTAAGACACGCAGTCACAACTGAAGTTATACTTGAGCTATCTAATTAATTACACTGGTCAACAAAGATTTTTCATCAGAGTAAAATTTGTGGTGGCTGGATAGCATTTTTCACGCTGATTCCAAAACTGCATTCAGAATTTTTCTAGCACGTATAGTTTTCAAGATGAAGGCATATATATAACCACACAGATTTAACCATTTTAAATAGGCAAAATACTAATATTTCAACATTTGATTGTGTTTATTTTATTGTGTTTTTTTAGTTTATTCATCTTATTTATTTCAATTATCTTAATTATACATCTTATGTACTTCAGGTGTGAGCTTTTACGTCTAGCAGCATTGTGATTCAGGCAACAACGCCGTGCTTTGTGTGTCAAAAGATCAGTCCAGTCCAAGAACTTGTTGTGTCAAGTTGGTGTACATTTTTTTTTTAATTTATAGTTTGCTCAAGTCAGTCAACATGCCTCGACAATGTAAGAATGACCCCGACAAGTTCTGTTTCGTATGCGGCCAGTTGACAACTAAAACACAGCGACGAAGTATTACAACCGACATTAAGAAAATATACAAGCTATACTTTGGTTGCCATCTAGGTGACCAAGATAAACCATGGGCGCCACATCAAATCTGTTCTGGCTGTTCAAATGGATTACGTGATTGGCTTAACAAAAAGAAAGCTTCAATGCCATTTGCCATACCCATGATATGGAGGGAGCCGAGAGATCATCATGAAGACTGTTATTTTTGTAGTGTGAACTTAATGGGGTTTTCTGCCAAGAACAAACACCAGATTGTATATCCAAACTTGGATTCAGCACGTAGACCAGTAAAACATGATGAAACATTGCCCATTCCAATTCCCCCAAGTGATAGGCTAGATTCTATCATAGATGACATGGAAAGTGATGAAGGTACAACTGGCGTTTCCGGACCATCTACAGAACCAGAGTACACTTTTGAAGGTAGACATTTAGAGCCTAAAAAGTTAACCCAAGGACAGTTGAATGATCTTGTTAGAGACTTATCGCTGTCTAAAGAGAAATCAGAGCTTCTCGCCTCAAGACTAAAGGAGAACAATTTACTTGAGAACAATGTTCGTATTAGTTACTACCGAAAGCGGAATTTCCGAAGGTTACTGCAGCAAAATTGAAGGAAGGAATTTTTGTTGGGCCACAAATAAGGGAGGTTTTGAATGACACTGAATTTGAAAAAGTCCTAAGTCCGCTGGAATTGAAGGCTTGGCTGGCGTTCAAATGGATATGTGAAAACTTTCTTGGAAGCAACAAGTCACCTGCGTATAAGGATGGAGTCAAGAACCTCCTTGATGCCTTCAAAGAAATGGAGTGTCGAATGTCGTTAAAAATTACTTCCTGCATTCCCACTTAGATTTCTTTCCTGACAACCTTGGTGCAGTGAGTGACGAGCAAGGAGAGCGCTTCCATCAAGATATTCAGATGATGGAGAAGCGCTACGAAGGATATTGGAATGAAAGCATGATGGCGGACCATTGTTGGATGCTGTATCGTGACAATCCAGGCCAAATTTACAAAAGGAAATCACACTCACAGCGCTTTTAATAAAATAATGTATATATTCTTTATTTATAAGTACATTGAATAAGGTATATGATGTATTTGTTGTTTAGCATTCCTAAGTGTGATCTATACATCCATAAATTTTCTTATAGCAATATCAAAAACTTAAAAATATCAAAACCAGTGTATCTATATAACTATACGTGCTAGAAAAAAAATAAAACCAGATCCGGAATCAGCGCGAAACATGCATTAAGAAAAGTGTGATCATGTTTGTGATGAGAAAAAAGTTTCATTTTGTTGGCCAGTGTTATCAGCCTTTCAAATTCACTGAGAAGGGGTCCATGCTATGTCAATTAAACCATAAAAATATATCTTTTATCGAGAGATTTATATACAACAGATGACTTGTAGCAATGAATCTTGAGTGAGTTTGCTGAACTGCCATCTTTCTTTTATGAATAATTTAAGAAACTTGATTGGAATAGAACGGATAAACCTTATGAAAAATGAGAATATTTGGGAGAAATACAGAGTGAAAAAGTCACAAAATTGAAGGAAAGAGGAAAGTACGCTTCGTTGCTGTGGTCATGTCGAGAAAATGAATAATGAAAGAACTGTAAAACTGATGAGAACGTACAGTAGATGTGTGAGAAGTAGAGAGAAATCTCGTAAAAAATGGAAGGATATAGTGAGTAAATGTGTGGAGAAAAATACTGTACACGTGTGTGTACAAAAGTACATGTAGTACAAGAGAGAAAAAGGGAGGAAATCGAAGTAGTTTGTGAGAGGTATGTAAATGAAGACGTTGGTCTCACCTGGCGTACTACTATTGAGGTACGACTCGAACTTTTTCATAAAACATAAAACTGGATGTCTGAGGTTGTGCCAGTACTGACTTTACTCTCGGTAATAATTTATGTGCGTTTGTGTCTTCGTTCCCAAGTTCAGATGTCGTGCCCAGGGCCGGATTCAGGCTGTGAGGGGCCTAAGGCTAATAAGAGGGAATGGCCTATATATGTACTATATATTGTATAATCCATAAATGGATGGAGAAACACCGGGAGCGACAAAAGGGACTGCACATGGTTTTCATCGACCTAGAGAAAGCATATGATAGAGTGCCACGCCAGGAGGTTTGGAGGTGTATGAGAGAGAAAGGTGTGCCGGAGAAGTACGTTAGGTTGGTGCAAAGTATGTATGAAGGAGCAAGGACCCAGGTTAGGAGTAGTGTAGGTGTAACGGAATGGTTCCCCGTGAGGGTTGGTCTACATCAGGGATCTTCTTTGAGCCCGTACCTTTTTGTTTTGATTATGGATGTGTTGGCCCAGGGGATAAAAGATCAATCCCCTTGGTGTATGCTCTTTGCAGACGATATTGTTCTGTGCAGCAACAGGAGAGAAGTAGTAGAAAGAAAATTGGAGGAATGGAGAGGGCTTTTGAAGACAGAGGGTTGAAAATCAGCAGAAAGAAAACGGAGTACCTGAGGTTCTACGAAAATCAAGACTCAGAAATTAGTTTAGAGGGAGCGAGGTTAAAGAGAGTAAGTAAGTTTACGTACTTGGGATCGACAGTGGCTGAGGACGGTGAGCTGGACACAGAAATAACACACAGAGTGCAATCTGGTTGGAAAAATTGGAAGAAAGTTTCAGGGGTGTTGTGTGATCGAAGAATAGGCGCAAGGGTTAAGGGAAAGGTGTATAAGACTGTGGTAAGACCGGCTATGATGTACGGGGCTGAGTCTTGGGCTATAAAGAAAGATCATGAGAAAAGACTAGATGTAACGGAGATGAGAATGCTGAGATGGATGTGCGGAGTGACAAGGTTGGATAGAGTAAGGAATGAAAGGATAAGGGGCACAACAAAGGTTGGAGAAATCTCGAGGAAAATACAAGAAAGTAGACTGAAATGGTATGGACATGTGATGAGAGGGGACGAAGATTATGTGGGTAAGAGAACGATGAATATGGAGGTGCGTGGCAGGAGAAAGAGAGGCAGACCGAAGCGAAGGTGGATGGAGAAGGTGAGGGACGATTTGAGGGAGAAGGGTTTGTCGGAAGAAGCCCAGGACCGGGCTGTGTGGAGGAGGCTGGTCAGAAACGTCGACCCCGCATAGAGGCGGGAACGGGCGAAGAGAAAGAAGAATCCATAAAATCTCAAATAAATAGAAATGTATATTTATCCAAATTTAACAACTAACAAAAATCAAAGCTATGTACATTTAAAAAAAAAAAACAGCAAAAACAGCATACAATTCAAATAGAGAATGATTTCTTCCTTCTTGGTTTTAAAATGTGATATCAAACAAAACATCCCCCTTTCTTCGACATGCTGAATGATCATTACACTAGACCCAAATTCCCAACGTCTGGAAAACAATTTCGGAAACAGATTAACCCTTTGAAGACTATCACACAAAAATGGATGAAAATCATGCATACATATCGACAATAATACACAATCAGATACAAGGACATACTGTATATATAAAAAAAAACTCTTAACTAAAACTAAAAATTTCTTATCATCCACCTCTGAAGATATAATTATGCAGTTATATATGATATTACTTAACCAACCTTGTAACAAGATTTAGGGTTTATGATATAAAAATTAGGCCCTAAAAATAACTTATGAGGACCAAATGCTACAACTTTAGTAGTCAAATAGTTAATCCGGCCCTGGTCGTGCTAACCCCAAACTTCCAACCCAATGAAAAAAATGAGAAATGGATTTTCATTTCTCGAAAGCGTTGACATAATTATCATTGTACAATTAATAATTATTAATCAACATTATTAAATTACAATTAAAGAAAAGTCTATGCATTTACTACAACTCCAGAAACCATTTTAAAACAATTATTTAGCAGTAACTTATAATATTCTTTTATAGTTAAATGTTTAATTTTTATTATCAAAGATAAAAGCCTCAAAACAGTGAGTACTTCACGTCATCACAATTCTCGCCATGACACTTCGACACAATCAAAGTTCCAATCGTATTATTTTTACATATCAAAATTCCAATAGCGTTGATTTTCCCCACATCATTCTTTTTCAATCCCTCTCCCGCCCCCTAAGAGGGGTAGTGGTGGTGGGGGTAGTGGTGGTGGTGGTAGTGGTGGTGGTGGTGGTGGTAGTGAGGGGATAGAAGTGCGGGAACTGCACCCCCTGGGGAAGTTTGATGAACAGAGTTCGCTGAAGGAAGGGCAGGGGCCCTGGGGATTTTTACAAAACTCCAACCCGTCATTTCTTGACGGGTGGGGCAAGCTGGTGTGTGTGTGTGTTGTGTGTGTGTGTGTGTGTGTGTGTGTGTGTGAAAATTATTTCACGAAAGTAACACGTGAAAAATATTTATGATGAATAAAATCACGTGCTGTTGGATGAAATCCGGGAGCACGCTGCCATCGAGACTTCCGGACCCAGCAGTGCCGAGGACGACGATGACGAGGACGAATTCTTCAAGGTGATTTACTGATCATTTTCGTTATTTACATAATCATTAATTCATTATGTAGATTAAAATTTAATTATTTAGTTATAAATTAATGTGTGACCGCACTCTGCGTAGCCTAGTTGTAGTAGTTGCCAGTTACTGTTCGTACTACTCATAGTCTGAGCTCACTCACACTCAGTCATTCAATTTGAACAATTTGAACAATTTCTGACTTGTTAGTTGTTGTTACTGAGTCTGTTAGTAACTTAGACTGTCATACTTAATCGTAAATTACTATTTTTTTTGTATTATTTATTAAATTATTTAATTTATTTCCAGGAGTTGAGGACCTATGGCCCAACGCCAATGGAGAGGGAGACCAGCAACAGCAACTCCAATCGCCTCTCCAACAAATTGGCGAAAGAGTTGGACAGTTGGTCCTCTGACAAGGAGAAGAACAAGGAGCTGGAGCAGAGCATGTTCCCCAAACTTCACCGCAACGCCTGGGTTCATGTTTTCCTCAAGTATAACACGGCCATCCCCAGCTCTGCGGCCGTGGAGAGACTGTTCTCCCATGGGTCAGATATAATGACGCCCCAAAAGGGCCAGCCTGACCTCTGACAATTTCCAACGTCTCGTGTTCATGAAGGGGAACATGGACTTATTAAAACTGGATTTGGCTCAGTTACTGGAGGAGGACGACTGAACTTGTTGACAAAGCCAGAGGCGTACACTTGTAGAGGCTAGAGGGGTTGAGTTGTATAGTGAGTTCAAGTTGTGTACAGTCACAGTGTTAACTTAATTTAACTTGTGTAATGTAATGTGTGTACAGTTACTACAGTTACAGTACAGTCTTCTCTAACGTGTCTAAGTCTCAAAATTTATGAAATTCAAATGATTAAATTTATTATTTAATTTATTTACTATTTACTTGCAGAGGTGTTTTTGTTCAATATACTGTAATATATCAATATGTAGTATTTTTATTTCTTCTACAATAGTGATTTATTTGTAATATTATTTAGCCTTGTTTTTAATAAAAACAAGGCTAAAACATTAAACATTAAAAAGATATAAAAACTTTTTATACTCTTTAATGTTTTGGATACTTTTATAGTTAAAATTGCGATTGCGGAATTTGCGGTTTGCGGAAGTGTTTGCGGAAGTGCCCAGCACTGTAAAATTGGAAATATGATTTGCGTTTACGGATTTGCGTTTGCGGCACCAAAATGGCAAGCAGTTTGCGGATTTGTGGTTGCGGAAGGTAAGGTTTGAGTTTGCGGATTTGCGATTGCGGAAGTGATTTTGAGTTTGCGGTGCCCAGCTCTGATGGTAACTCACTCTGTCATGATCCCAGAATAGGCTGCGTTGTAGCCAATGTCTTAATATCGCTTCTGGAAGCGACATTCGGTGGTTCGGATCCCGCGTAAAACTGTAGGTACCCTCCTTCGTATGACCTTCGATGTTGCGTAAAAGGTTAAACAACCCGCGACAAAAAACAGTTATCTCAGAATAGGTGATCGCGTAGTATGCCAAACAGACTATATTCACAGGTATATAATAATTCGGCAAGGATAGCTGGATTCGTAAAAACAAATGCATAAAGAGTAAACGCAGTAGTTGAAACGACAGTGGATACTTCACCACTGTACGAAATAGTGAAAATGGAAGAAAAGCCGAAAAAGGCAAAAGAGTGAGTCGGAATCCAGTTAGTCTTTAGACGATTTCTGACAACAAAATTTTTGACGAAACTCAAAGATGAAAAACGAAAATAATTAAGAAAAAATAAAGACGATATCATATACGAATATTCTTAAAGCAGTCATTAATTTTCAACGTTGACGATAATTATAAAGTTTCCGGAGAATTTCTTCGACTTATCTAGAATATATATAGTATATCATATACATATAAATAACCAAAGGTTTATATATATTCTAGATAAGTCCTTGGAAGAAATTCTCTGGAAACTTGATAATTGTCGTCAACGTTAAAATTAATGACTGCTTTAAGAATATTCGTATATAATATCGTCTTTATTTTTTCTTAATTATTTTCGTTTTCATATATATATATATATATATATATATATATATATATATATATATATATATATATATATATATATATATATAGGCGGGGCCACCAGCTTGACCTACGTGTGAAGAGAGACCAACGCACGAAACAGCATAAGGTTATATAATATATATATATTAATATATATATATGAAAATTATTTCACGAAAGTAACACGTGAAAAATATTTATGATGAATAAAACCACGAAGGAAAGGAAACACAGATGGTGATCAAGCGCTTTCTTCTAATGACATCCTCAGGAACACTGAAGTACAAAAAGAATTACAGCCTATATATAGGTTACAGAAAGAGAAAAAAAAAATATATATATATATATATATATACAATAAACGGAGAAACGAAATTAAAGGATTGTGGAAGGGGGCACACAAATTTATAAGGAAAAACTATCGATTTTTAGCACAAGATTAAGATTTGTTTCAAAACAATGTTATAGATAAAAAAAAATATATATATATATATAATATATATATATATAATATATATACACAAATTTATACTGGAAATCTGTCCAAGTTCTAGCACTCTGCTCTTTTTGTATATAAAAATTGAACAATTATCGATTTTTAGCACAAGATTAAAAGATTTGTTTCCAAACAATGTTATAGATAAAAAAAAAAAAATATATATATTATATATATATATATATACACACAAATTTATACTGGAAATCTGCCCGGGTTTTAGCACTCTGCCCTATTTTTTTTGTATATAAAAATTGAAAAATAAAAGTTATTAGGGTGGCATACCAATTTTTTACCAAAGATTTAAAGTTCTACCTTTCTTATCTAAATCTGTTCTGAAGGAATTCAAAACAACAGGATCGAGTTGAAAAAGACCTTTGCTTATGTTGAAGTTATTTGTTAGTTGGATAATGGCAGACTCAAGAATATTTCTATTAACAATGTTGCTAGAGTGGAATAAAACTGAAGCATTATTCCAATCAATACAGTGGGATAACTCTGACAAATGGACAAAAAGGGCACTGGACAATTGTCCTGTTCTAACGGAATATTGATGCTGTTTTATACGTGTGTGCAAATCCTTTCCCGTCTGACCTATGTAAAAGGAATCACATTGTTTACAACCAATTTTATAGATAATGCCTGAATTATTGGTAGGGCTATTTTTTACTCAGTATTTGTTTAACATAGTTAAAGGCTTCGTTTATAGTACGGCGAATAGTAATTACGAAGATAACTTTCCTAAACGTTTCGCAATAGCCTCTCACAATTGAAAAAAGATGGGGAGCTCCATATTACTAAAGCAGACAAGGCTAACACCATAGTTATTATGGACAAAGTGGACTACATCAGAAAGATGAACGAGCTTCTCCAGGACCCCGCCACATACAGCAAACTTAGGAAGAACCCGCAGGATGACGTCATCAAATCATTTAATAGCGGCTTGAAGCGCATTCTCAAAGATCATAAGGACTTAATTCCGCTTTTCATGTCCACTTCACCTTCTCTGCCCTACCTTTACGGTCTCATTAAAACCCACAAACCTGGCAACCCTATGCGCCCTATTATTAGCTCGGTGGGCTCTATTACTTATAAACTCTCCAAATGGCTTGTCAAAGTCTTGTCCCCCATTCTTGGAACTATCTCTGATTCACATGTAAAAAATTCCATGGATCTTACTGAAAAACTGAATAATGCACGTACTGAAACTAACGATAGATTGATCAGTTTTGACGTTTGTTCATTGTTTACAAAAGTGCCGATTGACGATATACTTGACTTTCTCTCCCAAGAATTACATAAGTATGACCTGCCACTACCTTCACACATTGTTTTGGAACTTATTAAGCTTTGCATCAAAGACTGTAAATTCACATTCAATAACGAGTATTATCAACAAGTTTTTGGGATGGCCAAGGGCAACCCTTTGTCGCCCCTCCTCTCCAATATTTATATGGAGTTTTTCGAAATTACTTACATTCCGAGAATCCTGGGGGCTGGCATCCCTTGGTTGCGGTACGTCGACGATATTTTGTGTATCTGGCCCATGAATCGTGACCTGGATAACTTCCTCCTTCAGTTAAATGATCAAGTCCCCTCTATTAAGTTTACTTTAGAAGTGGAACAAGACAATTCAATCACATTTTTGGATGTGCGTGTACATAGGGAAAGCCCAGGTTTTTTTAAGTTATCTATCGGAAAAAAACAAACAATTTGTCCTACGTACACTTTTACTCGGGACATGACATCCCCCACTAAGAAGGCCATTTTTTCTTCAATGTTTCTCCCGCGCCCTTAGGATCGCCAGTCCGGAATACATCGATGCCGAATTAGAAAAAATCAACGGTATTGGAAGTGATCTGTGTTATCCATCTGCGTTTATGGAATCTTGTCTCAACAAGGCAAAACGAACTTTCTATTGCGTCAATAATAACACTCGTTCTTTGTCAAAAAATATTTTAGTACTTCCATTTTTTCCCGGGCTTTTTAGGCATTGCTAATATATTTAAACTTTTGGATATTAATGTAGTATTTCATATAACAATATTGTGAAAAATATCATAGTAAAAAATAGCCCTACCAATAATTCAGGCATTATCTATAAAATTGGTTGTAAACATGTGATTCCTTTTACATAGGTCAGACGGGAAAGGATTTGCACACACGTGTAAAACAGCATCAATATTCAGTTAGAACAGGACAATTGTCCAGTGCCTTTTTGTCCATTTGTCAGAGTTATCCCACTGTATTGATTGGAATAATGCTTCAGTTTTATTCCACTCTAGCAACATTGTTAATAGAAATATTCTTGAGTCTGCCATTATCCAACTAACAAATAACTTCAACATAAGCAAAGGTCTTTTTCAACTCGATCCTGTTGTTTTGAATTCCTTCAGAACAGATTTAGATAAGAAAGGTAGAACTTTAAATCTTTGGTAAAAAATTGGTATGCCACCCTAATAACTTTTATTTTTCAATTTTTATATACAAAAAAAATAGGGCAGAGTGCTAAAACCCGGGCAGATTTCCAGTATAAATTTGTGTATATATATATATATATATTATATATATATATATATATATATATATATATATATATATATATATTTTTTTTTTATCTATAACATTGTTTGGAACCAAATCTTTTAATCTTGTGCTAAAAATCGATAATTGTTCATTTTTATATACAAAAAGAGCAGAGTGCTAGAACTTGGGCAGATTTCCAGTATAAATTTGTATATATATTATATATATATATATTATATATAACATTGTTTGGAAACAAATCTTAATCTTGTGCTAAAAATCGAGTTTTTCCTTATAAATTTGTGTGCCCCCTTCCACAATCCTTTAATTTCGTTTCTCCGTTTATTGTGTATATATATATATATATATATATATATATATATATATATATTTTTTTTTTCTCTCTTTCTGTAACCTATATATAGGCTGTAATTCTTTTTGTACTTCAGTGTTCCTGAGGATGTCATTAGACGAAAGCGCTTGAGCACCGTCTGTGTTTCCTTTCCTTCGTGGTTTTATTCATCATATATACAGGGCGTCCCCAAAAAATGTATACACACTTTAACAGCTGATAGCTCAATTGATGTTTCTTTCTTTCCAAGTTAAACCCATTAGAATTAATAATGGCAGTCAGACTAAGCTTTGAACAAAGGAAATTCATTCTAAAATGCTACTGGAAGTGTGAAAACGCAGTTGAAGTGCAAAGACAGTTTAGGAGGGAGTTTCAAACAGATCCACCAACGCGACTTACCATCACTCGAATTAGAGATAAGTTTGAAGCCGATGGAACTGTTCAGAATGTCCACAAGAAGCGTTCCGGAAGACCACGGACATCGACAAGCCCCACAAAGCAAGAAAGAGTACTGGAAACGTATCACCAAAGTCCAAGAAATCTGTGCGGCAAGCGAGTCGTGAGGTAGGAATTTCAGAATCGTCTGTCCAACGCATTTTGAAGCGCTGTCAATGGAAAAGTTACATTCCAAGATTAGTCCATGCTATTAATGAAGATGATCCGGACCGAAGAGTGGAGTATTGCGAGTGGTACTTGGCACGATGTGGATT